>SJYV01031590.1:258255-314075 GCA_006410875.1 Neotragus pygmaeus
GAAACGGAGCACAGGGCGGGGTGGGGAGGGGTGGGGCCCTGGGGACAGGCTCAAGGATGGAGATGATGAGCTCAGTTTAGGAAGTTCCCAATCTAAAATGCCAATAGGATATCCATGTGGAGATGACAGCACGCTACTGAATTTTCTGTGGCTTCTATGATGAACAGATAAACAGAAATGGAACCCACAAAGGATTCTAAGAAATTATAATGGAAAAGATGAATATCACTAAACCAAGGGAAGACAGTTTCAAGGAGATAGTGGTCACTAGTATTGGATGATCCTTAAAGCTCAAATCAGATGATATCAGGGAAAAAAACCTTAAAATTTAGCAACAGTGTTATTAGTGATCTTGGTAGGAGAAGCAGCAGAGGAATGTTGGAACAGAGGCTAGATTTCAAGAATTTCAGAGTGGAGGATAAGGAAGTGGTGATGGTGAATACAGACACGTGTTTCAATACACTTGACTGAAGCCAGAGAGAACCAGATAAGGAAGTAAACTTCCCCAGTGGTAAAGAACCCGCCTGCCAATGTAGGAGATACAGGTTTGATCCCTAGGTCAGGAAGATCCCCTGAAGAAGGAAATGTCAACCCACTCCAATATCCTTGCCTGGGAAACCCCATGGACAAAGGAGTCTGGCAGGCTCTAGTCCAGGGGGTCTCAAAAGAGTCGGACACAACTTAGCGACTAAACGACAGAGAAGTAGGTGAATGTTTTAAAATATAGGTTTCATTATTATTCTAGTAATATGAGACCAATAGATCAGGAGAGGTGCCAGGCCTCACAGCGTCTTACAGGGAAGCCCCGGGAGGAAGAAAAAGAGGGAAAACATAGACAGGAGATTTAATTATGGTTTTTACAGGAAAGAAAAGCAATACAGGGTAAGAAAGTTTAGGTTTGGTTAGTTGAAAAAATTTTAGTAGGCTCTCATAGAGGCTGTTTCCAGCCCTCTGGTATCTGGCCCTGGGGTGATTAGGGCAGGAGGATAATGGGCCAAGTGTAAGGACCCTGTGAAAACCAATAAAGGAGGTGGTTGGGGTATGGGCTCTGGAACTGATTACTTTGCATAGAAAAAGTACACTCTCAGGTGAGTAGTGTTATATCTCTAGGAATTAGTTATCCCTGGGTGGGGGAGTGGTCAGGAAAGCCTTCCCTGGTCAGCAAGGCTTCAAATGCCAGAATGCCAGAGTATCAAAAATATAGAAGTATCTGGCATGATGTAACATACCACTGAATGACCTCTCTGCTAACACCCTTTATGTTTCAATAAATTTGTCTGGATCTCAAAAAAAAAGAATATAGAATTATGAAAATATCATTAATACATTGGAAAGGAATGTAGAAGCTGTGGAAGATATTACTTTTAGCCTAGGAGAAATAACTTTAAACAACTTGGGCTTATTTAAATACTGATGAAAGGAATCGGTAGCAAGTGAAGCAGCAGGACAGAGGAGGGATCTGCAGTGGAACAGTCTATCAGACTTGCAAGAGAAATATAGAACCTTACAATGACCTTGGCAATGAGCAATCACTTCAACTATGATGGAAGGAAAGGAGGAAGATAATTATCCTTGCAGATGTGTGGCAAGATTTTGAGGGAGTTACTCTCTAGTGGCTTTTATTTTCTCTTACAAAGTAGAAGATTCCCCAATAGATAGATTATACACAGGGCTTCCCTGGTGTCTCAGTGGTAAAGAATCTGTCTGCCAATGCAGGAGAGCTGGATTCAATTCCTGGGTCCAGAAGATCCCCTGGAAAATGGAACGGCACCCACTCCAGTATTCTTGACTGGGAAATCACATGGACAGAGGAGCCTGGCTACAGTCTGTAGCCCACCAGGCTCCTCTGTCCATAGGACTGAAAAAGAGTTGGACGTGACTTAGTGATTTAGGGCTTCCCTTGTGGCCTAGCTGGTAAAGAGTCTGCCTACAATGCGGGAGACCTGGGTTCAATCCCTGGGTTGGGAAGATCCCTGGAGAAGGGAAAGGCTACCCACTCCAGTATTCTGGTGTGGATAATTCCATGGACCTATGCAGTCCATGGGGTCGCATAGAGTTGGACACTACTGAGCAAATTTCACTTAGTGACTAAACAACAATTGTGTATGTGTGTGTGTGTGTGTTGGGAGAGAGAAAGATGCCAACTTTACAGTCAAAATTTTTCTATGATAGTGATTTCACTTATAACTAGAAGACAAGACAAAACAAAACTTGTCATTAAGTGCTTCTCTTTCCTTCCTTTAATAGGTAGGGCTTACGTCCTAGCCACAGCTGTAGGCCCAGGAGATGCCTTCCAAGCTCCAGGGAGGAGCGTGAGCATCAGCACAGCTACTGATGACTCCTGGGCACCAGCTCAGGTCATAGGAATGATTGCTGTGTGCCCAGTGAGACTTCAGTCACTGGAACATTGGGGAAGGACAGAGAAGGGAGGGTTTTCTGAAGCCCAAGAAGCTCTGGTGGCCCAGGAAAAGTTACTGAAGAAGTGGGGGGCTGACCTCAGAGAAGCGGAGGCTAAAGAGCAGGAAGAAAGAACCTAAAGATAGAAGTCCAGAAAGGGCAAGTGCAATTCACATAGACAACCAAGTCAACTTCCTGAAACTCACACTGCACGTTATTCAGAACTTGAAGACACTAACTCCAACCACTCCCTCCCTCTCCCACTAACGCCCTTTTTGTTTTTGTTTGTTATACAAAATCTTTAGACTATTTTCTGTATTCATTGCCTTCAAATATAGTATTAATCTGCTTTAAAGCTCAAGTGATGATTTTCAGTTACGTAGTCAGCTTCCTAATGTACTTCCAGAAAGCCGAAGCTGTGTGAAACTCTGAGGCCCCACTTCCCACCGTGGCTTCACACAGGAAAGGGAATTTCCACCCCACGTGGCTGACACCAGAAAGTGATAGGGCCCTCTGAATGCCCAGGTGATCCAGATCCATCCCTGATTGTGCATTAGGAAGGCCCTCACATAAAAGCGATTTTCAAGGTTCCAGCTTTCCTTGCTCTTCTCAGCAATCTGCTTTCCAAATCAACCATGTAGCAAAGTGGAGGCCAAGTGACCTGCCAAAAAGCCCAGGCCTCCCACTGGATCTTGAGGAGGGAACAGAGAAGTTTCTACCGCTCCTGNTTCCCAGCATCAGAGTCTTTTCCAATGAGTCAACTCTTCACATGAGGTGGCCAAAGTACTGGTGCATCATTCCTTCCAAAGAAATTCCCGGGGCTGATCTCCTTCAGAATGGACTGGTTGGATCTCCTTGCAGTCCAAGGGACTCTCAAGAGTCTTCTCCAACACCACAGTTCAAAAGCATCAATTCTTCGGTGCTTAGCTTTCTTCACAGTCCAACTCTCACATCCATATATGACCACTGGAAAAACCATAGCCTTGACTAGACAGACTTTTTTTGGCAAAGTAATGTCTCTGCTTTGGAGACAGACTATTTGGGGGCAAGAGAGTGGTGGGGGCACTAGTGGATCTGATATCACTTAGAAAACAAGCTCTTTTCCTGGGATGAATTTAAGAGGTTTAATGACTTCATGGAAAAGGAAATGGCAACCCATTCCGGTTTTCTTGTCTGGGAAACCCCATGGATAGAATATCCTAGAGGGCTACAGTCCATGGGGTCATAAGAGTTGGACATTACTTAGTGAGTAAACAGCATTGACTTCATGGAAGTTGAAGGAGAGCTTGTTGTTGTTCAGTTGCTCAGTCGTGTCTGACTCTTTGAGATCCCATGAACTGCAGCACACCAGGCTTCCCTGTCCTTCACTATATCCTGGAGTTTGCTCAAATTCATGTCTCATTAGCATGAGACAGTCATGCTATCTAACCATCTCATCCTCTGCTGCCCTCTTCTCCTTTTGCCTTAAATCATTCCCAGCATCAAGGTTTTTTCCAATAATTTGGCTATTCCCATTAGATGGTGAAAGTATTGGAGCTTCAGCATCAGTCCTTCCAATGAATATTCAGGGTTGATTTCCTTTAAGGTTGACTGGTTTGATCTCCCTGCAGTCCAAGGGACTCTCAAGAGTTTTCTCCAGCACCACAATTTGAAAGCATCAGTTCTTCAATGTTCAGCTTTCTTTATAATCCAACTCTCACATCTGTACATGACTACTGGAAAAATCATAGCTTTGACTATATGGATCTTTGTCGGCAATGTCATCTCTCTGCTTTTTAATATGCTGTCTAGGTTTGTCATAATTTTTCTTCCAACGAGCAAGTGTCTTTTAATTTCATGGCTGCAGTCACCATCCGCAGTGATTTTGGAGCCAAAGAAAATAATATCTGTCACTCCTTCCACTATTTCCCCTTCTATTTGCCATAAAGTGATGGGACCAGATGCCATGATCTTAGTTTTTTGACTGTTGAATTTTAAGCCAGGTTTTTCACTCTCTTCTTCACCCTCATCAAGAGACTCTTTTGTCCCTCTTCACTTTCTGCCATTAGAGTATCATCTGCATATCTTAGGTTGTTGATATTTCTCCTGGCAACCTTGATTCCATCTTGTGATTCATTCAGCCTGGCATTTTGCATGATCTATATAAAAGTTAAATAAATAGGATGAAAATATACAGCCTTGTCATACTCCCTTCCCAATTTTGAACCAGTCACTTGAAGCCCCTTCATGGATCATAGCCTTGTCATGGTGAAGGAGCTTGAGTAACTCAATAAAGCTATGAGCCATGCCACTCAGGGCAACCCAAGATGGATGGGTCATAGCGGAGAGTTCTGACAGAATGTGGTCCACTGGAGGACAGAATGGCAAACCACTCCAGTATTCTTGTCTGAAGAACCCCATGAATGGCATAAAAAGAAGGGAGTTTAACTTCATGCAAAATGGTGACTCCTGGTTGCTGCCACTGATAATGAAAAGATTCATTCGTGGGGACTCAAGAGTCCTAAGTTCAAAGACTCTCCCCAGCATGTTTTATGGTTGCCAGGGTCTCGTGTGGTTGTTGCTGGCAGTGATGGGAGAGCTGTGCAGGCCCCTGCTTGGTTGGAAGGCTCACACTAGCTGACAGCAAGGACAGGAAAGGGACATCCAAGCAGAAGGCGTGAGAGCACAGGGTAAGTCTCCAGTCTTGATGCCTAAAGGATTTGTGCTGAGACGATGAGAGCAAAGAAGAGGATAGAGTGGGAGGTCCTTGAGGTGGAGGAGACTCCTGCAGCGGTGCCTGTGGTTCTTCCTTAGGTCAGCTCACCTTGGAAGTCTGGCAAAGTTAAACAACACCAAGAAAGTGGGACTTTTGATAGAATTGGCTGGATTCCTTCAACAAGTCAATAAACATGGGAAAGAGGGGAAAGGACTGTTGAAAGTTAAAAGAGATTCAGGAACATGATAGCTGAATGTCTCCAATTGGGTGATCAAGGACCTACCAAGGTATACCCAAAGTGGATTCTAGTTTAAAGAAACCATTCATAAGAAATCTTCTGGGGACAATGGTGACATTTGGGAACTATTTATTAGGTATGATAATATGAATATGTGTGAAATGGTATTATGGTTCTATCAGAACATGTCATTATTTTCAGAGATGTATTTAGGGGTAAAATGTTATTAAATCTGAAATTCACTTTGAAATAGTTGAGCAAAAAAGAGCAGGTGAAGTAAATACGGCAAGGTGTAAGCAATTAGTAAAATGGTAAATCTAGATAAATGAGTATTCACTGTGTGTTCTATTTTTCTGTTTATATGAAAATGTATGAAAGTGTAAAAATGTGAGAGCTGAGGAAAATAAGAAGAGAAAAACTCCCCAGGCAGGTCAATTATCCCTCAAAAGACTCCTTGCAGGAACTGTGGGGAAGGATGAATAAAACCCAATTGTTGAGATAACAGCTTAGGGTGAAAGGCAGACAAGTAGACAGACCAGGTCCCGTACAGATCAATGTATCAGTCAGGTGCCGTGTGAGTGAGAGGAGTAGGTCTCAGGTGGGTGGGAATTGGGAATTGGCACTTGAGGGGGTGGCGGCCTCCTAAAGGAAAATACACTTGGGCTGAGGCTTGATAAATGGAAGGCTTATTGGGCAGTCCTATAACTGGCCTGCCTCGTTATCAAGAAAGCACACTCAGATTTGGGGGACAAGAGTTGTGAGACTGGGTGGAAAGCGAGGTATGGGGAAGGAAATTGTCAGAGGATATGGCTTTTTAAGCCCATTCATGGCAATATGCCCCTGAGAAGGGGAATGAAAGTTTAACTGAGGGTCTCTGGATAGTGCATCAAGAAAAGTATTTTTCAACAAAGTCAGAAATGGGTCACAACAAGGCAAGACAGCTTTAAGGAGACACGGAGACTATTAGGCAGCCCCAAACATCGAGGCGAGGGCTGGTAGCCTTCCCCTGCAAGTCTACCTCAACCGTGCTGGTGTCCTGCTTTTCTGACTGGAGGCCCTGTGCTCAAAGTCTAGAAGTCTGTTCTGCTTTCAGAGGGCTCCAGAGTAGACCTCTATCCCTGCCTGGGCTTCCAGGATACAAATATTCACAAATAACACTTAATCTTCCTTAAACTTAACTATCCACTCATGGTTACACTGATCTAACAAAAGGCAGACAAGAGCAGTAAGTAACTGGGGCCACCCCCGAATCAGCAGGTTAAATATGTCCCTGCAGGTCTCAGCGTAGTCCCCACAGTCCTGCAAAGTGGCTCAAAATGCAGCTGATGATCCAGCTACCAAAGGAACTGAAGGGTCTAGAGAGCAGCTAATGTGCTTAGTTAAAGGAAAGAGATCATCAATTATTCAGAAAACTTGGTTCTAGTAAATTTAGAGCTGCTGGAATATCATTACTGAGTGAGAGGTTTGGGAGGAAGTTTGGAGAACTTCTAACCCAATATTCCACCCGGCAGGGGTTCCTTTTACTTGGAAGTTTATGCTAAGTTGACTTATCAGAGTGTGGTGTTGTCAGTTTCTTAGCAAAGGCCTCACCCATGATGAGGGTTAATTTGCAAGTTGAGACAATGTCACTGGAAAGAGAAAAGGCAAACTAATACAAAACAAAAACAACCTCATTTCACACAGAGATCTTTTTTCACTGTGGAAAGTAGTTTTCAAATTTATTTGCCCAATATGGGAGCAAGTAAACTGAAAGGATCTGAAGTTTCCCTGGCTAGGGACCATCTTTGTCCTTAGATATAAAGTACAGTGTTGTAGCGTCTTTAACTGCAGTTGGGTTCCAAAAGTAGAAACTCTTTCGTTTTTCTAAAAGAAGGATTATGTAGTTGGATTATCGTCTAGCATTTGAACTCAGTTCAGTGTCCTCAGTTAAACACCAGATAAACTAGTCAACTTGTATTTAAAGGTTGTGTGGTATAAATATTTAAAAACACAGAAAAAATAAACAAAACCCAGCACAGCACAGTAGAAGCAATAGAACCACATTCAGAGGGAAGGTACCATGCACCACATTCTGAGAAGCCCTTGAAATGGAGACCCATCCAGTGGAGGGAGCCTGCAGGGTCCTGGTGCTCACCCATAGATAGAATCACTGCACACTCTAAACTGACTTTTTTCATCTCACTTTCTCTGGTGCTCATTGATTTGATTTTTCAAAAGTTAAATATGCTGATGACACAATTCCAGACAGAATTTTAAAGAGCTCATTAGTCCATTTTCTATTTTGTAAGATCTCATTAAGATTTCTACAACTACTCACATGGAGCTAAGATATTTTTTAATAATAAAAACACCAATTATGTATTGTGCGCTTACCGTTCACCAGGCACTTGCTAAGCATAATTGACTGAGCATTAAAAATAGAGTCTTTGCTCTCCAGGGGTGGAAAGCAAAGTTGAAAGAGAAGACTCTAGAATGCTAAGTTGCAAAGACTAATACAGGATGATTTGCTAGCTGATATCATGTTGGTTTGTGAGGAGAAGTGTTGAGGTTTTCTGAGAGGAGTGAAACACAGCAGGTCAGGGAGAGCTTTATGAGGGTGGGTGGGTCTGAGCAGGGAGGCCAGGGAGGCAAGGGCCTCAACCAGACCATCCGGGCTGACTCTGGCCTCTGCCGCTTCTGAGCTGTGTGACTTTCTAAGTCTCAGTTTCACTTCTGTTAAATGAGGATAATAATAACATATGCCTCCTAGGGCTCAGTGAGGATTAAATAAGATTGTATGTGTTTGTGTAAGGGCCTGGTATACAGAAAGCACTCAGTAAATGCCAGTAGTAATAGTAGTATGACCAGGGTCCTGAAGGATTAGTAGGATTTAGACAAGAGGGTAAAGGAGAGACAGTAGAGTCCAGGCTTGGAGGCCATCTGGAGTGAAGATAGCAGGAAGGAAGTACTGCAATGATGAAACTGCTGTGAATTCTGATCCTGGTTCTCCTACTTTTCTTGTGATGTGGGGCAAGTTCGCACTGTGCTTCAGTTTCCTCATCTATTAATAAAAATGATAATAATAGTTACTACATAGGGTTGTGGTGAGGATAAATGAAATAATATATCTTAAGTGCTCAGCACAATAACTTGGAAGGCAAATAGAAGAGACTGGTGAGCCTGCTGGATTCTGGGGGAAGGATTAGGGAACAAGAAAGCAGAATTACTTTTGATACTTCTCACTCTATGTTCTTCAATTTCTTTTATAGTTTTTAGTGGGTGGAGAGGACCAATTTAAAAAAACAATGTAATCTCAAAAAGCATATATAGGGATTTCCCTGGTAGTCCAATGGTTAAGATTCTATGCTTCTGTTGTAGGGGGTACAGATTCAATCCCTGGTCAGGGAAGTAAGATCCCACGTGATGTGATAAAAACAAAAAACCTGATTAAAAAAAAAAAGCATATGCAAAAATAAATCAGTACAGAGGCTGGTACATAGTAAATACAAAAAACGGGAATCAATGTTATTGTTGCTATAATAATTGTTATTATTGCTACATGTATTCCAAGTGGAATAAGACCATGTTCTTGCTCATCCTGCTAAAAAGAAAGAGTGCAGAATAATTTCAAGATATATTCTAAATCTACAGTATTTTGAAAAATAAGATTTACAAAACAAATGCCAAAATCATGTTTAGACTTCTGAAGAAACCAACTGTTTTCAAGTACTTAAAGTATTTTGGCTTACATTTAGATAAGAACAATTAATTGCCCAGATTACAACTTTGTGATTGCTGGGAGAAATATCAATAACCTCAGATACACAGATGACACCACCCTTATGGCAGAAAGCAAAGAACTAAAGAGCTTCTTGATGAAAGTGAAAGAGGAGAGTGAAAAACTTTGGCTTAAGACTCAACATTCAGAAAACTAAGATCATGGCATCTGGTTCCATCACTTCACAGCAAATAGATGGGGAAACAGTGGAAACAGTGAGAGACTTTATTTTCGGGGGCTCCAAAATCACTGCAAATGGTGACTGTAGCCATGAAATTAAAAGACGCTTACTCCTTGGAAGAAAAGCTATGACCAACCTAGACAGCCTATTAAAAAGCAGAGACATTACTTTACCAACAAAGTTCTGCCTAGNTTTTCGGGGGCTCCAAAATCACTGCAAATGGTGACTGTAGCCATGAAATTAAAAGACGCTTACTCCTTGGAAGAAAAGCTATGACCAACCTAGACAGCCTATTAAAAAGCAGAGACATTACTTTACCAACAAAGTTCTGCCTAGTCAAACCTATGGTTTTTTCAGTAGTCATGTATGGATGTGAGAGATGGACTATAAAGAAAGCTGAGCACTGAAGAATTTATGCTTTTGAACTGTGGTGTTGGAGAAGACTCTTGAGAGTCCCTTGGACTGCAAGGAGATTGAACCAGTCAATCCTAAAGGAACTCAGTCCTGAATATTCATTGGAAGGACTGATGCTAAAGCTGAAACTCCAGTATTTTGGCCACCTGATGCGAAGAACCAAATCATTGGAAAAGACCCTGATGCTGGGAAAGATTGAAGGTGGGAGGAGAAGGGGACAACAGAGGATGAGATGGTTGGATGGCATCACCGGCACAATGGACATGAGTTTGTGTAGGCTTTGGGAGTTGGTGATGGACAGGGAGGCCAGGCGTGCTGCAGTCCATGGGGTCACAAAGAATCGGACATGACTGAGTGACTAAACTGAACTGATTTTTTTTTTCCCTTTAGGCATTTAAGCCATCCCAAGAGTATGTCTAGCTGTTTTCTTGGTTTTTTAATGGTTAAAGAATAAGTCTTAAAATGGTAAATTTATTTTAACTCTAAAAATGAATGTATTCTTTACGTTTTTATCCAGATCAGACCTCTTCAACACTAGTCTATGGATATTGAGGGTTCATGTGGTTGTATACTTCAGAACAGTCTGTGTCTCTTCTCCAGACTTTGAGCTTGAATTTCTTTCTTCTTTTTTTCTTTTTCCTTCATGTACATTGTTTCCCATTTCATTCCTTTTCAGAGTCTCCTATAAAACTCATTGGTCAATCAGTTTGATATGTTCCAGTTGGCAGCCCTGTGGCTGCCTACTCAAAGATATCAGTTCTAAAAGGGTTCCCCAATTTGTGCAGAGACCCATGGACCAGAAAATTAACTCTAAGCCCTGAGAACCTTTACTCTTCAGCCCCAGCTCAGAGCCCTACCGCCACTGAGTAAGGAGTTGCTCATCCCACACCACCTCCCAGGGATCTGAACTAGATCACTTCCAGAAAGGAGCTGCCAGGGGCTCAGTTACCACAAGGATCCACGGCCATATAGGAGGGATCTTCCTGTGTTAAACTGACTGCTGCTGCTGCTGCTAAGTCACTTCAGTCGTGTCCGACTCTGTGCAACTCCTTAGATAGCAGCCCACCGGGCTCCCCCGTCCCTGGGATTCTCCAGGCACTGCTGACTTCTAAAAAAAATCTGACCACATTTCATTTTTGTGTTAATCATCAGAGGGCCTTGCTTTCCTTCAGATAAACTCAACCTATGACTTTTTCCTCTTACTACAGGAAATCTATTGTGTGGCAAATATGCTAACATTGCTTAAATCCCAGAGTAAAATTACAAGAAGTGAGAGGAAAGTCAGCAAAACTGACATCATTTTAAAAATAATTCTAGTTTTTCTCCAAGTCATAGGCAATAGTTTTCTAGAAGTAGATTTTACTTTTCATTTTTCAGATTGGAGACTGTTTTTCCATCTGGTTTTCCACATTCAAATTCATTTGTTACAAAACTGAAGTCAACATTCTCACAGCTAGTCAGTGGCAACTTACAGCTTTTCATCCAAGAAACAAAAGTAAAATTGATTCGAAGAGAGGACAAGATGTACACAAAACACATTCAGAGATATCAGACTTTCCCAGCTTCCTGCTGTTTGCCTCACAGAGCAGAGCCAATCTCACATTCCTCCTCTTTGGCCCCAAAAACTTCTCTGGAAATTCTCTCACATGACAGCCTAAGAGCCATATTTAGAGCTATGAGTGAGGGCAAAGGATCACTTTAAAAAGAATGAGTCTGGGAGCTATTATTTTTTCCAGATGGATATGAAGTCATTTTCAAAAAAATAAAGACATTGATTTCTTTGGGGTCTTGTCAATAACAGTTCAAAGTCTGCATTATCAGAGGAAGGAAGAAGCTTCATCTTCTAGGAAAAGATGATGGACTTAGTGATGGGAACCAAAAATAGGATTTTCTCTCAAGCCGTAAATTAATGTCGGTTAAGCTGCAGAGTCCCTTACTTGCAGAGGCCTCTAAAAGTGCTGGGGGTTACTTGACGGCGGAAAAGGGAGGAAACATTTCTATGTAAGCATTTCTGGTAAAATGCCTAATTTCAGAAAGAACACACTGAAATCTCCACAGCTCTAGTAATTTGTTGTGATTTATTTTCTCTTTCTCTTTATTTATTTTCATGCCCATTTTTTCATAATTTTATGTTCTTTACCTTGACAAGAGTGCCCAAAGTTGTGTAAACTTCAGTATCCACAGAATCTGACTCCACTGTTGCAAAAGAATAGATAATATTTAATTATAATTTATTGCCTAGTGTCATTTTGCAGTAATTTTAATTAGTGGCTCCTTTTTAATTTTAAAAACAATTATAGTATATACCCTTTCCCTCATTCAGCCAAGGCATGGAATGTGAATTTGAGAAGTGTGTGTGTGTGTGTGTGTGTGTGTGTGTGTGTGTGTGCACACGTTGCATACCATAGATTGGAGAAAGAACAACGATATTAGGGCTCTGAAGGCAGGACTTTCTCCTTCTTCTAGAAAAATGGACTATTAATGTTTTTTCCTCACTGAGACATTAAAATTTCCTATACTGGCAATATTTGGTGGCTTTTCACAACTGTGAACATGTACTGATATTTCAGAAAGAGTCCACCACTGCCACCACCCACCTTTCCCCTGAGTACAACTTGCTGGCCTAAAAGATTCTATCATTGTATCTCCTAAAAAATATGAGCTTCCCAAGTGGCACTGGTGGTAAAGAACCTACCTGCCCATGCAGGAGATATGAGACGTGAGTTTGATCCTGGGTCCAGAAGATTCCCTGAAATAGGAAATGGCAACCCAGTCCAGTATTTTTCCCTGGAGAATCCATGTCAGCNCTGCCTAATTTCAGAAAGAACACACTGAAATCTCCACAGCTCTAGTAATTTGTTGTGATTTATTTTCTCTTTCTCTTTATTTATTTTCATGCCCATTTTTTCATAATTTTATGTTCTTTACCTTGACAAGAGTGCCCAAAGTTGTGTAAACTTCAGTATCCACAGAATCTGACTCCACTGTTGCAAAAGAATAGATAATATTTAATTATAATTTATTGCCTAGTGTCATTTTGCAGTAATTTTAATTAGTGGCTCCTTTTTAATTTTAAAAACAATTATAGTATATACCCTTTCCCTCATTCAGCCAAGGCATGGAATGTGAATTTGAGAAGTGTGTGTGTGTGTGTTTGTGTGTGTGTGTGTGCACACGTTGCATACCATAGATTGGAGAAAGAACAACGATATTAGGGCTCTGAAGGCAGGACTTTCTCCTTCTTCTAGAAAAATGGACTATTAATGTTTTTTCCTCACTGAGACATTAAAATTTCCTATACTGGCAATATTTGGTGGCTTTTCACAACTGTGAACATGTACTGATATTTCAGAGAGAGTCCACCACTGCCACCACCCACCTTTCCCCTGAGTACAACTTGCTGGCCTAAAAGATTCTATCATTGTATCTCCTAAAAAATATGAGCTTCCCAAGTGGCACTGGTGGTAAAGAACCTACCTGCCCATGCAGGAGATATGAGACGTGAGTTTGATCCTGGGTCCAGAAGATCCCCTGAAATAGGAAATGGCAACCCAGTCCAGTATTTTTCCCTGGAGAATCCATGTCAGCATTTCACACTGTCCTATCCAGGAGACTCTCCAAAGAATTTGTCTGGTCTCTTTGGAGGGAATGATGCTGGAGCTGAAACTCCAGTACTTTGGCCACCTCATGCGAAGAGTTGACTCATTGGAAAAGACTTTGATGCTGGGAGGGTTTGGGGGCAGGAGGAGAAGGGGACGACAGAGGATGAGATGGCTGGATGGCATCAATGACATGATGGACGTGAGTCTGAGTGAACTCCGGGAGTTGGTGATGGACAGGGAGGCTTGGCATGCTGTGATTCATGGGGTTGCAAAGAGTTGGACACGACTGAGTGACTGAACTGAACTGAACTGAGTACCAAGAATGATTTACTTATCAACTATGTAAACTGTATAACCAGTCACATCTCCCACTTTGAGTTGGTTGCTGGTCAGCCTGGAATTAAATCTACATCCATGTCATGACTAATAATTATGGTGTGCATTTTTAGTCACATTCCTGGCTCTGTTTTGTGTTGTCTTTCGTTTTTTATTTCTAATTATTATTTATGCTGTAGTGTTCAGTTTATATATCCTTTCTCAAAAGAGTATGAATTAGTAAAACATTATTTCCAAAATATTCTGTTAATAGTTTTATCATAGCCATAAGAATTTGTAGCATAAGTTCTCTACTTATCACATCAAAAACTAAAAGGATTTTGAAGGAGGAATGTGTAGCTGTGAAGCAGCCTTCTTGATGCTTCCCACTTACTCTCTCCATACTCACACTTCTGCTTGCTTACCTAGAGTGTCAGTGTGCCTCTTCCACTATCCCAGCAGTCTGTCACTTAATCTCAGGGAACACTAATGGTAACACCTGTTTCTATCCCATCTGTGCCTCTTAGAATTTATCCCACCCTCAATCTCTCCCCACTCCAATTCCTGATACAGAATGCTCTGAGAATGCTTACCAAGATTCAGATTGTGCTCAGGGTATCAATAAAATGCACTCAGGGCAGATGGATACAAACAAAGTTTTAGGGAAGATTCTTAAAGAGTCTGAAAAAGAGTGTGAAAGGCGCTCTGACCCTAGGATGGCATTACATATAATTCAGACAGGAAAGAGATCTGATTGGCGGAGGAGGAGGCCCAACCTCCCTGGACCCGTCTCAAGACTTCAGTTATCTTTGTGGAGACACTAGACCTGCTGGAAGCAGCAGGCCAGGATTGATGTACACAGAGGCCTGAAGGTGGGAAAAGCTGCCGATTAGCGGAGACAGGGCTTTAACTCTGGTCGGGATAGTCTTCCTCTGGACTAATCTGAATTTAATAGCCCCCATTCAAACTTCTCATCAGTCAAAATTTCAGATTTAGGTCAGAGTGAGAACAGAGTCTAACAGGAAGGCACTCACCATTACTGCAAAATTTTCGTTCTCATGTCCTTTTGTCCCCATGCTGCTACTGCTGCTAAGTCACTTCAGTCGTGTCTGACTCTGTACAACCCCACGGACAGCAGCCCACCAGGCTCCCGTGTCCACAGGATTCTCCAGGCAAGAATACTGGAGTGGGTTGCCATTTCCTTCTCTTTTTGCCCCATATGCCCCTCTTGTGTAAGTATTCAGTCCCAAGATTGTCTGCTATAGCATCATCCACCTGTCTGACTTCACTCTCCTAGAAGCTCTCTCACTGATATCATTGCTCTCTTTTCTCTATTTCAGTCAGAGGTACATTTCTCAGACTTTTTCTCCTATTCCTAAAAAGAGGGGGTAGGTTAGCTCTGGGTAAATTTGAGATTCTGCATGAATATTTTATTTCTACCCACAAATGGAGAGATGACTACTACTGAGTTGTGTCACTAGGAAAGGAAAGTCAACATTCAAAAATACTTCGAGACCAGATGGAAGGAGGCACTGGATGGTGTCTTAGTCAGTGTAGGCTGCTATAGCAAAGTATCAGAAACCGGGTGGCTTATAAACAACATGACTTTGTTTCTCACAGTTCTTGAGGCTGGGAAGTCCAAGATCAAGGTGCCCGCAGATTTGGTGTCTGGTGAAAGCCCACATCCTGGCTCACAGACTCCACAACTGAGGTTGCAGACATCCAAACTGTGAGGGTGGCAGACACTCTTTCTTGCTTCCCAACATTCATTCTCCCACAATTTTCTTTGCTAACAAAATTCTAGTTTTGTTCAAGTACTAGGTGACCATGTGTCTCAAACACGGGGTTCTTCCCCCTTCCAGGGGTGAATCCTGATTCATCTAGGCTGGTTATGGTATTCTGTTTAGGATTATAAAGCAATTGATTATTGATATTGAGCATATTTTCAAGTGCTTATTGGTCATTTTTTATCTTCTCTGGAGAAAAGTCTAAGTCTTTTCCCCATTTTTTGATAGGTTGTTTGGTTTTTTTGTTTTCGCTTTGTAAGAATTCTTTATATTTCCTGCATATTAATCACTTATCAGACATGTGATTTGCAATTATTTTCACCAGTTCTGTTGGTTGCCTTTTCACTGACACACACAAGTTTTAATTTTGATGAAGCCAGTATATCTAATTTTTTCTGTGTAATAATAGATGCACATACTATAACTGCATGAAAATCTGCAATTATCTTAAATTTAAAAGTTCAATCAATCAGATAAAATGTAAAAACCTTTCCTAGCTTGTGAGCCATACAGAAACAAACATCATTTGGCCGCAAAGCCATGGTCTGCCACCTCCTGCTACAGATAGAAAATAGAGCTGGAACTATTCCCCTCTATTTAAAAATTCTGTCCTGTCCCTCATCTAGCTCCTAACCCACTGTTTCTGGGCTCAAGAACTTAAAATATTATAGCCATATATATTTTTGTGTATAGGACTATGTGTATAAAATCAAAGGACGTCAAAAAATAGTTAAAATTCCACATTTAACTTTAAGAAGCCAATACGTCAGGGTTTTAAATGCCCCTGTAAATCTCTGCTCTTCCCGTTTATTTCTTCTCTTTGTGGCATCATGGCAGAGGATTTTAGGACGAGCACGTTTGCACCCAACCACCCGACCTCCCTCCGCTCCCGGGAACCCTTCCTCTGCGTTCTCACACAGACTGCTCTTGACCTCCCACGGGCTCCTGAAGCAGCTTCTTCTATTGCCTAAAAGCTCTAATTGTTAGAAAGTCCTGATATCACCACATTCCAAAGAGAGTTTTCAATCCCTCTTTAAAATTAAGCAGAGTCTGGTTTAAAGAAGATTTTCATAACAATAATGTTCTGATTCTGAAACAGGGAGATGGCTTTGCACAGTTTTCATTATGTCCTCGATGTTTACCTTAATGTTTTACATAAATTCTCTTTTACATGTTGAATATTTTATAATAAACACATTTTTAAAGCAAGCAATTCATCATTGTTCTATTAGAAGTATTGCTATTTCTAAACAGAAATATTTCTATTGTTATAGAAAAGACATCAGTGCAAACTATCTCAGCCGTTTGGAGGATTAAAGAGAAGATCCCCAAGGCCACAGCCCAACCCACTGTCAATTATCCCAGACAAGTCAACTGCCTCCCCACAGTCCTCCACAGCTCCCTCCAGCCTGTTCTCTGCACTGCAGCTGGACTGATCTTTTCAAAAGTCATGTCTGGTTATGTCATCCTCTTGCTTCACACATTTTAATAGTTTCTGATCAATCTCAGGATAAAGATCAAAGACCCACCAAGCTCAACACTGGCTGTCTCCAGCCTCATCTTCTTTCCTCTCCCACCCTCCACATCCTCCGTTCCTACACCTTGTCACCCTCTTGGAGATGCTGTTTGCTCAGCCTGAATAGTCTGTTCCTCCCACACGCACCGCTACTTGTCAAGGACATAGGTTTTCATTTCACTTCAGTAAATACCTAGGAGTTTGAGACCATTGTATGGGCTAAGTGTGTGTTTCACTTTATGAGAAACTGCCAAATTGTTTTCCAAAGTGGCTGCACCATTTGCATTTCCATCAGCAATGTATGAAATTTCCAGTTGCTTTCATCTTTGCTAGCACTTGGCTTTGGTAGTCTTTGGTATAGGCTGTATTTTTAACAAAGTGTAGAATAATATCTGATTATGAGATTTTGCCAAAATGCATAGAAGATGAGTAACTTCTTTGAACTCATTTCAGTGACAGTGCTCTGATCTAAGCTATCTCCCACTCATCCTCCAGTGTTCATCGTAATAACCTTTAGCGAAGCTGCTATGAAAACACAGGGGGATTTAACATGCTTAACCACAGAAGTTGTTTTTCAAACTGAATTGATAAATGCATTGCAGCTTCAAAGTCTTACCTTAACATCTCAACAAAGCTTAGAGTTACCCTCGACCACGACTTCTCTGCTGGAGTCAAAGTGATGAGTGCGAAGGTCACGTGTGTGGAAATGTCACAAAGGGCCTAGTCACAGAGGGTGCAAAGACTTCCGGGAACGGAAATACTTTTGAAGCTTGGTTAACATATTTTCCAGATCAACTTGCTGGTTAAACTCTTTAGAAAACTACCCGTGAATTTTTTTTTTTTCCTTAACACAAAATCTACCTGTTGGTAAGCACCAGGAGATGCAGGTACTTTTGACAAATGTAGTTTACAATACAAATATAAGTGTGGCTAATATTACACCAATTAAAAGGCTGATGTGAAAATTGCTAGGAGCATTTTACAGATAATTTGCTTTTTGTTTCATCAGAATATTCCAGTGAGAATGTGACTGAAAGGTAATAGGTGGCTAGCTCTGGAACTAGCTTTTGCTAAGGTAACATATTAATGAGTCATCAGGGGCTATAAATAGAACCCAGCGTGAACTTCTGTCCACAATTACACCACTATTCCCACAAAGGGAGCTGTTACTAATGACAGAACACGGCCTGCTAGCCACTATTATAACCAAGGAGGGGTGCAGACCAGGCAACCACAGCCCTCTGGGAAATGTGCCTTGAGGTACATTTTGCCAAGATGTCATTATGTGCTTTTTTGGTCTCCCTTACAGTCTGTGAAGCAGCTGTGCTGTTTTCCTTGGGGATCATCATGTGTGTACCAGCCAAGATTTTCCAATTCTCTCTCAGATGATAAATCCCTGACAGTCACTGCCTTAAGGCGTCTATTTATCTTATCTTTGTCTCTTCCCTATTCCTTCCCAACATATATTATAATGTATCATATAGCACAGTAGTATGTACATAGGAGGGGTCCATAATTGTTTATTAGATGGATGGATGGATAGATGAAGGGATGGGTGGATAAGCAAGCTAACTATGCTTCCACAGAATACTCTGGAATTTTGACCTTTTATATAAACAGAGGAATACATTCAAGTCAGCTTCCTATGTAAATGTATGTAAATGTTTCTTTGACCGTGTGTTCTCACTCCTGCCCTGCTCACTTCTTCAGGTGATAATAAGGAGAGAATAACATATCAATCACCTAGAAGCAGAGAGAGAGCAAATATGTTCAGATACTACCACTCTCCACACCTTAATTCTGATTTCACAGTAGCCTTGAAGGGAGGATAGAATACAGGAAAAATAAGGGTGAGGAGATAGAAGTAGTCAGAAAATGGTCTAGTACATAAAGACCACTGGGTTAGACAGCCACAGAGCTCTCCACCCTGGGAGTCTGTCTGTAAAGGCACCAAGTTATAGGGAAGAAGTCCAGAAAAGGGAGATAAAGAAACAGCCAATCCAAACAAATTATCTTCACTGCTGGTTTTTCGGCTGATTATTCCTCACCTCTATGACCAAGTCTGCAGTGAATGCTTCCAGCCCTGAGTCAGCCTGAGGAAGCAGGGGAAGGCAGGAAAGGCAAGGTATATGTGGTAGCACAGCAATTTCCTGTTTTTGCTCATGATCAGATACAATCTGAACACTGGTGAGTTCAATCACTGAATCTTCTTCACTGGTTCAAGTCCAAACTGTAACATCCTTGTGATCTAACCCCTTGGTAAGTCTCTGGTGAGAAGGATCTCAGCTACACTGCTCCATTTCAGTACAGGCTAGACCCAATCAATTTAGTCCGACTCTTTTCCACCTCCTGGACTGCAGCATGCTAGGCTTCTCTGTCCATGACCAACTCTCAGAGCTTGCTCAGACTTATGTCCATTGAGGCAGTGATGCCATCCAACCATCTCATCCTCTGTCGTCCCCTTCTCCTCCTGCCTTCAGTCTTTCCTAGCATCAGGGTCTTTTCCAATGAATCAGTTTTTCACATCAGGTGGCTTAAGTATTGGAGCTTCAGCTTTAGAATCAGTCCTTCCAATGAATATTCAGGACTAATATCCTTTAGGATTGACTGGCTGGGTCTCCTTGCAGTCCAAGGGACTCTCAAGAGTCTTCTCCAACACCACAGTTCAAAAGCATCAATTCTTCAGTGCTCAGCTTTCTTTTTGGTCCAACTCTCACATCCATTGGAGAAGGCGATGGCACCCCACTCCAGTATTTTTGCCTAGAAAATCCCATGGACGGAGGAGCCTGGTGGGCTGCAGTCCATGGGATCGCGATGAGTCGGACATGACTGAGCGACTTCACTTTCACTTTTCACTTTCATGCATTGGAGAAGGAAAGGGCAACCCACTTCAGTGTTCTTGCCTGGAGAATCCCAGGGACAGGGGATCCTGGTGGGCTGCCGTCTATGGGGTCGCACAGGCACGGACACGACTGAAGAGACTTAGCAGCAGCAGCAACAGCAGCAGGTTGGTCATAGCTTTTCTTCCAAGGAGCAAGTGTCTTTTAATTTCATGGCAGAAGTAACCATCTGCAGTGATTTTGGAGCCCAAGAAAGTAAAATCTGCCACTGTTTCCATTGTTTCCCCATCTATTTGCCATGAAGTGATGGGACTGGATGCCATGATCTAGTTTTTTTTAATATTGCTGCTGCTGCTGCTGCTACAGCTAAGTCGCTTTAGTCATGCCCACCAGGCTCCCCCATCCCTGGGATTCTCCAGGCAAGAACACTGGAGTGGGTTTCCCTTTCCTTCTCCAATGCGTGAAAGTGAAGTCGCTCAGTCCTGTCCGACTCTTTGCGACCCCATGGACTGCAGCCTACCAGGCTCCTCCATCCATGGGAATTTTTCAGGCAAAAGTACTGGATTGGGGTGCCATTGCCTTCTCCGTTTTAATGTTGAGGCCATACTAATTTCCTGGAACTATGATTAGACTGGAGCAGAAATCTGATGATCTCAGAATTCTGTGTCCAACCAAAGTTGGCGCAAACTCCAAGAGGGCACATAAGCTACAGTCTACCTTCTAACCACCAGAAGTTGTTAAGACTCCTTGAACTTTCTCAAGAAGATTCAGTTTGTTACAGATTCACACGTTGAAGCCTGGACCCAAGATCCAGTTCCATTCTCCTGAGACCAGCCTTTAACAAGTACAAACATCTTAAAAATGAAAGCTATCTACATGCAGCCTCCCAAGATCAGAACGTTCAAAAATTAGAATCACTTAGGGACCATTTTTTTAGTTTCTTTTAAATTAAAGCAAAAGTCATATAATGTAAAATTAACCATTTTAATTCAATGGCATTTAGTACATTCACTATGTACAAAAAATATCTATATTTCTTGACATTTCCTCACCTATGAGGAATGAACATTCCATACCCATTACGAAGTCACCCCTGCTGAGCATTTTAAAAGTACATATTCCATGGCCCCAAACCCAAGGGATTGAAATTCAGCAGACATAGGAATATTTTTCAGAACTTTCCAGGTATCTCACTCCTAGATATTTACCCAAGAGAAATAAAAATGTATGTCCACACAAAGAGCTACATATGAATGGTTATAGCAGCTTTATTCATAATCATCCAAATTTGGGAATAACCTAAATGTCTCTGAGCAGACGGTATATAAACAAACTGTGGTATATCTGTATAATAGAATAGTACTCAGCAATTAAGAGGAACAAAGTTCTGATAAAAGCAACAAGGATGAATCTCTAGTATATTGTACGAAGTAAAGGAATTCCCTTTCTATACCATAATTCCATTTATATGACTTTCTAGAAAATGTGAAACTGTAGTGATGGAGAATAGATGAGTGTTATCCAGAGTTTAAGGGTGGGGATGGGTTTGGGGTACAAAAAGATAACACAAGGGAATTTTGGGAGGGGTGGTGAAATGGTTCTACTTCTTGATTGTGATGGTGGTTAAAAAGCATTTGTCAAAACCCATAGAACTTAACACAAAAAAGTATATTTTACTCTTTAAATTTTAAAATAAATTGGAAAACATTTTAGTTTTCTGGATGTGTATGGGGTGCAGCCTGTTTGGGGAACAGTGCCTAATAANAAGTAAAATCTGCCACTGTTTCCATTGTTTCCCCATCTATTTGCCATGAAGTGATGGGACTGGATGCCATGATCTAGTTTTTTTTAATATTGCTGCTGCTGCTGCTGCTACAGCTAAGTCGCTTTAGTCATGCCCACCAGGCTCCCCCATCCCTGGGATTCTCCAGGCAAGAACACTGGAGTGGGTTTCCCTTTCCTTCTCCAATGCGTGAAAGTGAAGTCGCTCAGTCCTGTCCGACTCTTTGCGACCCCATGGACTGCAGCCTACCAGGCTCCTCCATCCATGGGAATTTTTCAGGCAAAAGTACTGGATTGGGGTGCCATTGCCTTCTCCGTTTTAATGTTGAGGCCATACTAATTTCCTGGAACTATGATTAGACTGGAGCAGAAATCTGATGATCTCAGAATTCTGTGTCCAACCAAAGTTGGCGCAAACTCCAAGAGGGCACATAAGCTACAGTCTACCTTCTAACCACCAGAAGTTGTTAAGACTCCTTGAACTTTCTCAAGAAGATTCAGTTTGTTACAGATTCACACGTTGAAGCCTGGACCCAAGATCCAGTTCCATTCTCCTGAGACCAGCCTTTAACAAGTACAAACATCTTAAAAATGAAAGCTATCTACATGCAGCCTCCCAAGATCAGAACGTTCAAAAATTAGAATCACTTAGGGACCATTTTTTTAGTTTCTTTTAAATTAAAGCAAAAGTCATATAATGTAAAATTAACCATTTTAATTCAATGGCATTTAGTACATTCACTATGTACAAAAAATATCTATATTTCTTGACATTTCCTCACCTATGAGGAATGAACATTCCATACCCATTACGAAGTCACCCCTGCTGAGCATTTTAAAAGTACATATTCCATGGCCCCAAACCCAAGGGATTGAAATTCAGCAGACATAGGAATATTTTTCAGAACTTTCCAGGTATCTCACTCCTAGATATTTACCCAAGAGAAATAAAAATGTATGTCCACACAAAGAGCTACATATGAATGGTTATAGCAGCTTTATTCATAATCATCCAAATTTGGGAATAACCTAAATGTCTCTGAGCTGACGGTATATAAACAAACTGTGGTATATCTGTATAATAGAATAGTACTCAGCAATTAAGAGGAACAAAGTTCTGATAAAAGCAACAAGGATGAATCTCTAGTATATTGTACGAAGTAAAGGAATTCCCTTTCTATACCATAATTCCATTTATATGACTTTCTAGAAAATGTGAAACTGTAGTGATGGAGAATAGATGAGTGTTATCCAGAGTTTAAGGGTGGGGATGGGTTTGGGGTACAAAAAGATAACACAAGGGAATTTTGGGAGGGGTGGTGAAATGGTTCTACTTCTTGATTGTGATGGTGGTTAAAAAGCATTTGTCAAAACCCATAGAACTTAACACAAAAAAGTATATTTTACTCTTTAAATTTTAAAATAAATTGGAAAACATTTTAGTTTTCTGGATGTGTATGGGGTGCAGCCTGTTTGGGGAACAGTGCCTAATAATACTGGAAAGCCTGGTTATTCTATAACCCAGTCAAGTTATACTTTGGACACCTGAGGCCTGCCAACTTTACTATCTGTTTGTCATCATGGCCTCTGGATATTTTCCACAGACAAGTATAAAAGTAAGCTGTCAGGTGAAGCAGATCACAGACATGGGCTATGCAGCTGTTCTGTTCCAGTTTTTGTCAAACTGAAATCATCACACCAAATGCAGTGACTTTAGAACGTTTCTTAAAAATATGAGTTAGGAGTTTGAGATGGGCCTGTACACACTGGTGTATTTAAAATGGATAACCAATAACGACCTACTGCACATGGAACTCTCCTCAATGTTATGTGTCAGCCTGGATGGGGAGAATGGATACAAGTATGTGTATGGCTGAATCCCTCGCTATTCACCTAAAACTATCACAACATTGTCAGTCAGCTGTACACTAACACAAAATAGAAAGTTCAAAAAAAGAAAAAAGCCATATCCTGCTGTAGTTAACCATCTACTTAAAATGGATAAGATTCAAGTAGAAGCTGCCAGATAAGAGAAATGAGAAGTAGTCAATGCTTAGATTGGAAGATAACGCTCATTTCAAAGGAAAGAAAATAATGCCAAACCCCTCCCTGTGTAGTTAGATAGATTTATCTAATGTTTCCATCCCACTTGAATACGTTTCCAAATCTACAATTCTTTTTTGCTTGCGCTAGCCTCAAACCTTTTCTGTTACCACTGTTGCTCTGCTTCCTCATCACTTTGCAAACTAAGCATTCTGTTCGCCTAGCTTCTTTTTTTAGACCTGCTTGTGCCTGGGAGGAAATGGAACTACAAGTGTTTCCTTTCCATTCAAAACTGGAACTTTTTTGTACCGGGGGAGGAAGCTGAGGACTTAACAACTTACTCCTAGCAGTTTGAGAAAGTACTGTTGTTTATTGTTTAGTTGCTAAAGTCACATCCAGTTCTTTGCAACATTATGGACTGCAGCATGCCAGCCTCCTCTGTCATTCACTGTCTCCCTGGGTTTGCTCAAACTCATGTCCATTAGTTTGTATGGTTGGATGGTTCAAACTCATGCCATCCAACCATCTCATCCTCTGTCGTCCCCTTCTCTTCCAGCCTTCAGTCTTTCCCAGCATCAGGGTCTTTTCTAACAAACAGCTCTTCACATCAAGTGGCCAAAGTATTGGAGCTTCAGCTTTAG
Source organism: Neotragus pygmaeus (assembly GCA_006410875.1). Taxonomy (NCBI): domain Eukaryota; kingdom Metazoa; phylum Chordata; class Mammalia; order Artiodactyla; family Bovidae; genus Neotragus; species Neotragus pygmaeus. Next base: position 282,464 of record SJYV01031590.1, read on the forward strand.
CATCAGTTCTTCCAATGAATATTCAGGGTTGATTTCCTTTAGAGTTGACAAGTTAGAACTTCTTGCAATCCAAGGGACTCTCAAGAGTCTTTTCCAGCACCACAATATGAAGGCATCAGTTCTTGACACTTGGCCTTCTTTATGGTCCAACTCTCACGTCCATACATGACTGCTAGAAAAACTATAGCTTTGACTATTTAGACCTTTGTTAGGAAAGTGATATCTCTGCTTTTTAATACTCTTTCTAGATTTGTCACAGCTTTCCTTCTAAGTAGCATGCATTTTTAAATTTCATGTTTGCAGTCATTATCCACAGTGATTTTGGAGCCCAAGAAAATAAAATCTGTCACTGTTTCCACCTTTTCCCGTTTTATTTATCATGATATGATGGAACTGGATATCATGATCTTAGTTTTTTTTTTTTTAATGTTGTTTTAAACCAGCTTTTTCACTTTCCTCTTTCACCCTCTTCAGGAGTCTCTTTAGTTCCTTTTCACTTTCTGCCATGAGAGTGAGATCATCTGCATATCTGAGGTTGTTGATATTTCTCCTGACAATCTTGATTCCAGTTTGTGATTCATCCAGCCTGGCATTTCACTTGATGTAGTCTGCATAGAAAGTCAAATTATCAGGTTGACAATATACAATCTTGTTGTACTCCTTTCCCAATTTGGAACTAGTCCATTGTTCCATGTCCAGTTCTAACAGTTGCTTCTCGACCTGCAAACAGGTTTCTCAGGAGACAGGTAAAGTTGTCTGCTATTGCCATCACTTTAAGAATTTTCCAGTTTGTTGTGATCCACACAGTCAAAGGCTTTAGCATAGTCAATAAAGCAGAAATAGATGTTTTTCTGGAATTCCCTTACTTTCTCTATGATCCAGAGGATGTTGGCGATTTGATCTCTAGTTCCTCTGCCTTTTGAGACAGCCCTGAGTTTTCCCATAAGCCTCTCTAGAAGCCCTTGTGTTATAAACTATATATAAATTTTATCTCACCCTCCAGAAAGCAAGTTGGGCAAATTCTCCTGATGCCAGATGGCTCAGCAGACTTTTCTGATGTTACTACTCTATTGCACATCTTTCTCTCTATTACCCCATGCCCCAAGTACATTCAACTAGAAAGTGCATAAAAAGCCATTATTTCACAGGTTCTCAGGCAAAAGTTCCTTCTCTTTGAAGGAGTCATTTGATCCCTCCCCAAACTGTGAATAGTGAGTCTTCTTCCACAGTTCCAACCTGAGCACCTAAGTAGGGAGGAGTATGTGCAGTCCTGGGAACCTAGGGTATAGCCAGGCATTCTATTCAATAATATAGTTATTATTATTGAATGATTTGATTTAAAATAAAAATAGTATTGAAGACTTGCACAAATTTGATAGCAAAAATGACTTTTTAGGAAAATTGCCACGCTTATTATATAAATCAGAATTGTTTGGTTGTAAGTGGCAGACCATATTTGAACTAGCTTAGAGAGGGAAGGTCATCTAGAGGTCATATAATCGGAAAAGATTAGGACTTCCCTGTAGCTCAGATGATAAAGAATCTGCCTGCAATGCAGGAGACCCAGGTTCAATCCCTGGGTCAGAGAAATACCCTAAAGAAGGGAATGGCAACCCACTCCAGTATTCTTGCCTAGGAAATCCCATGGACAGAGGAGACTGGTGGGCTATATAGTCCATGGGTTTGCAAAGAGTCAGACACCACTGAGTGACTAACACTCACTTTCAGAGGGAGAAGGTCATCTAGTATTCATATAATCAGAAAAGATAAGGGAAAGCATAATCCAAGGGCTGGAGACCAATAATACAGTTTTCCTTTCTGCCTCTTGCTTCTGCTTTTCTCTGTAAGAGAAAAAGAGAGGGAACAAAGGGTGCAAACCACATTTGTGTGCATTAAGATGGACACACACATTCACCAGTCACACTTAAAAATTCAGTCTATATATTAGAGCAATGAGATGCAAGGGAACAATGTCCAAAAGGAAGAGGACAGCACAAACGTGGCCTCTGGGAGAACTGTTCTGAGCCAAGAAGAGATTATTTTTATCTTAAGGCATCATATATTTCCAGGCACAAAGCCTCAGATTCCCAAGAATACATTGGCGTCATTATGAGAAGCACAAACATGTCATACAGTACTTTGAAAGTGAAAGGGAAGTCGCTCAGTCGTGGCCTACTCTTTGCAACCCCATGGACTATAGCCTACCAGGCTTCTCCGTCCATGGGATTTTCCAGGCAAGAATACTGGAGAGGGTTACCATTTCCTTCTCCAGGGGATCTTCCCGACCCAGGGATCAAACCTGGGTCTCCCGCATTGGAGGCAGGCTCTTTACCTCTGAGCCACCATTAGAAGGCCTCAAATTCATGTCCTGTGAAGAATTCTCTAATGAAGCATTGTCTGTTCTTTGATAAGACATTTAGATGGACACTGAGAGCTTCAGGAACTTTGGGAGATAAGACAATGAGAGAGAGTTAAAATTCCTTTTCAGAAAAAAAAAAAAAAATGAGCAGGAACGTTGCGTTATTAAAAGAAAGAAATGGATGAAAGGAATCAAGTGAGAGAACAAGTCAGCATGAGCCTGACCACTGCATTAAAAGACCCATGTAGTTAGAAGGCCGAGGAATCTCTAAAAATTAGGAGCTATAACATTAAATGTGAAAAAATTTGCATCTCTGTGGTGTAAATCCTCTGACCAAGACAGATTTGGTGTTGTACAAAGCCATTTTCTTTTCTTCCTTGGTTCAAAACTAGACTATATTTCCCAGCCATCCTGGCAGTTAGGTGTAGCCTAACTAGTCAATGGAATGTGGGCAGGAGGGATGTGGGCCACCTCCAGGCCTGGTTACTATAACTCCCACCTTATCCTCCACACCTTGCTCTGGGCTGCACAGGATCAGGTGGAGGAAGCGAGGGCCCCAGAAGATGCTGGAGTCACCAGATGAAGGACTGGGTAGATTAGGCCCCTCCCCATAACCACTGGACTATGACTTAAGTAAGGGATCATCCTTTTCCTCTTCTGCTCTTGTTGTTAACTTCTTGCAATTGGGACTGGTTTGCTTATAGTGGTTAAGGAAACTCATCCTGACTAAAACTTCTTCATCTCATTCCCTTTCAAAACTTTTTTAAAAGTCTACTATATATACAAATATGGTGGCTCTGTGGTGATCATAAAGGAGGCTGGCTGAGTTTCACATCTGAGTTAACATGGCATGGAACAGAAATTGCATTTATAAGAAAGCAATATGTTCCATGATCTAAACCCATCTACAGAAGCAGGGGTGATACAGGATGGGATAGTTGGACAGCATCATCAACTCAGTGGACATGAATTTTAACAAACGCCAGGAGATANTAAGTTAAAATGACAACAACATTTTATGTAATATTTTGAAATAATGCAATGAGTCTAAAATGTTGTCTTGATAAGCCTTATATTAAATTTAAGATAATATGGATACTGGCCTTTCTGACTATAATGTAGGCAGATTTGTGTTTTGTTTTTTTTTTTTAAATGGAAGCCAAACAACCCACTAGTAAGTACTTTCCATGTTCTAAAAGTTGTTCTAAGGGCTTTACCTATATCATTTTATCTAGTTCTCACAAATGAAGAAATCTGTGGCTCAGTGAGTTTAAATAACACGCCAGGGAAATACTGAGTAAACTGAGATTTCAAGCATTTCATTGGATACTACAAACATTTTGTATTGGCTTGAGAGAGCAAATTATTAAAATTTCAGGAATTTGGTTGGCTTATCAGAAACAAAAATTATTAAAAATTAAACATTAAAAGTAACATTTGCAACTCAGAATTCAGTGGTGACAGCTTAGTAGCTAACCACAGAGACTGATAAATATTATAAATCATGGCATTACATATATTTTGTTGATTGTCTAAACTCTATACTTAAGTAATGGAGATTTAAAATAATGCATATCATGTTTTAGAAATCTCTATAGCTGTTACATAGTGAATAGCATGAAAAGATTGAAAATATGTTCTTATAGTACTCAAAAACCATTGTCCAAGTCAACAAGAAGTCATATCATTGACTAATGCTTGTAGTTCCAAGATATCTCTTCTTTGTTTCAGTGTCTTTCTATTAATTAAGACATCTTCAGATGTCTTTCTATTAATATGAATGAAAATATAAGCCACGATTTTTAGAAGTTTGCTTGTTTATAAAGTGCCACCATGGTATGCCTATGGGCTGAAGATTTAGGCAAAAATTAACAAATTCTATTAGAACAAATTGGTCATAAGCATTTTTTAGTGAATAATATACATTTAATCATTTTCTGAAAATTATGTTACACATCCTTCTTTTCAATAAAATTTATAATAATATCATGTAAGTAGACATACACACATACTTTTTCCAGAGAGCCAATTGTTTAAAACATCCCTTGCGTCCCCTCAAAAATGGTATTTCACACAATGCTGTAGTGTTCCACTTCAAAATAAATGTAATATAATTAGCCCACCCAATGTGAATGGTACTGAAGAACATAGACTAGAATTTTAAGTGGGCCTGATAAACAGAAAACAAATGCTCATTGATTCATACATGGCATCTACACATCAGAATTGGTTGAGAAGTCATGACATTGGATGCAGAAAAAACCAATTTTGTCATATTCTGGACTAGCTACAGCATATCTGGCTACAGTCCTTTCAAAAGCTGTACCATTAGCATGTGTGTTCAACATTAGCACGTGAACTTATGAAGATATGAAGCTACAGAGATCTGCTAGCACAATTAAGTTAAAAAGAGAAAAAAATAAAAACCTAATTGGAGAAAATCAATAGTTCCTAGATGAACCACAGGAATACAGTCTGAGAAGAAAGCTCAAAGAAGACTCAAAGGAGAATGTGCTCAAGCAAAATTTCTGCCTATTTCACTAGGTGAGTGCAATATGTCCCAAAGCAGAAAGGAAAAAAATAATTTTACCACCAGTGTTGCAACAAGTATAAGATTTTTCCCATATAGTTGAACTGGAGATGTGTGTATGCTGTCATGTCTAGCTCTTGGCAATCCCATGAGCTGTAAATCACCAGGCTCTTGTGTTCACAAGATTTACCAGGCAAGAATAGAGGAGTTGTTGTCATTTCTTACTCCAAGGGATCTTCCCCACCTAGGAATCGAACCAGAATCTCTTGTGTCTCCCACATTGGCAGGTGGATTCTTTACCACTAGCACCAGGTAGGAAGCCTGAGAAGTTGAACTGGACACTATGAAAAAATAGTGTTGTATCCATTATGTGGCATAAAACGTTAGAAAAGCAATAGCACATGGAAGAGATGCATTAAAATGAGGAGAATTTCCTTCCACACTATTTCCCTATAATCAGTATGTTTGGATTGAGGAAAAGGATGCATGTAGCTTAAAAATCAATTTTAGGTTTGCTGTTGATTTTGAATACACAGAACACACGTGTGGAACTCAGAAGATAGGACTAGAGAATGAATATGAAAATCTGTGCTGAGCTTTTAAAACACAACAAAACACACCTGCTATAATTTTCTCGCAACTATGGTTAGAAAAAGGGAGCGAAGAAAAGTCAGGTACATTAGCATATGGTTTAATAATGACAGAAGACAGAAAGCTTATAGAAATCCTTAACTCCTGTTTTCCTTCCATATCCATCCCCACCAGAATGAACTTGAAACTGGGAGTGAGTGAAAAATATTTAAAAGTCAGGGGATATTATAGAGAGTACCAATAAATACATATTTTGAATGCATTTAAATATCTAGAAAGTTTCAATATTATGTATTTTTAGAAAGAAAATAGTTGCAGATATGAATGAAGAGACACTATTTTCAATTTTTTGAAATCTCAGAAAAACATAAAGTTCAAAAGATTAGAGATGCTAAAGTTTCTAATTTTCAAAGTGGACAAATGATGACCATTACACATTAGAAGAGCCTGATCCTGATGTCATTACTGGAAAATATTCTGATTTGATTTCTTTCTCTCTCTCTTTTCTGTTTTTTCCTTTTGGCTGCACTGGGTCTTCATTGCTCTACACTGGCTACTGTCTCTGGGGCTACTCTCTACTTGCTGAGTGTGGGCTTCTCATCGCACTGGCTTCCCTTGTAGCAGAGCATGGGCTCTGGAGCTGAAGGCTTCAGTAGTCGTGCCTCACAGATATATATGCCCCACAGTGTGTGGAGTCTTACCAGACCAGAGATTGAATGTGTGTCCTCTGCATCGGTAGGCAAATTCTTAACCACTGGACCACTGGGGATGTCCTGGATTTTAAATATGTGTTTCCTTTTAGAGAAAAAAACACTTCAATAATATGCTAATGTTTCAGAGCATTGAGACTGGCGTCAGGGAGATCTGAATTTAAATCCTGCACTGCTACTTACTAGCTATGTGATTACAAAATAAAATTATCCCTCCAAATCTTATTTTCCTCAATTCTAATATAAAGATTATGGCTATCCAAAAACTGAATAATATACCATGAATGAGCAGAAAATATTATATGTGAATCACTTGGTATGGTACCAAGTAAAATAGTTAAAGGATTAAGTTTCATTATTGATTCCAGATATGCAGTTAATTCTCAAACAAAGAGGGTTTAGGAGCTCTGAGTGCAGTCAAAAATCTTTAATGTAGGCCCTCTGTATCCACAATTATACTTCCACAATTATGGATTCAATCAACCTTAGACTGTGTATTACCATTGTATGTATTTACTGAAAATCATCCACATATAAGTGAACCTGCACAGTTTAAACCCATATGATTCAAGTGTCAACTGTAGGTAGATAGACAATAGATAAGATTAACAAAATAGATAGATATTTATAGAGAAATCTTTCTCTATATATGTATATATAGAGATATCTATGGAGAAGGCAATGGCAACCCACTCCAGTACTCTCGCCTGGAAAATCTCATGAGTGGAGGAGCCTGGTAGGCTGCAGTCCATGGGGTCGTTAAGAGTTAGACACGACTGAGTGACTTCACTTTCACTTTTCACTTTCATGCATTGGAGAAGGAAATGGCAACCCACTCCGGTGTTCTTGCCTGGAGAATCCCAGGGACTGAGGAGCCTGGTGGGCTGCCATCTATGGGGTTGCACAAAGTCACACACAACTGAAGCGACNTGAAACTCCAGTACTTTGGCCACCTCATGCGAAGAGTTGACTCATTGGAAAAGACTTTGATGCTGGGAGGGATTGGGGGCAGGAGGAGAAGGGGACAACCGAGGATGAGATGGCTGGATGGCATCACGGACTCAATGAACGTGAGTCTGAGTGAACTCCGAGAGATGGTAATGAACAGGGAGGCCTGGCGTGCTGCGATTCATGGGGTCACAAAGAGTTGGATACGACTGAGCAACTGAACTGAACTGAACTGAACTGAGCCCCAGATAGCTGAGTAAGTGAAAAGTGAAGTCACTCAGTCGTGTCCCACTCTTTGCAACCCCATGGACTGTAGCCTACCAAGTTCCTCTGTTCATGGGATTTTCCAGGCAAGAATATTGGAGTGGGTTGCCATTTCCTTCTCCAGGTGACCTTCCCAACCCAGGGATTGAACCCGGTCTCCCGCATTGTAGGCAGACGCTTTATCATCTGAGCCACCAGGGAAGTGGTTCATGTCAAAGGAATGATTTCACTGAGCCCAGACTCTTGCATCTTCCCCTATGTAGAAAAGTTCCTAATTCTTTAACTTGGGATATCTGGTTTTCTTTAATTTACGGAATCTTTTGACATTCAAGCCACCTGCCCTTTGCTGCAAAATTTCTATATAAACTAGATCCACCTCTCACCTCCTCAGAGCAGTACTCACAGGCCACTTGAAATGCTATCTCTCAGTCTTGGAGTCCTAAAAATTTCCACCAAATAAAACATAACTCTCCTCTTTTAGGTTGCATGTATTTTTTCAATCGACATAATTATAAACTGAAAGAAAAAGAACTAAAGAATCTCTAATAAATTTTTGAAAGAAAAAAGCTATCAGGTATTAAAACATAAAGCTAGAATAATTAAAACACGGTATTATTGATGCAAAAATGGAATCTTTTAGTGAATCTTGAGACTTTGGAGTATAAAAAATCCAATTTAATGAATGAATGATAAAGAATGGACTATAAACTAATGTGGGCAAAGGGCTGGATTTCTAAGTATAAAAGCAATAGAAAAATATGTCAAAGATGACATTATATTTGACCACATAGAAATTTAAGCTTTTATATAACAAAAAGTTTATAAAGATTAAAAGCAAATCACAAACTGGGAAAAAAATATTTGGAGTATAAGTGACATGCATGAAGTAAATCTCTTTACTATGGAAAAGTCCCAAAAAAATCTGTAACAAGAAAACTGCAACCCCAATTGAGAGTAGTCAATGGAAATAGGAATAGTAATTCACAGACATACACATTGGCCAAGAAGCATGAAAAATATTTATCATCACTAGTAATCAAAGAATGCAATTTAATGTAACAATGAGATAGCTTTCATATATCAGATTGGAAGGGAATTTTACTGATGATCATAGACCAGCATTTATTGGTTTATTTTCTATGTACTAGGTACTTTTCTGAGTGTTTATGTATAATATGTCATTTAAATGTCATAACAACTCTGCAAAGTAAGCAGTATTGCTAAGCCCACTTCATAGAAGAGAAAATAAGACACAGAATAGCTAAGCAACTCCTCCCAGCCAAGCAACTCTTCCTAGTCCTCACAGCTAGGATGTCGTCAAGGTTCAGTTTTAGACAGTTTGATTCAGGAGCCTGATCCCAGTGCCAACCTATGAGGCAAGAGTTGGTGTTGGGAGGAAATCATGAAACAAACACTGTTCTGTGCTACTGGTGGTGGAATAAGTTGGTAATGCCTCTTTGAAAAGCAGTTTGACTCTAAGTATCAAGGATCTCAAAAGGAGTTGTGGTTCTTGATTCCAATAATTTCATTTCCAAGATTCAAATTCTAAAGATGTTAGAAATAGAGAATTCCATGAAAAATATTTACTATAGAATTATGTGTAAGACTGAAAATTTTAGATACAAGCCAAAGTGCTCGACAATAGGAAACCATCTACTAAAATAAATATGGATTTTAAAATACATTTAATGATATGAGGAAATGCAATAATATAAAATACTAAATTTTAAAAAGCAAGATATAATATGTATATAGTATGGCCTAGGTATTTTAACACAGAACAGAAAGACTTGAACAAACACATCAAGGGGTTCACAGTGTTTATCTCAAAGAGGTAGAATTACAGGTGAACTTGATTTCCTTTTAATACTCTTCTGTGCCTTGCAAACTTTCTACAAAGAAATCTGAGATTTTTTTTCTCTGTAATCAGTAAAAAGCCAATGAACATTAGATTATGCTTTAACAGAGTTATTTGGAACATTATGAATGACTTTTACTCCTTTCAGGAGATAAACTGCATATCAGTTAGAGGTATCTCCCAATCTTATCCAAAACTAAAAACAGCAGCAGAGTGATTATTTCTGACAAGAGCAGAGCTGCAGAGAGAAGGCCACAGCTCTTTCCTCCTGGAGTCAGAAGAGGAACCACCTGAACTGCCCAAGATGTGAGCAAATGATGCTCACAAACTCACAGCCTCAGTTTTTGTTGGTGTACTTGTGCTCAGTCATGTCTGTCTCTTTGTGACCCCATGGACTGTAGCCCGCCAGGCTCCTCCGCCCATGAGATGCTCCCAGCAAGAATACTGGAGCAAGTTGCCATTTCCTTCTCTAGGGGATCTTCCCGAACCAGGGATTGAACCCTCATCTCTTGCGTCTCCTGTATCTCTTGCACTGGCAGGTGGATTCTTTACCGCTGTGCCACCTGGAAAGCCCTGTAGCCTTCATGGGAGGAAACAAAATACATCAGCATACCTTCTTAAGACAGTTCATTTGATAAGCACAGCTAAGGTCTGAATAAGAAATGTCCATACTCTCTGTATTTTTATAGCACCCTACCGAAGAGTTGATGCTAGAAGACATGAACTCAGCTCTAAATTTCTCAGCTGCATGACTATGGGCCAATCATTTTATTAGTCTCTCTGAATCTTAATAATGTCATTTCCCAACTAGGAATACTAAAAGTGCAGGGCCAATCAGCTTAAGCCTTCAAATGTGTAGGAGTCATTTGGATATAAAAAATTCCCTAGGTAAATGAAAATTATTATTTTAATTATACCTTTCTCCATACCCAAAAAGACTGTCATTATCAATGGAACAGGTTATCTATAATCAAAAAAAGGACAGAAGCTGCATAGAACTCCAGATGTGTTGGACCATATTTCTCTAAACCTTGATTTTCTGAGGTCCTACCTGCTCCCCTCTCAATACCCCCAGGCCCTCATGAATGAGAAAGAACATGAGCTCCTTTACTGAACTACATCTTGGCCTCCTCTACCCAGCTTCAAAAGTGCTTCCTTCATGTGACCTCAATAGTCTTTTAATGTAAACAAACATTTCCTTTGAATCACAAAGGGCCATATTTGCTATAGTCATATGTTTGTCTTAATGGGGGTGAATAACAGTCTGTAAATATTCAAAGTCTTGCCCTAAAAACTTATTAAGCACTTTTTCCTAAGTTAATAAGTATAAAGGAAAACGCAAATAATTACATAGCACCTATGTATGTTTTTTAACCAAATGCTTTTATCTTATCAACCCTGGGTCAAGCAGACATGAGTAGCTCTAGCCCACAGTGAAGCAAGGATTCTTTTTTAAAAATAATTTTATTTATTTATTTTTGGCTGTGCTGAGTCTTTGCTGCTATAAGGGCTCTTCTCTAGCTGCAGCAAGCCAGGCTACTCTCTAGTTGTGTACTCTTTGCAGTAGCTTCTTTTGTTGCACAACAGAAGCTCTAGGGCGAGCAAGCTTCGGTAGTTGTGATACGTGGTCTCGGTAGTTGTGGCTCCCAGGCTCTAGCAGGCAGGCTCAATAGTTGTGGTATACGGGCTTAGTTGCTCTGCGGCATGTAGGATCCTCCCAGATCAGGGATTGAACCTGTTTCTCTCCTACGTTGGCAAGCAGATTCTTTACCACTGAGCCACCAGAGAAGCCCAAGAACTCTTAAAGCATTCTCCAAAGTTCTTCTCCTAGCAAATTTAGTAGGCCTTTGGAAGTTAATCCAAAAATTAGGAAACTTGAGCTAATAATTAAAAAGAGTGTCTGCCCAAGATTTTAGAGAGCCACAGTCTCAGCAAGGTTCTCCGCAAACTCTGAAAAGTCTGTAGACCTCAGTTTCTCCAATTGTAAAACCAAGGCCAAATGACCCCTAAGGTAATTTCTAGCTGAAAAGTCCGTGACCATAATTGCCAAGGTCCATTTAGTTCTTGGGTTTCCCCAGTGATTCCAGCAGTAAAGAATCTGCATGCAATGCAGAAGATATGAGTTCGATCCCTGTGTCAGGAAGATCCCCTGGAGGAGGAAATGGCAACTCATTCCAGTGTTCTTGCCTGAAAAGTCCCCTGGACAGAGGAGCCTCCGGGCTACAGTATAAAAGATCGAAAAGAGTTGGATCTTGGCCTAAACTCCCAGGGTCAGTCTCTCTCCCTAGACTAAGTACAAATGAAATTCATAGATTCCCCACTTCTCCCTGAGAGGGACCATGCTTAGGGCTCAAAAGGCTTCCTTCCCTGAGGCCATCTCTTTAGAGGAACTCTTTTGGAGAGCTCTCCTCTGGTTGCTTTTCCTCCACACAGATCAAAGACCCTGCAGGACCAAGCGATGTGCCCAACAAGAGCCTGCCCCACACTCCCTGTATTAGTCAACTCCAGCTGTCATAATAAAATACTACAGACTGGGGGCTTAAATGATAGAAATATATTTTCTCACAGTATAGGGAGGGGTTACAGGTTTCCCAGGTGGCTCAGTGGTAAAGAATCTGCCTCCCAATTCAAGAGACACGGGAAACATGGATTTGATCCCTGGGTTGGGAAGATCCCCTGGAGGAGGAAGTGGCAACCCACTCTGCATTCTTGCCAGGAAAGTCCCATAAACAGAGGAGTCTGGGAGGCTACAGTCCCTGGGGTCACAAAGAATCAGATATGACCGGGCGACTGAGCACTCACACACACTTCCTTAGAGGCCCTATCTCCAAATATAGCCATACCAGGGGTCAAGACTTCAAAATATAAAGTTGGGGGTTGGGGGACACAACATTTAGTGTATAACATTCCCCTTAGAAGGAGTTCTTAGTATCCAGGACTCCGCCTGGGACTTCCCTGGAGACTGCTAGGCAGCACACTTTCAACTCTGAGCTGTGTGTGGTAGTGGGGATGAGGCGGAGGTGGGGCACAGGAAGAAGCCGGGCGATGGAAGAGGCTCGGGGCCAGGGGCTAGACTCTGCCTCCATTTCTACCTCCAAGTTCTGACACAGAACTCTGAGGAGTGGTTGTGAGGAAATATTTCTCAAGATAGGAGAATTTTGTTAATGTCTTACTTAACAGCTTTCTAGCTTGATCTATAACACTTTTCCATTTTTATTGAGATATAATTGACACATGACATTGTATAAGTTTAAGGTCTGCAACTTAATGATTTGGTGTATGTATATACTATGAAATGATTAATGCAATAAGCTTAGTTAACATCCATCACCTCCTATATATACAGCTTTTTTTCTTGTGATAAGAACCTTACTATTGACTCTCTTAACTTCCAAATATGTAATACAGCATCGTTAACAATAGTCACCATGCTATACCTTACATCCCCAGATCTAATTTGTTTATTTATGAGGTATGGTTTACTTGATCTCTAACATTTAAGCAATTAAAATATGGCAGACGGGGCTGATTAATAATCTGTCTGGTGCCCTACAGATGAGAGGGGCCAACTTGATGGCAGTGCTGTCCAGGTTCCCTCTGGACTCCCTTCTCATTTCTCTCTCTGATGAATTAGCCACCATCATCAGGTAAGGAAGTTAAGGAGAAAAATACGAGTCTGATTCTACCTGATAGCAGGTTCTTGACTCATCCCTACTATATCCTGAGAAAAATTCTATGTTATGATTCCTATATCACAGGACTCATATTTAATTCAAATTTATGCCAATACTTGATTCAGCTGTATGCCAATTGATGTTATAAGCCCTTTACATGCAGTGATTCATTTGATCCTCCAGCAACCTGTGAAATAATATTACTACTATTCCTATTTTATAAATAAGGAAATAAAAACACAGAGAAGTTATGAAACATATCCAAGATCACCCAGCTAGTAAGTGGAAAAGCCCAGATTTGAACTAAACAGTTTGGCCTCAAGATCCTGTTCTTAATCACTTTGCTGTACCACTCAAATAAGAGGTAATATATATTGAGCACTTCCTGTGTAACAGACCCTGTGCTATTGCTAATACTATGAGGTTGGTACTATTATTTCCTCATTTTATAGGTGGGGAAACTGTACTTTAAAAAGACTAAGAAACCACCCAAAGGTATATCGCTTTCAAGCCATGCTGGTAGATTCGAACATGGGTAATCTGATTCTGAGCACATGCCCTTAACTAGACCATTTCTGTTTGTTCAATGTCCTTCCTTGAAGGAAAAGACACAAGTGGCCAGGGGAGCCTGATATATCATTGGGTCAGATTGTGACAGTTACCACAGAGGAAATTCATCTATGCTCAATGAAGAAATAGGCTGTTTTGAGTAATATGGCAATTTGAGGAAGTTAAATGGATTAAGATTACAGGTTGTGTTTCGCATTAGGAAATATAGTTGCATTTTTAGTTCCTGTGGCTTGATATGAAATCTCAGAGTGAATCATTAGATTCTGACTTTAAATATGTCTTCAGTCCCCGTAAGAGTGAAGCTCATTCTATTCTTTGAGAATTTATGAGCTATATGAAGCAGATGCAATCTAAAGCAGCCTATCCCTTAGACCTGTTTCAGTCTATAATAAATTCCTCCACAACAAATAAATCTGAAAGTTTGTCAGTGGGGAGGCTTTTCCAGTGATATCACAGTTTTCCTGCTTCATTGCTGAAGTCCTCACTGATGAGATCAAAAGCTGGAAACATAATATGAAGCATGTGTGAAAACACACAACTTCCCACCTCCAACATTTCATATCTAAAGTTTCCCTCAGAGCCAACAGGATCACTGAGGGACAAAATGGATCAGACAATATCATTCTTCAGCTCCAACTGTGATGACACAGCTCTCTGGCATGACCGAATCATGTTATGGCTGTAGTCAAGGACCCAGTGGATTCCCAGCGACACGTCTTGGCTCAGGGTGACTTTGAATGTTTTCAGTCCTTTTGTCTAGTGCAGGGTTTTGTTTGCTGATCTTCATTGTCTTTGAAATATTGTTTGATTATAGGGAAGGGCCTACGTTGAGTAGGTTAAAATATAAGCTCATAGTCAATACAAAAAGAGCTTAGCTCAGGGGAGAAGATGTCAGCCTATGCAGTGTGATTTCTTAGGGAAAGAACCTATTCCTCAAAGCAGAGTCCTCTTCAGTTAGTGTCTTAGATTTCTATAGACACACTTTATTTAGCCAAGCAAAGCCTTATCTATATTCACATTTATAACTAAAATGTTCTATCAGAAAAAAATAGGTATCTAACCCAATTATGGGCTTCCCCAGTGGCTCAGCAGTAAAGACTACCTGCAGTGCAGGAGCTGCAGGAGACAGGGGTTCAATCCCTAGGTCGGGAAGATTCCCTGGTGGAGGGCATGGCAACCCACTCCAGTATTCTCACCTGGAGAATCCCATAGGCAGAGGAGCCTGGAGAGCTACAGTTCATGGGGTTGCAAAAAGTCTGACAAGACTGAAGCGACTTAGAACGCATGCAGGCAACCCAATTATATTCAAATTACAAGTTCAGAATACTATAGGTTAAGTTAGGACAGTGGATCTCAAATTTTACTATACATCACAATCATCTGCAGGGTTTTTTAAAACATAGATTTCTGGACCTCACCCTGAGAGTCTCTAATTTAGTAAGTCTGGAGTTAATCCTGAGAACATGTATTTTCAAAAAAAAATCCTGAGAACATGCATCAGGTGATCCTGATGCTGCTGGTGTGTGAACTATAGTTTAAGAGTCACTGGGCTGATGGTCCCCAAGTGTTTTTTCTCCACACTCACACACCTGGGCTTAGGACATGGAGGATGGGTTGCTCTCCTGTCAGCAACAGGGAATCACCAGAGCGGTGATCCTGGCTGTGCATTAAAAGCACTTTGGAGCTTTCAAAAAATGTCATTCAGGATTGTACCTTAGACCAAAGAACTCAGAACACCTGGAGGTTGGCCTCAGGTCTGGGAATTTTAATTCCCCAGGTAATTATAAAGTGCAACCAGGGTTGAGAATCTTCACTAGCATGAGATCTTCTTGGGAGCGTCTGAGGCAGAGATTCCCAGTTCAACAACACTCTCATCAGGTATTTTTGGACTTCACTGGTGGCTCAGATAGTAAAGAATCTGCTTACAATGAAGGAGACCCAAGTTGGATCCCTGGGTCAGGAAGATCCCCTGGAGAAGGAAATGGCAACCCACTCCAGTATTCTTGTCTGGAGAATCCCATGGACAGAGGAGCCTGGTGGGATGCAGTCCATGAGGTCACTATGAGTCGGACACGACTGAGCGACTTCACTTTCACTTTTCACTTTCATGCATTGGAGAAGGAAATGGCAACCCACTCCTGTATTCTTGCCTGGAGAATCCCAGGGACGGGGGAGCCTGGTGGGCTGCCGTGTATGGGGTCGCACAGAGTCGGACATGACTAAAGCGACAGCAGCAGCAGCAGCAGAAGCAGCCAGTGTTTTTGCCTGGACAGAGGAGTCTGAATGGTTACAGTCCATGGATTCTCAAAGAGTCAGACATGATTAAGCAACTAACACTTTCACTTTATTTTGTTTCTCAGTTATTTTTAATACATCTTCATGGGGTGATACGCCTTCTGTCCATTTTATAACCAGATTGAAAATCACTAGATAACAATGTTCAAAAGTTAAAGTGTGAACACGTGCAAAGTCAGGCCACTCCAGAAGTTCTCTTGCTCTTTGTCCATCCCCTGCTCAGCCAGCCCTGCCTTCCGACACCCTACTCATGTGAACATACTTGCCTCCTGCCTTAGTGTGACTGTTCTAACCCTTAGGCCAGAATGACTCCACCTGCTAATTTATTAAAGGAAAACATCTGCCCTCGTGATGGTCATTAACCTGAGGGGCTGGGAGGGATGTCGTTCAGCTCCTTGTTTCCTGGGTAGCTGATGAGTCCATCTGAGGTTAATTTCTCCAGAAACGGTAGCCTCCTCCCTGCCGCCCTCTCTCCCTCCGCCTCACCACCACACCAAGAGCGAAGATTGCTGCCACATTCTGCCTACTGTCTGTTGTACAGTGGCATGTTGCTCCGGCACCTTTTGCAGCAGACATGTAAGATCCCCTCCTCAATAAATCATTGCAGTCTCTGTCACTGTCTACACACTCTATTTGGCCTCCAGGCTGGGCAACTACAAGGCTTGCAGGTCTGTGGGTGCAGCCTAACAACATGATATTCCCAAAAGCTAAATGGTCCGTGGCACTTGTCTAGATTCTTTTATGATTGTCATTTTCCTTTTTTTTTTNCTGGGCTTAGGACATGGAGGATGGGTTGCTCTCCTGTCAGCAACAGGGAATCACCAGGGCGGTGATCCTGGCTGTGCATTAAAAGCACTTTGGAGCTTTCAAAAAATGTCATTCAGGATTGTACCTTAGACCAAAGAACTCAGAACACCTGGAGGTTGGCCTCAGGTCTGGGAATTTTAATTCCCCAGGTAATTATAAAGTGCAACCAGGGTTGAGAATCTTCACTAGCATGAGATCTTCTTGGGAGCGTCTGAGGCAGAGATTCCCAGTTCAACAACACTCTCATCAGGTATTTTTGGACTTCACTGGTGGCTCAGATGGTAAAGAATCTGCTTGCAATGAAGGAGACCCAGGTTGGATCCCTGGGTCAGGAAGATCCCCTGGAGAAGGAAATGGCAACCCACTCCAGTATTCTTGTCTGGAGAATCCCATGGACAGAGGAGCCTGGTGGGATGCAGTCCATGAGGTCACTATGAGTCGGACACGACTGAGCGACTTCACTTTCACTTTTCACTTTCATGCATTGGAGAAGGAAATGGCAACCCACTCCTGTATTCTTGCCTGGAGAATCCCAGGGACAGGGGAGCCTGGTGGGCTGCCGTGTATGGGGTCGCACAGAGTCGGACATGACTAAAGCGACAGCAGCAGCAGCAGCAGAAGCAGCCAGTGTTTTTGCCTGGACAGAGGAGTCTGAATGGTTACAGTCCATGGATTCTCAAAGAGTCAGACATGATTAAGCAACTAACACTTTCACTTTATTTTGTTTCTCAGTTATTTTTAATACATCTTCATGGGGTGATACGCCTTCTGTCCATTTTATAACCAGATTGAAAATCACTAGATAACAATGTTCAAAAGTTAAAGTGTGAACACGTGCAAAGTCAGGCCACTCCAGAAGTTCTCTTGCTCTTTGTCCATCCCCTGCTCAGCCAGCCCTGCCTTCCGACACCCTACTCATGTGAACATACTTGCCTCCTGCCTTAGTGTGACTGTTCTAACCCTTAGGCCAGAATGACTCCACCTGCTAATTTATTAAAGGAAAACATCTGCCCTCGTGATGGTCATTAACCTGAGGGGCTGGGAGGGATGTCGTTCAGCTCCTTGTTTCCTGGGTAGCTGATGAGTCCATCTGAGGTTAATTTCTCCAGAATCGGTAGCCTCCTCCCTGCCGCCCTCTCTCCCTCCGCCTCACCACCACACCAAGAGCGAAGATTGCTGCCACATTCTGCCTACTGTCTGTTGTACAGTGGCATGTTGCTCCGGCACCTTTTGCAGCAGACATGTAAGATCCCCTCCTCAATAAATCATTGCAGTCTCTGTCACTGTCTACACACTCTATTTGGCCTCCAGGCTGGGCAACTACAAGGCTTGCAGGTCTGTGGGTGCAGCCTAACAACATGATATTCCCAAAAGCTAAATGGTCCGTGGCACTTGTCTAGATTCTTTTATGATTGTCATTTTCCTTTTTTTTTTGTTGTTGTTCCTATAATTGATTAGGAGAAGGATACGTTATGAGCTGGGAGTAGCAGTAAGAGAAAGGAACTGGAATAAACATGATTGCTGCCTTCTTCTGGCCTTTTCTCCTGCCCCACTTTCACCCCTACACCCTCCTTCTGTATCCGCTGATATATGGACTAGAGGGAAGGCTGGGCCCCATTGGCTAAGACAGATGACCTGGAGCATCCTGAGAACTGCTGCTACCTGAGGCCTTTTGACACTGAGAATGTGGACCCCATAAACAGGGGAGGTCAGAATGAGTGTTACAGTGAAAGGCCCCTGGCTCCCAGAGACACTTGGAGCCAAAGCTACGTGATCTCTTACACTAACTGACACAAAATCAGATGTTGCTAGACAGTGACCCTGAAATCTACAGTTTCCCATTGCCATACTAACACTGCCTGAGTGACTAAGTGCAAGATACCTATCTTCATGATGTTTCAAGTTTCCCCACAAATACAATGAGGAAAGCATGCTAATCTATCTACCAGAGGAGATATTTTAAGACCAACCAACATGTTCTTGCTGCTGCTGCTGCTAAGTCGCTTCAGTCATGTCCGACTCTGTGCGACCCCATAGACGGCCTCCCACCAGGCTCCTCTGTCTCTGGGATTCTCCAGGCAAGAACACTGGACTTACACAATGGTAAAAACAAAGAAAAATTAAAAATACTCATCAGTTCAGTTCAGTCACTCAGTCGTGTCCAACTCTGCGACCCCATGAATTGCAGCACGCCAGGCCTCCCTGTCCATCACCAGCTCCTGGAGTTCACCCAAACTCTTGTCCATCGAGTCGGTGATGCCATCCAGCCATCGCATCCTCTGTCGTTCCCTTCTCTTCCTGCCCCCAATCCCTCCCAGCATCAGAGTCTTTTCCAATGAGTCAACTCTTCGCATGAGGTAGCCAAAGTATTGGAATTTCAGCTTTAGCATCAGTCCTTCCAAAGAACACCCAGGACTGATCTCTTTTAGGATGGACTGGTTGGATCTCCTTGCAGTCCAAGGGACTCTTAAGAATCTTCTCCAACACCACACTTCAAAAGTATCAATTCTTTGGCACTCAGCTTTCTTCACAGTCCAACTTTCACATCCCTCAGCTATATCCTTTGCATTAGAACATACTGCCATTTTTTAACTTCACAATATTTCTAGACACCTAATTCTACCTTTATAAATATCTAGGAATTCTATAGTTTGTAATTCTTTAACTATAACTTTAATACATGTACATATAATTCAACCTTCTGCATAACAAGCAGTCCATAAATATTTGTTGACTAAATGATGGACAATGGGTCAATTGACTAAATGAAGGCATTTCAAAATCAGTATATCACTAATAAATAAAATCACAAGTTGTTACTCTAAGTGAATAACTCAGTGACTATTTCCTAAGCTGAATTAATTACCAGAGTCTACAACAACTCTGCATTAGAGATATTAAATATGTGAAATACATAATAAATTTCCAAAGTGATCAATTTATTCATGGCTGAGTTTGAGGCAACAGAAACAGAAAAAGTTAACAACTGTGTTAATGAAAAAGTGCTTCTTGCTGTGCTCTGACCAGAAGAATGTAATCCCCAGAACTCCTACTCTGCTTTCCTTTCTCTTGTTTCCATAGAATTTAGCCCTTTCCTACATACTATATAACTGACTTACATGTTATGTAAAACAATTGGCTCTGGGAATTCACAGCTATATGGTGAAATCCCATTGACCATTGAAAAATGAGGAGGTTAGGGACACACGTGCACTGAGATATCTGAGTTTAACTTTCTAGTCAGCCTTCCACATTCATGGATTTAATCAACTGAAGATCATGTAGTGCTATCTATTGTGGGTGGGGTAGAAATGTTTAAGTTTAAACCTGTGTTGTTCAAGGGTCAACTGTGTCAGTTTTCTTAAAACTTCTACATTTTTCTTCATATGATCTCCTACTTGATATGAGCCTATTGGATTACAGGACCCAGAAAGAACCTCACTTTTAAAAATATGCAGATTTTAGGTGGCCACAAATTTAAGGTGTAAATAATGTGTTCCTGCAAACCCAAAACATATGTTTGTATGGCCCACAGTAATACATGCAATCTAGTGTAAAGAAAATAATGTTTTAATGTATACTTCACTGGTCAGAATGAATTTAGAATATTCTATGTTCATTTTTAGACAACTTTATTTTGATGAGACAGAACCAAGCTGCATAGCAATTAGGTAAAATAGAACTCACGGTGAATCTTCATCTTAAAGACTGTGTTAGGATGGGCATGATAGCTGAGACCTCTGGTATTGAAAAGGCAGTCTCTACAGTATATCTTCATCAGCTCAGGTCACTATAACAAAATACTGTAGTGTGTGTGTGCTAAGCCGCTTCAGTTGTGTTTGACTCTTTACAATCCTATGGACTGTAGCCCAACAGGCGCCTCTGTCATCAGATTTTCCAAGCAAGAATACTGGAGTGAGTTACCATTTCTTCCTCCAGGGGGGGGTCTTCCCGACCTAGGGATTGAACCCGTGTCTCTTATGTCTCTTTCATTGGTTCTTTACCACTAGCACTATTTGGGAAGCCCCCAAATACTGTAGACTGAGTGAATTAAATGCAGAAATTTATTTCTTACAGTTCTGGAGGCTAGTTCAAGATCAAAGTACCAGTCTATTCAGTTTCTGTTGAGAGCTCTCCTTGTGGCTTGCAGATGACTGTCTTCTCACTGAGTCCCCACATGGCCTTTTCTCACTCAGTGCATGCAATGGAGAGAAGGAGCTCTTTCTTCCTCTCTCCTTATAAGACCACTAGTCCTATTAGATTAGGATGCCACCTTTATCACCCCATTTGGGGCTTCCCTGGTAGCTCAGCTGGTAAAGAATACACCTGCAATTCAGGAGACCCTGGTTCGATTCCTGAGTTGGGAAGATTCCCTGGAGAAAGGGATAAGATACCCACTCCAGTATTCTTGGGCTTCCCTGGTGGCTCAGGTAGTAAAGAATTTGCCTGCTATGCAGGAGACCTGGGTTGGGAAGATCCCTTGGAGGAGGGCATGGCAACCCACTCTAGTATTCTTGCCTGGGGAATCCCCATGTACAGAGGAGCCTGGCGGGCTGCAGTCCACGGGGTCGCAAAGAGTCGGATATGGCTGAACGACTAAGCACAGCACAGCACAGTTGTAAGTCACTGTAAGAAAACTTTCTAGCAAAACTTTTCAACAATGAAACCAATCCCCCACCCTTTGAGACTGTGGCCTTCCTATCACTAGAGGCAGTAACTCAGTTTAAAGAACCATTTTCCCAGAGATGTTAGAGAGGGGATTCCTAACCAATCAGTTTAGAGAAGAAGACTGCTAGGCTCTCTCCAATTCAAAACTTCTACCTTGTTTAAACTTTTATAATATTGCTGTTTTACTAGTTTCACCCAAAGTTGTCTTCCTCTCAAAAGATTGAAACCATAAGTGGCTACATTGGCATAAGAAGAAAAAGTCTAGTAGAAGGCTTGAAACAACACAATTCAAACAATTTTGAATTAAATAAAATTTCACAATTCTTGGTTTTGCAAAGAGCAATGAGATATCTATGAGTCTCATCTAGATTTTGCTTGAATTTATGATTTTATGTGGGATTGGGAGGAAGTGGTTTAAGTAAACTCTTAAGCTGCACCCCAAACACTGCTTACTATCAGTTTCTTAAGAAACTCAAGAGGTTAAATCTGGTTTTATGAATAAGGTGGGAGCTATCTGATATGTAAAAGCATTCCAAACCTAGTCTTGGTAATCTTTAGGTAGAAAAAACTAAGAAAAGTATACTAGATTAAGAAAGAAAAACAGGAATATTTTTTCACTGCTTTTCTTCCAGAAATTACACGGCCTCTACTATGACTGTCAGATGTAATAAATCTTCAACAAAAATTTTTAGTTCTGGATGAATCAGAAGTACTTGGCAACTAACACTATTTATTAATTCTGAACTGCACTATGGTCAAAGTTTTAAAAATAGAATATTTTAGATTAATATACATGTATCATACTTTCCTAAAAATTATGTCAATAAACATGAGACATTAAATGAGTTATTTGCAATTGATGTCTTACAGCTTAGTAAAGTGGTAAAGAACCCACCTGCCAATGCAGCAGACATAAAGAGACTCGGGTTTGATCCTTGGGTTGCGAAGATCCCCTGGAGGAGGGCATGTCAACCCACTTCAGTATTCTTGCCTGGAGAATCCCCATAGACAGAGGAGAATCGCCATAGACATAGGAGCCTGGTGGGCCTCAGTCCATAGGGCCGCAAAGAGTCGGATACAACTGAAGCATGCAAGCAGCTTAATAAAATGAGTTATACTGTTAAGAACATTAAGCAAGCTCTTTCCAGCCAGCGCCGAGCAATGGGCATCTCTCGGGACAACTGGCACAAGTGCCGTAAGACCCGGGGCAAGAGAAAGCCCTACCACAAGAAGCGGAAGAATGAGCTGGGATGCCCCGCTGCCAACACAAAGATTGGCCCCCGGCGCATACACACAGTCCATGTGCGGGAAGGCAACAAGAAGTACCGGGCCTTGAGGCTGGACGTGGGGAACTTCTGCTGGGGCTCGGAGTGTTGTACACGCAAGACAAGAATAATCGATGTTGTCTGTAATGCATCCAACAACGAACTNTGTTGCAATGAATATTGCACATATCTTTTTGAATTATGGTTTTCTCCAGATATATGCCCAAGAGTGTGATTGTTGGATCACATGGTATTTCTATTTATAGTTTTTTAAGGAACCTCCATACTGTTCTCTATATGGCCATAATAACTTATGGAAAGAGATTATATTCCCATTTTACAGATGAGGAAATGGAGGTTCAGATGAGACCTTCCTAAAGTTAGTGACCTGCCTAAAGTTACTAGATCTGAGAAGTGGTAGAGCTGTTTGGTCTTCTGCCTCTTCTCAGACCCATAATATAAACCAAATCATTACTAATTGCCCCTCATGTGAAAGGCATCTGTCTACCTCTATTCACCTAACTGGTTGCTTTTATCCAGGCCCAGCAGAACAGAAATCAGAGCCAATAGCTGCCCACTGCTTGGCCAGTGCCTTGCACCATCACGCATAATATGATCACTATGAACTTTGCTTATAAACTAACACACAAAGCGTCAAGTTATCTGAGAGCACAAAACACTGATTAATAGTTCTCCATATTTGTATAGTTCCCACTCTTCTAGAATGTTAGCTTTACAAATACTATCATATAACCAATCCTCACCCGACCCCTGCCAAGGCAATGTTAATGATGTGACCTATTTCCTTATGTGTGAAAGGTCCAAGTAGAATATTGGAACTTGTTACTTGCCTCAAAGAAGAAAATATTTTGTTTGGCACATATTGACTGTGAATCCACAAGTTCAACCTGCCGGTTCTACTTAGGAAAAGCACAAATGAGTATGGACCCACAAATTCAGGATCTAAAATGTTCTGTCCAAATCCAAGAGAAATTGGCCCTCTTGCAAGTGAAAATCCAACCAAAGTGAAAAACACCTCGCACAGAGGCGATACTGTATGTCTTCAGAGACTGATGCCAGGGCCATGCTGGGGGTTTTCAGAGTCATGCAGTGGAAGCTCCTTCCACCCATAACATGCCATAATCCTAATTAATTTATCCACAGTTTGGTCTTTTTACTCAAGCTATAGAGTTTCTCAGGTCATGAAGGAGTATATGTTGGTGTCTACAGTTTTTTCCACTGGGGTTAATGGTGACCAAGTAAAAGAGGCTGAATACTGCTGGGAAGTTAGAACCTACATTCTCCTCATCCTCTCCCCTCACAAACCAGACCCTGAAAGCCATGCAAAGATGGACTTGAAGCTTGGCTGTAGGAGAGGCAAGAGTAGTGGGGAGCAAAAGAAGACATACAGATGGTAGTAGTCACGTGAAAAGACACTAGACCTCACTAATTATTAGAGAAATACTAATAAAAACTGCAATGAGGTACCACCTCAAAGCAGTCAGAATGGCCATCATTAGAAAGTCTACAAATGCAAATGCTGGAGAGGGTGTGGAGAAAAGGAAACCGTCCTACCCTGTAGGAAGGAATGTAAATTGGTGCGGCCACTATGGAAAACAGTATGGAGTTGCCTCAGAAAACTAAAAATAGAATTACCACATGATCCAATAATCCCACTCTTGGGTATATACACAGGCAAAACTATAATTCAAAAAAAAGACATGCATCCTAGTGTGTTCATAGCAGCACTATTCACAATAGCCAACAGAAACAACCTAAATGTCCATTGACAGATGAGTGGATAAAGAAGATGCGGTACATATATACAGTGGAATGCTACTCAGTCATAAAAAAGAAAAACAATGCCATTTGCAACAACAAGGATGCAACTAGAGATTAACATACTAAATGAAGTAAGTCAGAAACAGAAAGACAAATACCATATGATGTCACTCATATGTAGAATCTAAAATATGGCGCAGATGAACCTATCTATGAAAGAGAAACAGGCTCACAGACAAAGAGACTTGCAGTTGCCAAGGCAGGGGAGAGGGAGAGAGATGAACTGGGAATTGGAGTTAATAAATGAAAACTATTACATTTAGAATGTATATCAAGGTCCTACTACCACAGGGAACCATATCCAACCTCCTGGGATAAATTATAATTGAAAAGAATAGTTAAAAATATCTGTGTATAAAACTGAGTCACTTTTCTATATAACAGAGATTGGAACAACGTTGTAAATCAACTGTATTTCATTAAAAAAAAAAAAAAAGTAGTGGGGAGCAGCCAGGCAGCTGCCTCTTTCCAAGACCACACCCAGGCTAATTTGAAATTATTATACCTCCCAGGTGGGCTTCTCAACTGGCACTGGTGATAAAAAAATCCACCTGCAAATGCAGGAGATGCAGGAGATTTGAATTCGATCCCTGGGTCAGGAAGATTCCCTGGAGGAGGGCATAGCAACCCACTCCAGTATTCTTGCCTGCAGAATCCCATGGACAGAGGAGCCTACAGTCCATGAAGTCACAAGAGTTGGACATGACCCTCCAGCTACGTCTATTGTTAGTACCTATATCAGAGGGATTTATTTGAATATCTCTTAGAGCTAATAAACACATGATGAGTGTAGTTAGTAGAATGAGTTTCTAACAATATGAGAAATTGCTTGGGCTATAATGGTAGGATGAAAAAACAAAAAGTATATGGAAGTAAAAAATATTCTTAGAAAATATGAATAATTCTCAGCCATAGGAGCATGGGTGTCATTAGTAACTGCCATTTCTTGCCCAGCTTATATTCTCTCTCCATGAAATAACCCCCTGTATTTGCTTTGGGGAACCATCCTCTCATTCTTAGACATGTCTCTTGTGTGAACTGCATGAGTGGAACCCAGCGAACTGAAGCTAATCAGTTTAGCTCATTCTCTTGCTCATGGTTTATGTGTGGATGTGCAACCTAATTAGAGCCAATGAGACATGAGGAGATGTTTGCCAGAGCTTTGGGGAAAGGCAAGCTTTCTTTCTTCTCCCAGTAAAATGGTGTTGTAATGTTAACTTTCAAACTTTTGCAGGTATTTTGTCACCATAGGATGAAAATACATAATGTCTCAGGTGACCACTTCATAGAGCCCAAGGCTCTATCTATACCATGGAAGCAGAGTAGAGAGATAAGAGAGAAGACACATACGTGGTGCTAACATTTGAGCCATTGGATCAAAGTTTTCCTGGAGCCTCTGGACTTCTCTCAGAAGTAGTACTGGGTTATTCTGTTATTTACAGCATAAGGAGCCCTGGCTGATCTAGACATTGATGCTAACTACATATTTTAAATTATAAAAATAACTTTATAGACTATAATTTATAAATAACTGTTTCCAGAGTGTTAAAGAGCACAGTCTCAGGATTCAAGTCCCAGATTCTCCATTTAGCAGCAGTGAGATCTTGGGGAAATTGCTTCACCACTGAGACTCAGTCTTTTTCTTTTTTTAATATTTATTTAATGGCTGCCCCAGGTCTTAGCTGTAACATGCAAGCTCTTAGCTGTGGGATTTGGGGTCTAGTTCCCTGGCCAGGGATGGAACCCTGGCCCCCTGCACTGGGAGCATGGAGTCTTAGCCACCAGAGCACCCAGGAAGTCCCTCAGTTTTCCCATTTCTAAAACAGAGATAGTAACTATACCAATTTCATAGAATTGTCATGAGAATTGAGAATTAAGATATAAAGCACTTAGGAAAATGTCTAGCACTTAGGAAAATGTCTAGCACATAGTAAGCACTAGTCTAGTTCATTCACTCAGTCGTATCCGACTCTTCGCGACCCCATGAATTGCAGCATGCCAGGCCTCCCTGTTCATCACATCTCTTGGAGTTCACTCAGACTCATGTCCATCGAGTCCATGATGCCGTCCAGCCATCTCGTCCTCGGTTGTCCCCTTCTTCTCCTGCCCCCAATCCCTCCCAGCATCAGAGTCTTTTCCAATGAGTCAACTCTTCGCATGAGGTGACCAAAGTAATGTTTGTTATTATCACTTTGATTTTCACACATAGTAAACCTTACTCATAGAAATTAGTGCCATGACATCCCTGAATGAGACGGAACAACATGACAGAACTTTGTGGCTAGAAAAGACTTTTCTCCAAAGCCTCTCTCAATACAATTTGATAAGCTCAAAATGGTCTTCCCTGGAGGCTCAGTGGTAAATATCTGCCTGCAATGCAGGAGACACGGGTTCCATCCCTGAGTCAGGAAGATCCTTTGAAGGAGGAAATGGCAAGCCACTCCAGGATTCTTGCCTGGAAAATCCCTTGAACAGAGGAGCCTGGGGGGCTACAGTCCATGTGGTCACAAACAGTCGGACGTGACTGAAGCGACAGAGCGCGCACAGCAGCTCAAAATAATGACAATCATTTGAAAGCATTTATGAGACATGTAGTGAGGTGACAATGCAGCATCATGAAATAATAGACTTTCAGCAAAACAGACTTAGGTTTCAGTCTCTACAAACAAATTTCTGTGTGTCCACGGCCAATTGTTTGAACTCTCAGGGCTTTCGCTTTCTGATATATAAAATGGGAATGACAACAGTTTCCACATTGGTTTGTTGCAAAGATTAATTGGGACATAAAGTACCTAATATGGTGAGTTCCTGTCACATAGCTATGCTCAAGAAAATGGTCACTGTTATGATTATCCTTGTTAGTCAGGCATTGAAAATTTGTCTCTGATCAGTTAAAGAATGCAGCATAATGTATTTCTACCTAGTAAAAAAAATTATCTTTTTCAAAAAAAAAATTCAAAATCACAGTCTAAATGGTTTAGAATAGCTTTCTGCATTTGAAGTTGGATTATTTAGTTCATCTGTACAGCCCATGAGGTCGAAAAAGAATCAGACACAACTTAGTGAACAAACAAAAAAACAACGAGCTAGTCATTAGAGAGATTTAAAGATATTCCCTGGTGGCTCAGAGGTGAAGAATCTGCCTGCAATGCAGGAGATGCAGGTTCGATCTTGAAATCAGGAAGATCCTCTGCAAGAGGAAGTGGCAATCCATTCCAGTATTCTTGCCTGGAAAATACCAATCCATGGGGTTTCAAAAGAGTCGGACATGGCTAGAAGACTAAATAACAAGCAACAACAGCTTTCTTATCACCTCCTACCAGGTAAACACTTCAGAGCTATTGCTCATTCTTTCATTTCTTGTTCTGCCTTCACATACACAGCAAAAGACAGGATATGGAAAAACGTGTGATTATGATGTTAAGAGGGAAGAGAGTGTAAGAGAAAGGAAAGCATGAAGAAAGCCAAAGGGGGAGAGATGTGTGACAGGGATCCTCCCTCCCACAGCTCCACAACGCACTGCTGGGTGAGCCACATAAGCAGTGTGGTGCCAGGCAGCTTTTTCAGTTTCCCCCTTTATTTACCACAATAGAGAGTGTGGCCTACCTTGAATGTCACTGGGAAATTTTCTACATGACCTCTGAGGCTCAGTCCCAAGTCAATCAACCCCTGGGAAAATATCCCGTTCTAAGCTCTGGCCTAGGTGGTAGTGTTGTTTAGTTGCTAGTTAGTTAGTTAATTAAGTCGCTCAGTCGTGTCCAACCTTTTGTGACCCCATGGACTGTAGCCCACCAGGCTCCTCAGTGCATGGGATTCTCCAGGCAAGAATACTGGAGTGGGTTGCCATTTCCTTCTCCAGGGGATCTTCCCGACCCAGGGATCGGACCCAGGTCTCCCGTATTAGAGGCAGATGCGTTAACCTCTGAGCCACCAGGGAAGCCCATACTACACTTGATCTTAGCCAAAAGGCCAAGTTGCTAAGTCATATCCAACTCTTTTGCAACTCCATGGACTGTAGACTCCCTGGACTAGAGTGAGTTGCCATTTCCTTCTCCAGGGGATCTTCCCAACTCAGGGATCAAACCCATGTCTCCTGCACTGATAGGCAGGTTCTTTATCACTGAGCCACCAGGGAAGCCCTTGGCGCAGGTACTTGAAAGCAAGTTTTCATCTAGTTGATCTTTCCCCTCTTCTACCCACACAGCAGATATCAGACTAAAGAAGTAGATACTCTTCATTCCAGTGTGAATCCAGTATAACTTTATTCAGGTCAGCACCTATGACTGTGTTGGCCAATGTGAGAAGAGGAAGGCTAGATTTGGAAGAGTTAAAAGTTTTATTCTGGTATGTTAAAATATTTTAGTATTCATTCCAAATTATGCTTTTTCTCTCTGCACTCCCCTTTTACTAAAATTTCCCCACTGCTTTAGAAAAATTAGTTCATCATTAGCAGAGAATCAAGTTGTCAGACTCTTAACGTCCAAGTTCAGAAGATTTGATCCAGGTATAAGACAGAAGGACTTGGCAAAAGTATGTGCAGATCAGTTTTAACTGCCCCTCTACTAACACCAAGCTCCCATCCATCCCCATCTTCAAACTAGATAAAGACTTTGCGAGTTGAGAATCACAGAAATGGATAAATGAGGGTAAACAAGAGAATTCAAGGTACCGAAGGTGTAAGAAAGTGTCCTGCACTATGCCCCTTACCTTGAGGTTCGCTCCAAGGTGGGGCAAGATGATGAAGGCTCATGATGCTGTCAGGAATCTGTTACTGTATGAAATCCTGGGAAGTAAGAGCCTAGGAGATGCTTCTTAGTGCACAAGGTTGTGACAGTAGTAAGTTAAAGATGACCACACAGCGTGCCGCAGGTAGGAAGAGCCTGAGACAGCCTTTCTAAATCTCTAGCAGCCCCAGAGATGCAGAGGCAAAGAGTTAAATGCCCCTCTTCCCCACAAAAGGGCACAGAATTTAGCTGAAAAAAGGCCCAAGAGGCTACGTAATTGAGATAACGAGTCATGAAAGTGGAAAGTGGCATGGAGTACATCAAGAGTCCAGCTGGGCCAAAGACATCCCAAAGAAATCCCAGGGCTGCTCTCCTTCAGAATGGACTGGTTGGATCTCCTTGCAGTCCAAGGGACTCTCAAGAGTCTTCTCCAACACCACAGTTCAAAAGCATCAGTTCTTCAGCACTCAGCTTTCTGGACAGTCCAACTCTCACATCCATACATGACCACTGGAAAAACCATAGACTTGACTAGATGGATCTTTGTTGGCAAAGTAATGTCTCTGCTTTTGAATATGCTATATAGGTTGATCATAACTTTTCTTCCAAGGAGTAAGCGTCTTTTAATTTCATGGCTGCAGTCACCATCTGCAGTGATTTTGGAGCCCCCCAAAATAAAGTCTGACACTGTTTCCACTGTTTCCCCATCTATTTCCCACGAAGTAATGGGACTGGATGCCATGATCTTGGTTTTCTGAATGTTGAGCTTTAAGCCAACTTTTTCACTCTCCACTTTCCCTTTCATCAAGAGGCTTTTTAGTTACTCTTCACTTGCTGCCATAAGACCTTTGACAGAGTAGTACTTATTTCGTTTCAAACTCTCTTGCTTTACTATGTGAAAGTGAAATCGCTCAGTCATGTCCGACTCTTTGAAACCCCATGAACTGTAGCCCACCAGGTTCCTCCATCCATGGGATTCTCCAGGCAAGAATACTGGAGTGGGTTGCCATTCCCTTCTCCAGGGGAATCTTCCTGACCCAGGGATCGGACACAGGGATTGAACCCTGGTCTCCCGCATTGCAGGCAGACGCTTTAACCTCTGAGCCACCAGGGATAGTTATTCATTAAAATGAAATCAAATAAGAAATAACACTAAGACATTTCTGCTAACATCTAACATCTCAATTTTAAAATGACAGTCTTAAACCTCTGGTATTACAGGTCTGAATATGGTCAACAGTAATATGAGTGGCCTTCTAGTAACTAGAAGGGAGGAGGAGGGGCTTTTTGAGGTTCTGGTCATGTTCTGGTTCTTGATCTAGATGCAAGTTATATGGCTGTATTCAGTTTGTGAACATTTTTCAAACTGTACTCTTATAGTATGGTCATTTTTCTGAATATATATTATCCTTAAGTAATATTTTAAGTGTTTAAGCAATTTTGAGTTGATCTTTGTGTATGGTGTGAGGATGTGTTCTAACTTCATTGATTTGCATGTAGCTGTTCAACTTTACTGTCTGAGCCACTACAGAAGTCCAGACTTTCCCAGCACCACTTACTGAAGAGACAGTCTCATCTTCATTGTATTAATATATTCTGGCCTCCTTTGCCAAAGATTAATTGACTGTAGGTGTGTGGGTTTATTTCTGGGCTCTCTATTCTGCTCCAGTGACCCATATGTCTGTTTTTATGCCAATACCATGCTGTTTTCATTACAGTAGCTTTGTACTCAGTAGCATTTTTGAAATGGAGATGTAATGTTGCTAAGTTTTGTTGCCATAAAATGAATTTTTCCTGTTTTCTAGCTTAGAAATTTACCTACAACTTAAGTTCATATTTCATTATAAACTTCTTTTATTAAGTGGATTACAATGTGCCTTAAATAGCTTCATTTTGAAACATATATTGAATTAATTACTTTTAATTATTTTCAGTGAATTAAATGCTATTAGGTTCCAAAGATTTAACACATACAGGAATACTGTCTCCAGTTCTTTGAGCTGATGTTTAATTTTTTTAATTTTCCAAGATATTTTATGCCAATAATGAAAAATATAAAACTACGAACAAAGCTAGTGGAGGTGATGGAATTCCAATTGAGCTATTTCAAATCCTGGAAGATGATGCTGTGAAAGCGCTGCACTCAATATGCCAGCAAATTTGGGAAACTCAGCAGTGGCCACAGGACTGGGAAAGTCAATTTTCATTCCAATCCCAAAGAAAGGCAATGCCAAAGAATGCTCAAACTACTGCACAATTGCACTCATCTCACGTTAGTAAAGTAATGTTCAAAATTCTCCAAGCCAGGCTTCAGCAGTACGTGAACTGTGAACTTCCAGATGTTCAAGCTGGTTTTAGAAAAGGCAAAGGAACCAGAGATCAAATTGCTAACATTCGCTGGATCATCGAAAAAGCAAGAGTTCCAGAAAAAACATCTATTTCTGTTTTATTGACTACCCCAAAGCCTTTGACTGTGTAGATCACAATAAACTGTGAAAAATTCTGAA
>SJYV01031590.1:320507-334140 GCA_006410875.1 Neotragus pygmaeus
GCGCCGCGGGGCGGGGTTAGGGGGCGCCTTGCCCCGCAGCGGGAGGAGGGACGCGTGCCGCGTCTGCTGGAAGGTCCCGGGAGCTAGCCGGAGCTGAGGCAAGGACCCGACAGGCCCGCGGTGCCGCGCGGGGAAGGCCCGGGCGCAGCTGAGCTTGGGGCCGCGGCTGCTGGCCGACGGACTCGGCCGGGCCAGGCGCCGAGTGGGACGTGCTCTGTGGAGACGCGGAGGAGCGAGTCACCGCGGCCTGAGGTGAGGAGGGGCCTTGGCCGGGTTGAAGGGCCGTGTAGCCGGAGGGCTGTGTCGGGGGGCCGGGTCAGGGAACTCGAGGGGCCATCCTTCTCCGGGAGAGAGGCGCCCCGACAGCGCGCGCCCCAAACTTCTTGTTACCCCAGCCTGGAAATCCCCACATTCCTTTCTCTCCCTGTTCCCACATCTCCGAATTTGATCTCCACAAGTTTATCACCTGGATTTCCCAAAGCTAAAAAAAGCCTCACTTAAACACAAGTACACACGCACAAACTACACACACACAACACCCCTTCTTAAGCCTCTAGTTTCCAACACCTTTCTTGAGTCTACCCCTTTTGGCTACCAAGTCCCCGGTTTCCCCCGATTCCTCTTCTATCTCCCTTAAATTCCATTAGCCCCGCACTTGACCCTTCATTTTCATCTCGGAGATTAATTTCCTTTCATCATTGTAACGCTTCAACATTGTTGAAAGTTACACCGTGTACTAAAATTCCTCACTAATGCCTCTTTTCATCTTTTGATTGCTTACAGAGCCAGGCCCTAATGAACCCCACATATCACTGTATCCTAAAGGCGCCGGATTTTTAAAAAATTATATCACCCCTCCCTCAAGTTTAAAGATCATTCCAAGCAGCAGAGTTCTGTTTTTCAGTATTTTTTCGAATTGAAAAAGAACAAAATTACAGCTTAAAGACAAGACCTGCCACTTTTGTTCTTTTCTTCTTCCCTCTTCGGTTTAATTTGTGTAGTATTGGGCATTTCAGCGATTATACTGCTTTAAAATAATTGTTAGGATGCCAGGATGAAATTCTAAAAGATTGGAGTGTTTGGTTTAGTCAGTACTGTAAACAAACCCTTTAGACTGTGTGACTGCCAGCCTCAAGTT
Source organism: Neotragus pygmaeus (assembly GCA_006410875.1). Lineage (NCBI taxonomy): Eukaryota > Metazoa > Chordata > Mammalia > Artiodactyla > Bovidae > Neotragus > Neotragus pygmaeus. The sequence goes on from SJYV01031590.1 coordinate 321,646, forward strand.
GGAACAACTCTTAATTTGAAATTACTGACTCAGATCATCATATGAGCTATTCGCCATTATCATAATTTCTTAAATTCATGTTAATTCCTATTTGGAAGTATTTTTGAACTGTAAACTGGAATACTACAATTATAGAACCAACTTGCTATTAAGTTAAATTGTGCTTTCCAAATATTTCTCTTTGGGGACAATTTTGAATACTTGTTTTTAATCACAAGTGAAAGAAAAATTTACTGAATGGAGAAAGTGTCATAAAAGATGAATTTTGTGGTAGAATTTTTGCTTCATCCCAATTCTGTATTATTGACTCTATGTGTTTAATTTTCTTATAGGTAATTTAGAACATACATGGCTAATTTAATACGTTTTCTTGTGTACTGAAAAATGTGTTCAGTTATTTATGAATTACCATAGTTTCAATTTATTTAAAATTTTTCCAAGGGAATTTACATTTCAGTTAAATGTTAGGGTGGATGTCAATTGTCCTATACCTGTGAAATTGATGTTACAGTACACACTTTATAAAGAAGGAAACTAAAGCTCAGTGTCCCTTTGAAACCTAGATCTGTAATTCCAAATCCTGCACTCTCAATCAATCATTTTGTCATGCTAACATGTTTCTCGTAGAGGGTCCACTGCTACAATTTGGGAAGAACTCCCCAAAATTCCTCTGCAGGGAGGATTTTTTTTTCTCCCAGAAGCTATTTGAGAGCAGCTTATTTTAATGGGAGTCAGAATTCCCTGGCGCTGATACATTTGCAGTTTGGCTCTTAGAGAAGCATGGAATGTTCTCCCAGTCATCTCCATTTCTTTGATTGCAAAGACATTTTGATCAGAGTTGAAGTTTCTATTGAGCTTTATTATTTTGCATAACAAGTACTAAGCACTTAGTAGTTACTGTAGGAACCCAGAAAGGTGCATGAATTGTCTTTAGGACCTTCAAAGAGTTTACAGCAATTGGGTAGACATTTTGTGAAAAACAACAAGGATGCACGGTAGTTTTAATTAAATGCAGAGTGATACAGAAGATGCTATAAACATCCAGATTAGGCAGTAATCATTTATGGGTTGAAATGATCAAAGGATTTACCAGAGGTCATCAACCTTGAAACCTGGGTAGGTGGTGGTTTAGTTGCTAAGTTGAGTCCAACTCTTTCGACCCTGTTAACTGTAGCTTGCCAGGCTCTTCTGTCCATGGGATTTTCCAGGCAAGAATACTGGAGTGGGTGAAACCTGCGTAAGATTTGGATAAAGGGAAAAATGAAAGAAGCCCATTCCAAATAGAAGTCAATGTGGAAAGGGTCAAAAATAATCAAGGTATAATAATCATAGTAGTACAATGTGTATGTAATGCTTATTTTGTGTCAGTCACTGTTTTGAACACTTTGCTTATATTAATTCACTTGATCTTTATAACCTTATAAAGTAGATTTTATTATTTTCTTCTTATAAAGAAAGAAGCCAAGGCATAGAAAGCTTAATTAACTCACTCGGTGCCACAGGGTTGTTAAGTGGTGGTGGTTATTGTTCATTCCGACTCTTTGCAGACTCGTGAACTGCAGCAAACCAGGCTTCCCTGTCCTTCACTGTCTTCCAGAGTTTGCTCAGAGTATCCATTGAGTCAGTGATGCCATCCAACCATCTCATCCCCTGTCGCCTTTTTCTCCTCTTGCCTTCGATCTTCCCTAGCAGCAGGGTCTTTTCCAGTGAGTCAGCTCTTCACATCAGGTGGCCTAACTATTGGAGCTTCTGCTTCAGCATCAGTCCTTCCAATGAATATTAAGGGTTAATTTCCTTTAGGATGGACTGGTTTGATCTCCTTACTCTCCAAGAGACTCTTAAGAGTCTTCTCCAACACCACAGTTTGAAAGGATCAATTCTTCAGTGCTCAGCCTTCTTTATGGTCCAACTCTCACATCCATATATGACGTCTGGAAAAACCGTAGCTTTGACTAGATGGACCTTTGTTGACAAAGTGATGTCTTTGCTTTTTAATACACTGCCGAGGTTTGTCATGGCTTTTCTTCCAAGGAGCAAGTGTCGTTTAATTTCATGTCTTCAGTCACTGTCTGTAGTGATTTTGGAGCCCAAGAAAATAAAATCTGTCACTGTTTCCACTTTTTCCCCGTCTATTTGCCATGAAGTGATGGGACTGGATGTCATGATCTTAGTTTTTGAATGTTGAGTTTTAAGCCAGCTTTTTCACTCTCCTCTTTCACCTTCATCAGGAGGCTCTTTAGTTCCTCTTCTCTTTCTGCCATTGAAGTGGTATCTTCTGAGGATTATCCAGAATTTATACCTAGACATCCTGACTTCAGAATCTGAGCTCCTAAGCTGGTAAGTATACTACTTCTTCATATAGTATACTTGAGTGACAGCTGGAATAATAGGGCCATTCCAGGAGGTCTTTTAAAACCCACTCTTAATTGTCCACTGTGTGCTTCAGAGGGCTTCCCTGTGGGCTCAGTGGTAAAGAATCCACTTACCAATGCAGGAGATGTGAGTTCAATCCCTGGGTCTCAAAGATCTGTTGGAGAAGAAAATGGCAACCCACTCCAGTCTGCTTGTCTGGGAAATCCCATGGACAGAGGAACCTGGCAGGCTGCAGTCCATGGGATTGCAAAAGAATCATACTTAGCAACTAAACAACAGCAACAGTGTGCTTTAAAGTTTGTTAGATTCTCAGGATATAAAAAATATAAACAAAAATTACAATGCAAATGCTGTGGATCCTGTTAGGGAACTGTATACAAGAGCTTTGGGATCAAAGATGTTTATGGGAGTGGGGAGGAATTCCACAGAAGAGATAATGTTTCTTCTGAGTTATAAACAATTAGTACAAAGCAGAGTTTGGGGAAAGATATTTCTAGAGTCAAGGAATAGCATTTGTGGAAGCACACTCTGAAAAACAGTGTGTTAGAGAAAGCAGTAGTTTGCTGTGACTTGAGCTTAAAGTCTGTAAGGGTAGCTAGTAGGACATGACATAAGGAAAGAGCAAATTGTGTGGCATGGTAAAGTTAAGTAAAATGAAGAGCCTAATTATTTGCTTTGCATTTAGGAAGCTACAGAAATAATTTCAGCGTGATCAGAGTAGAAACCAGATTAATTGAAGTTTTCTCTAGAGCTTAAGGGCAAAATCTGAGTAGAGGGTTTTGGTTTTTCTTAAGAATAGATTTAAATATTAAAAACACTGAAACCAAATTTTCAAGTTCTTAAATAGCTAAAATTTTGGGCATTATTATTCACCCTTTAAAAAGCTATGAGGAAAAGAGTGACAAGTTTGAAATAGGTTTAGTAATAATCAGTAATAATATTCAGAATGAGTTGGAGGGAAGAAAGAGACCAGAATGGGGAAGGCAGTTTGTTGGTAGAGGGTAGAAAAGAAAAAACAAGTGGGAAAGATTATGAAAGAAGATTAAATAAGATTTGTAACTGAGAAAATCTAGAATGTAATGGATAGGCAGGAGACAATGAGGGACCCTACTGTAGAAAATTCAAGAAGGATGTGTTTTTAGATGAGGATTCCCTGATAGCTCAGTTGGTAAAGAATCCGCTTGCAATACAGGAGACCCCGGTTTGATTTGTGAGTCGGGAAGATACCTTGGAGAAGGAAAAGGCTACCTACCCACTCCAATATTCTTGGGCTTCACTTGTGGCTCAGCTGGTAAAGAATCCGCCTGTAATGCAGGAGACCTGAGTTCGATCCCTGGGTTGGAAAGATCCCCTGGAGAAGGGAAAGGCTACCCACTCCAGTATTCTGGCCTGGAGAATTCCATGGACTGTATGTATAGTCCATGGGGTTGCAAAGAGTCAAACAGGACTGAGTGACTTTCAGAAAACACTATGATTTTTTCTTTTTAAATGGGTGCATTTATATATTTATGTGTGTGTTGAGTATGTATTTTTAGATCTGTTAAACTTATTTGAGTTACAGGCAGAATATCCAAGATGAGGATATATAACTGAACTTAGAAGGAAGATCTCAGAATATATGAAATTATTTTGTGTGAAGGTAGCAGTTGAAGTCATAGATTTTCAAAGTTGATACTTTAAAAGAAGAATAGATGTTGAATACTTTGGGGTACATTCATATCCCAGAAACAGAGGAGCCTAGTGGGCTGCCGTCTATGGGAGTCGCAGAGAGTTGGACACGACTGAAGTGACTTAGCAGCAGCAGCAGCAGCAGCAGCAGCAGCATAGCCAGAAGATAAGACCTAGCAGAGAATGCTGTGAATGAGACAGTAAAGTGAATAAAGGAAAGAATTCAACCACACAATATGGATAAATAGAAACTGAGAGATATGAAAATTCAGGAAGCAGAGATAATCAATGTGAAATGCTTCAGAATGTTTATGATATTGTTTAAATGGCTACAGTCTCTTTTTTATTCTATTTATCATAGCTTAGTGCAATTTCATGAGAAATATTAGACAATTAACATGAATAAGAGAGCTCAATCCCTTGAAGTGTGGTATATTGTGGATTATAGTTTTAAAGCTCAATGTATATATATCCATAGAAGGAGCTTCATTCCTTGTAGCACAATGAATCTGTTTCCCTGTGAAAATTTGAAAATTCTGCTTCTAAATTCTCATTTGCTTTTGACCCAAATTAACTAGTTTCACCATTTGCTCTAAGATAGATTGGTTTTATCATTACCTCTGAATAATGCATTTCATATTGCTCTTCTGTGCAGTCTGTTTTTGTTTGGATGTTCTGTGGTATGTGTTCCCCTATAGCAATAATTTGTAAAAGGCTTTCTCCAACTCTAAACTCAAAAATATACTCTGTATTTTCTTCAGTAGTCCTACAATTTTGGTTTTGCATTTAGATCCTTAATCAGTCTGGGATATATTCTCTTTATTCTTTTGCTTGCAGAACCAGTTGTCTCAATGCTATTTATTGAATAGTCTTCTGTTTCCCCAGTGACATCAGTAGCTTTTTTTCCCATAAAATATTAAATTCTTATACACACAGAGACACACACACACACACACACACACACACACTTGTGTCTGTTTCTGGACTTTTTGTTTTATACCTGATTTAATTGTTCCTATGCCAATGCCATGTTTTAATTACTATAACTTTATAGTAAGTCTTAATAAATGTAACATTAAGTATTCTGTTTATTCTTTTTGAAAATTGGCTTCTGGCTGTTCTCTATATGTAAAATTTTAAGTTTGTTTAAAGTAAACCACATTGCAAGATAAATTAAAATTGTATTGCATTAATATATTTCTGAAGAACTGATGTATCTATATGTATGTGTGTATATTTTTTCTTTCCATGGTGTTTAGGTCTTACTAATGAACAATTTTTAGTAAAGTTTTATAGTTTTCTTCATAAATTTCTTGCATTGCTCTGATTTTACTGTTTTGCCTAGATATATTTTATTATTTTAAATGCTATTGTCAATAGGATTTTTGTTTTCTATTACATTTTCTAACTGGATATTGCCGGTGTATGGGAGAGGGATTTTTTTCATGATCTTTTTGTTCAACTGTTATGTTACGCTCTCAGTGGTCCTAGTAGTTTGTCAATTGATTCCCTTTGTTTTCATATTATCTACAAGTTTTTCTTTTTCCATTTTCATATCTTATCAGTTTATTATTTTTTGTTTAAGTCTGGTAGAACAATGTTGAATAGATGATGACTCAAAGCATCTTGTTTGAAGCCTGACCGTAATAGGAGTGCTTCTAATTTTTATCTTTAAATATGACGTTTACTATAGGTTTCTGATAAAGTACTGTGGCAGAAACAGCAAGAGCAGCACTGCTAACAGCTGTTATTGTTTATTGAGTATGAGGCAAATGGATTCTAAGCAGTCTAACTAACTTATTTACTAACTAGACATTTCAGTAGGTGGTGGTATTATCCTCATTTTTATAGATAGGGAAAATGAAATTTAGAGCTAATAAATAACTTGCTTAAGATGTTTTTACAAAAAATAGAGGATCTAGAATTTTAATACAGGCAGTCTGATTATAGAGTCCATCCTCTTACCTACTTCATCAAGACAAATATCCATTTCTTTCAGTTTTAGTTTTCAGTACTTTGTTGTTATTTAAAAATTTTAAGTGAACGGTTGTCGAATAGTATGAGATGCTTTTCAGGCATCTAGTGCAATGGTTGTGTTGTTTTCTTTTTAATCTTTTAATAAATCTAGGGGATAGCATTGGTGTATTTTCTTGTGCTGTGTTGTTGTTGTTTAGGCAGAATACTTCTTCAGTTCAGTTACTCAGTCATGTCCAACTCTTTGTGACCCCATGGACTGCAGCACGCCAGGGTTCCCTGTCCATCACCAGCTCTCAGAGCTTGCACAAACTTATGTACATGGAGTTGGTGATGCCATCCAACCATCTCATCATCTGTTGTCTCCTTCTCCTCCTCCCTTCAATCTTTCCCAGCATAAGGGTCTTTTCCGGTGAGTCAGTCCTTCACATTAGGTGGCCAAAGTATTTGAGCTTTGGCTTCAGCATCAGTCTTTCCAATAAATATTCGGGATTCATTTCCTTTAGGATGGACTGGTTTGATCTCTACTGTCCGTGGGACTCTCAAGAGTTTTCTCCAACACCACAGTTCAAAAGCATCAATCCTTTGGTGCTCAGTTTTCTTTATGGTCCAACTCTTACATCCATACACGACTATTGGAAAAACCATGATTAGACAGACCTTTGTCAGTAACATAATGTCTCTGCTTTTTAATATACTGTCTAGATTTGTCATAGCTTTTCTTCCAAGGAGCAAGCGTCCTTTTAATTTCATGGCTGAGGTCACCATAAACAGTGATTTTGGAGCCCAAGAAAATAAAATCTGTCACTGTTTTCATTGTTTCCACATCTGTTGGCCATTAAGTGAAGGGACCAGATATGATCTTTTTTTTTGAATGTTGAGTTTTAGACCAGCTTTTCACTCTCCTCTTTCACTTTGATCAAGAGGCTCTTAAGTTCCTCTTTGCTTTCTGCCATAAAGGTGGTATCATCTGCCTATCTGAGGTTACTGATATTTCTCCCAGCAATCTTGATTCCAGCCGGTGCTTCATTCAGTGTGGCATTTTGCATGATGTAATCCGCATATAAGTTAAATGACCAGGGTGACAGTATACAGCCTTGGCATACTCCTTTCTCAATTTGGAACCAGTTTGTTGTTCTATATCCAGTTCTAACTTTTGCCTCTTGACCTGCATATAGATTGCTCAGGAGGCAGATAAGGTGGTCTGGTGTTCCCATCTCTTGAGGAATTTTTCACAATTTGTTGTGATCCACACAGACAAATGCTTTAGTGTAGTCAATGAAGTGAAAATAGCTGTTTTTCTGGAATTTTCTTGCTTTTATATGATTCAACGGATGTTACCAATTTGATCTCTGGTTTCTCTACCTTTTCTAAATCCAGCTTGAACATCTGGAAGTTCTCAGTTCACGTACTGGTGAAGCCTGGCTTGGAGAATTTTGAGAATTACTTTGCTAGCATGTGAGATGAGTGCAGTTGAGTGGTAATTTGAGCATTCTTTGACATTGCTTTTCTTTGGGACTGGAATGAAAACTGACCTTTTCCAGTCCTATGGCCACTGCTGAGTTTTCCAAATTTGCTAGCGTATTGAGTATGGCACTTTCACAGCATCATCTTTCAGGATTTGAAATAGCTCAACTGGAATTTCATCACTTCCACTAGGTTTGTTCATAGTGATGCTTTCTAAGGCCCACTTGACATCACATTCCAGGATGTCTGGCTCTGGATGAGGGATCATACTATCGTGGTTTCTAGGTCATTAAGATCTTTTTTGTATAGTTCTGTGTATTCTTGCCATCTCTTCTTAATATCTTCTGCTTTTGTTAGGTCCATACTGTTTCTCTCCTTTATTGTGCCCATCTTGCATGAAGTGTTCCCTTGAAGGGATCTCTAGTCTTTCCCATTTTATTGTTTTCCTCTATTTCTTTGCNTGCTTATTTAACTTACATGCAGGGTACTTCATGCAAAATTCTGGACTGGATAAAGCACCAGCTGGAATCAAGATTGCCGGGAGAAATATCAGTAACCTCAGATAATGCAGATGACACCACCCATTATGGCAGAAAGTGAAGAAGAACTGAAGACTCTCTCTATGAAAGTGAAAGAAGAGAGTGAAAAAGTTGGCTTAAAAGATCATGGCATCTAGTCCCATCAATTCATGGTAAATAGATGTGGAAACAATGGAAAGAGTTATTTTCTTGAGCTCCAAAATCACTACATATGGTGACCTCAGCCATGAAATTAAAAGATGCTTGCTCCTTGGAAGAAAAGCTGTGACAAACCTCGACAGCATATTAAAAAGTAGAGACCTCACTTTATCAGCAAAGATCTAGTCATGGTTTTTCCAATAGTCATGTATGGATGTGATAGTTGGACCATAGATGGCTTTTGAACTGTGGTGTTGGAGGACTCTTGAAAGTCCTTTGGACAGCAAGGATATCCAACCAGTCAATCCTAGAGGAAATCAGTCCTAAATATTCATTGAAAGGACTGATGCTGAAGCTGAAGCTCCAATAATTTGTCCACCTGATGTGAAGAACTGAGTCACTGGAAAAGACCCTGATGCTGGGAAAGATTGAAGGGAGGAGGAGAAGGGGACGACAGGCGATGAGATGGTTGGATGGCATCACCAACATGATGGACATGAGTTTGAATAAGCTCTGAGAGTTGGTGATGGACAGGGAAACCTGGCTTGCTGCAGTCCATGGGGTCACAAAGAGTCGGACGTGACTGAGTGACAACTAAACTGAACCATTCTGTCAGTTTTAAAACAGGATAAGCCCTAAAGCAAGAGAATTCAAGAAAAACATCTATTTGTGCTTTATTGATTAAGCTGAAGCCTTTAACTCTGTGGATCACAACAAACTGCAGAAAATTCTTCAAGAGATGGGAATACGAGACCACCTTACCTTCCTCCTGAGAAATCTGTATGCAGGTCAAGAAGCAACAGTTAGAACCAGACATAGAACAATAAACTGGGACTTCTTGTTTCAGAGTTTTGTTATGAGACTGTAGTGCATAAATAGAAAGATTGCCCTTTTTCAGAACTATAAAGAACCTTTCTACAGTGTGAACAAGGCACTTGCTAGGGTAGTGGGTCAGGATGACATGACCACATAGTACTCTGCATGCATACTCAGTTGCTGTGGTGTCTGATTTTTTGTGACCCTGTGTACGATAGCCCAGATTATACGGCAAGAATACTGGATTGGGTTGCCATTTCCTCCTCCAGAGCATCTTCCTAACCCAGGGATTGAACCCACGTCTCCGGCATCGGCAGGCAGATTCCTTACCACTGAGCCACCTGGGAATCCGCTCAGTACTCTACCAACATGCTTATATATCTGTATTTTTTGTTCTGTTGCTTTGATGAACAGTTGAACGACATGGTAGATTTTTCTATTCTAGGACTATTCAAAATTGAGAAGTGAAGGAGTAAAACAGGTAGAAAAAGGGATCCTGCAACTTAATTCTTTTTTATAGCTTTACCTGAGATACTCTAAAGAATTCACTATGAAATTGCTTTGTTATAGATTGACTGTTACCTGGTTAGGGAATATAAAAATGAAGTTAGTATTAATATTTCATAAAATAATACTGTGTTTCATACGTAGTACTGTGAAGTCTTCATCAAGAAATTAGTAGTTTTATCTGGGAGAGAGAAAACTTCCCAGACAGGGAAGTTTTAAAAAAAAACATTAAGTGTTTTTTAATTTAAATTTTATTTACTTTCTAGTACTGAAGCTACAGGGTACAAAGTTGGAAAGGAACAAAGAGTGTACTGTATAGAGGCTCCCTCCCATTCTAGTGTCTCAAACAGCCCGTGGCAGCTAGTATTTGAATTTTTATCCTTCCTGAGATATTTTATGCACATATTTAAATTAGTATGTATTTTGTCTTTTTTGCTGTGTCTTTGCCCATGAATAGTAAATACACTTTATACTTTAGCAGTGTATTTTAGATACACTTCTATCTGTACACTTCTATATCTGTACATTTTTTATGACTGCAGTATACTCTGTATATGTCATAGTTTACCTAGTCCCTTATTCACAAACATTTAGGTTGCTCCTGCCTTTTACTATTAAATTGAATGCTATAGTGAATAACTGTGTATATGTGTTGTTTTACAGTATCCATAGGATACTGTAGTAGAAGTAGAATAATTAGATTCAAACGTGTACTTTAATTTTGATTGATAGAGCAACACTGGCCATACACCTTGTGTAGGTAGGGTTTTTGTTTTTAACTGAGGTCTAACGTACAAACAATGAAATTCATAGTTTTACGTGTAAAATTTGAGGGGAAGGTTACGCTAGTTTACACTGTAACTATCAGTGTATAAGACTTTTATGTCATAGTTCACAACATTTAATTACTTTTTAATTTTTTTGCCAGTACTCAAGGTGAGAATATTGCAGTAATTTTGTTTGTTTACTATTTTACTAAATACAACTTACATACAATGAAGTCCACAAATCATAGTATAGAGCTCATGGTTCACTGTCTCTTTGTCCTTGCACTACCCTCCCCACAAAAGATAACCACTGTTAGGACCTATCCCCATAGATTTAAGTTAGCCTGTTTTTGAACTTAATATAAAAGAAATCACATAGACCATACTTTTATTGCATTTGGATTCTTCTGTATTATATGTGAAATTTAGTTATGTTGCTGTGGGTACCTTTAATTTATCCTTTTTCATTGCTGTGATTTAGTTACTTGAATATACCGCAATTTATTCCACTGCTTGTGGATTTTTGGTTTGGTTGTTTCTACTTTTCAACTTTTATGAATACAACTTCTGTGAAAATTCTTGTACATTTCTTGAAGAAATTTAGCACTCATTTCTTTTGCCTGGACGTGTTATCTGGATAGGTTTTGTTTTTAATTGAGGTCAATTTATAAACAATAAAATCACCAACTTTAGTGTACAGTTATTTAGAACACAATTTCTCTTGGGTCTCTTGCATTTCTGTATGTCTTATGAGCAATAGCTCTAACTGCCTTTTCTTCTAGACTGTCTTTTCAATGATATTGAAAGACAGAAATGGTATCTCTTCATAAAGCAAAGAGCAGGTTTCTGACAGTGGTAGAAAACAGATGCCACTTTTCCCTCCAAAGTAGAGGGCAGGTGTGTGTGTGTGTGTTAGTTGCCCAGCCGTTTCTGACTCTTGGTGACCCCATGGCATGTAGCCTGCCAGACTTCTCCATCCATGGAATTTTCCATGCAAGAATACTGGAGTGGGTTGCCATTTCCTTCTCCAGCAGGTGTGCTTCTTGCCATTTTAAAAGATTAAGGTTTTCAATAAGCTTAGTCTTCCTCTCCTGGAACACAACCTTCTGCAGGTACTGCTGTTCCATGACACTTTTCACAGCATTCTGTGAATTGGAGTTTGGGCAACTGGCACAGGAAAATGCTGTTAATCCTGATTGGTGTTCCTGGTATGAGTAATAAAATCATATGTAGCTGACTCAAGAGTCTTTTGTCTTCCGCCAGTATCCATGAAACTAGCAGGTTAACTTGTAGTAGGATCAAATCTCAGAGCCTTCATAATTCTTGACACAATTTGGTAAATTTTGACAAATGTATAGAATTTTATCACCACTGTAGTCAATTCATAGCACATTTCTGTCCCCACAAGCTCCTTTGTGCCCCTTTATATCTATTCCCCTTTCCCTAGTTTTGTCATTTGTTGAATTTCTCATATAAAGAATTTTACATTATATCAGTTCAGTTCACTCACTCACTCATGTCCAACTCTTTGTGACCCCATGGACTGCAGCACGCCAGGCCTCCCTGTCCATCACCAACTCCCGGAGTTTACTCAAACTCATGTCCATTGAGTTGGTGATGCCATCCAACCATCTCATCTTCTGTCATCCCTCAATCTTGCCCTCAATCTTTCTCAGCATCAGGGTCTTTTCAAATGAGTCAGTTCTTCGCATCAGGTGGCCCAAGTATTGGAGTTTCAGCTTCAGTATTAGTCCTTCCAATGACTATTCAGTACTTATTTCCTTTAGGATGGGCTGGTTGGATCTCCTTGCAGTCCAAGGGACTCTGAAGACTCTCCTTCAACACCACAGTTAGAAATCATTACTTCTTTGGCACTCGGCTTTCTTTATAGTCCAACTCACATATCCATACATGACTGCCAGAAAAACCATAGTCTTGACTAGATGGACCTTTGTTGCCAAAGAAACATCTCTGCTTTTTATGCTATCTAGGTTTGTCATAGCTTTTCTTCCAAGGAGCAGTTCAATTCAGTTCAGTCGCTCAGTTGTGTCCGACTCATTGTGACCCCATGAATCGTAGCATGCCAGGCCTCCCTGTCCATCACCAACTCCCAGAGTTTGCTCAAACTCACGTCCATCAAGTCAGTGATGCCATCCAGCCATCTCATCCTCTGTCGTCCCCTTCTCTTCCTGCCCCCAATCCCTCCCAGCGTCAAAGTCTTTTCCAATGAGTCAACTCTTCACATG
>SJYV01031590.1:336189-401782 GCA_006410875.1 Neotragus pygmaeus
TCCAGTTCTAACTGTTGCTTCCTGACCTGCATATAGGTTTCTCAAGAGGCAGGTCAGGTGGTCTGGTATTCCCATCTCTTTCAGAATTTTCCAGTTTATTGTGATCCACACAGTCAAAGGCTTTGGCATAGGCAATAAAGCAGAAATAGATGTTTTTCTGGAACTCTCTTGCTTTTCCTATGATCCAGTGGATGTTGGCAATTTGATCTCTGGTTCCTCTACCTTTTCTAAAACCAGTTTGAACATCTGCAAGTTCACACTTCACATATTGCTGAAGCCTGGCTTGGAGAATTTTGAGCATTACTTTACTAGCATGTGAGATGAGTGCAGTTGTGCGATAGTTTGAGCATTCTTTGGCATTGCCTTTCTTTCGGACTGGAATGAGAACTGACCTTTTCCAGTCCTGTGTCCACTGCTGAGTTTTCCAAATTTGCTGGCATATTGAGTGCAGCACTTTCACAGCGTCATCTTCCAGGATTTGAAACAGTTCAACTGGAATTCTGTCACCTCCACTAGCTTTGTTCATAGTGATGCTTCCTAACACCCACTTGACTTCACATTCCAGGGTGTCTGATTCTAGGTGAGTGATGAGCAAGCGTCTTTTTAATTTCATGCCTGCAGTCACCATCTGCAGTGATTTTGGAGCCTCCCAAAATAAACATCTGTTACTGTTTGCACATCTGTTTGCCATGAAGTGATGGGACCAGATGCCATGATCTTAGTTTTCTGAATGTTGAGCTTTAAGCCAACTTTTTCACTCTCCTTTTTCACTTTCATCAAGAGGCTCTTTAGTTCTTCGCTTTCTGCCATAAAGGTGGTGTCATCTGTATATCTGAGGTTATTGATATTTCTTCCGGCAATCTTGATCCCAGCTTGTACTTCATCCAGCCCAGTGTTTCTCATGATGTACTCTGCATATAAGTTAAATAAGCAGGGTGACAATATATAGCCTTGACGCACTCTTTTCCCTATTTGGAATATAGCCTATTTTTTATGGCTTCTTTCATTCAACATAGTGCTTTTGAGATTTGTTTATACTCTTCCCTGTATCACTAGTTCGTCCCCTTTTATTTCTCAGTAGTATTCTATTGTATGGATATACTGCTCTTTGGATATTTGTTTATCCTTTCACCAGTTGATTGACATTTGGATTGTTTCTAGTTTGGTGCTATTACAAGCAAAACTGCTGTAGGTTTGGATATAAGTCTTCATATGGACATTTATTTTTATTTCTCTTGGTTACATTATTAGGAGTGGAAATGCTAAGTCTTATGATGTGCTTTTAATTCGTAAAGAACTGCCAAATTGTTTTCCAAAGTGTGTGTATCATCTTACATTCCTATCAGGCTTGTTTTAATTTGTATCTCATTATGAGTGAGGTTGAAAGTATCATTTCATATGTTTGAGTTACTTGTGTTTCCTTCTCTATAAATTGCCTGTTTGGCTCGTCCTGCATGTTTTCTTCTAAACAGGGAAGGTGAGGTGTTGGACTTTTTGTAATGATTTCTAGGCATTCTTCATATATTGGGATAATTTTGGTCAGACTATGAATTACAAGCTTCTTTTTTTCCTATTTGGCTATTATCTTTTGAACTTGCCAATGGTGAGGTTTTGCCATGTAGAAATTTGTCTCTCTGAACTCTTCAGTCTCACAGAGTATTTACTAGCAGTGCCAGACTTCATAATATAGAAATAGGATTGCTCTTTTAATTGACCTTAAAGTATAAATTGGGCTTCCCTGGTGGCTTAGTCAGTAAACAATTTGCCTGCAATGCAGACCTGGGTTTAATCCCTGGGTCCAGAAGATCCTCTGGAGAAGGAAATGGCAACCCACTCCAGTATTCTTGCCTGGGAAATCTCATGGACACAGGAGCCTGGTGGGCTCCAATCCATGGGGTCACAAGAGTTGGACATGACTTAGTGACTAAAACCACCAAAGTATAAAGTATGTTTCCCAGCTGTATTTTATGTAGCCATAACATTAGGGGGAATAAAGAAAAATATTCTGAAGAGTTCAGTTTGTTTTCTGCATTCTCACAAGAATTTTACCACCTTTTAGCAAACAACTATACAATGGAAACAAAAGAGCTTTAGAACTTGTGTCTTTATTATGCATAGTAAGAGTAAAAATACTTAATATTGCATGTGTCTTTTACAGAAATATCTGTGCAAGATGTTCACATTGCAAATTTGGATAGTGCAAGCCTTGTTTATTTTCCTCACCACTGAATCTATAGGTAAGGTTTATGAGATCTCCTACCTCCCAATCCCACAAATTAGGTTTGTATATTGCTGAATAATTATATAATTATGCTTACATATTTATTCTTTAGGATCATTATTGAAAGAACGATGTTGCCTTAAAAATGGACTCAAGTTAAAATGCTCTTGACAAATCATAATTTGTATAATTTGAGTTGAAGCACTCAGTAATCCTAAATCTTGTTCAGCTATACTAATAGTAAGTTTAATGTTGAGAAGGAAAAAGGGGGATTTTGTTTATTTTTTTAAATAAAGAAACAGAATCAGGTTTGTTAACTTTTAGCACTTCACTCCTTAATAGCCAAAGACGTCACTGAGCAGAAGTGAGATTGTGATACCAGAAGAAAGATTACCTAGAGCAATACTGCTTCAACTGGTCCACAGCCTGAGAACTGATTGTTATTGGTCCATAATGAGATGAGTACAGAAATTAAGAATAAATGCTTAGAAACGCTTTTACCAATTTGACATAGCCATGATATCCAAGCATGTGATCAATGGACTTGCCTCATCAAACAATATAAAACAAAAGTGTATGTCTGTAAAGGATTGGGTGAAGAAAACCTAAACTGATCCTTCACCCCAGATAATTTGAGAAGTATTGCTCTAAGTCAAATTCTCTTCAAATTCAAGAACACAGCCTCTTTAAACACTGGAAATGATACAAACCTTAAGCTGAAATTTTTTGTCATTTAAAAGTCTTTTCTTAGTCTTAAACTCATATTTTCTTCCTTGTAACTTTTTCTCATTAATCTTAAAAATCCTTCTATTGTAGGTCCACTTTCCTTTTCCACTGTTCAAGTCTTCAAGTATCGAAGGAATGCTTTCTAACCCCTCTCTTGCCCAAATTAAATTTACCTAGTTATCCTAATTATTCTTTGTAGGACTTGACTTCCAATCTGTATGTACTGATTACCCTCCTGACTCTTCCCTTGATTTTCCATATCATATTTAACATATAATACCATCCTACTTAATTCTAGTTAACAACAATGAAACTTTAGCCAGTCACTTAATCTGTCTCAGTTTCATGATCTGTAAAATGGGGATAGTAATGTCTCTAACTTCTAGGGTTATTGTGAGATTTAAATGAGTTAATACACAGAAAGCATTTGGGCAGTACCTGGCCCATAGTACTCTTTATAAATAGGAATGTAGTAATATATTTATTACTAAGGTTTGAATAAAATGCACTTAAGGAAAAAATATATCAGAACTTGACATATTCTGAATATAGTGATTTTATTATTTACTTTTGAAGGATCGTTTTTATTAAAGCAGCATAATTTTTTGCCAGTTAAGATACACTGTAGTTTAATGTTAAGCCATCTACCTACCAGTCACTGAAAATTCTGAGATTGTTTTCACGTCAATTACTTTTAAGCCATTTCCCCTTCACTCTATATTTATTTCTCAACCTAAATAGAAGATGATTTTGCTAGATTTATTAGCCTATCAGTCTAGTCCTTCAGCATAATTTTGAATCCTGACATTATCCAAATTGTTGGCAATCCATTATAATCTTTTGCTAATTTGATAAGTGTGTGTGTCTGTTTTCCCCCTAAGTTGTTGATAAAAAGGTTGAAAATAACAGGACTGTATTATCTGTTGCTGCCAGACAGATTACTCTAAAGCTTCATGCCTTAAAATGGCATTACTTATTATTTCTCATGATTTATGTGTGACTGGCTCAGTCAGACACAGAGATTCTTCTTTTCTCTGTGATATCTGGGCCCTCAGCTAGAATATTCAGTGATGAGGAGCTGGAGTCATCTGAAGTCTCATTCACTTATTATGTCTGGTGTTGATGCTGGCTGTAGATTCAAGGCTTTGGGGCTCTTAGCTAGAACACCACATGTGGTCTGTCCTTGCGGCCTTGGCTTCCTTACATGTGGCTGGGTTCCATGGCAAATGTCACAAGAGAAAAAGAGAGCTAGTCAGAAGTTGTATTTTTTTATGATCTAGCTTTGGAAGTCCCTTAGCACACTCTGTTGGCTGGGGCAGGCATAAGCACCCTTAAAGATCTGAGAGCAAAAGGGAAACATAGCCCTCATTTCTTTGGAGGAGTATTAGTCACTTTGTAAGATGAGTATGTTGAATGGAATACATTTATAAGTATGACCTTCTTTGGAAAGTACAGTCTGCCCCAAGGTTTGAGGGGAGGCTCTTCAGCATACTCCTTTAGCCTCCCTCTCATTGACTTTTTTTAGTCAGTGATTTTTTTATATGTAGGTAATCAATCAAATGAAAATGTTTCAGTTTGAAGTTATGAAATATCTGTTTTTATAGATCAAGAATAGTCAAAAATCAGCCTAGTAACCCTGTAAAACTGGGTTTCATTTGGCACAGGATGGTTTCAGTGAGCCTGTGCTTCATTTCACGAACTGGAACATTTGCCTGTTTCTAGTATTTCTTATTCTGTGTGATTAAAAATTGTTATTTAGTCTCTGGCTATATCTCATGTTCTTTAGTACTCTGAAGTATATTTCCTAGGTTAGGTTCCCTCTCATCATTAAAGAGAAAGTCAAACAGGAATGATTTTACCAGGGAACAAAGTGCTATTGGAGGAGTTTTAAGGACTTGCTCATTGTCACAGGGTAACTTACTAGCCTGTCACAGGATGGACATTGACAGGAGCTTGTGTGCTAGGATGTGCCACAGCCATGCATCAGTAATGGAAGGCCACACAAACAGGCCACAGCACAAGCTTCGAAACAGTTTCACTCTGGGCCTTATGAGCTTAATGACAGATATGGAATAAGGAGTTAATTGTTTAGTTTTTTAAAAGTAGTTTTATCCTTTGTGCAGTCTAGCCTGGGACCAAGTTGAGAATTGGAAGAATCTGCCTGATATATGAGGTTTACTCCATAAAAGTATCTCAGCGTTTTCTATAAAATAAATGATTAAAGTAAATTCTCTCCAAGGTTGTTATCAGTTTTTTGATTCTCTGATTCTATACATCTTTTACCTTAACTGCTAGAACCCGTCACCTCTGAGAGACCTTTCCAGAGTCAATGTGACTAGATTACTTGTCTCTGGATAATAGTAGTAATGATGATTTGTTGTTGTTTAGTTGCTAAGTCGTATCTGACTCTTGTGCAACGCCAGGGATGGTAGCCCACCAGGCTCTTCTGTCCATGGGATTCTCCAGGCAAGAATACTAGAGTGGGTTGCCATTTCCTTCTCCAGGAGATCCTCCTGACCCAGGAGCAAACCTGCATCTCCTGCACTGGCAGGTGGATTCTTTACCACTGAGACACCAGAGAAGCCAAGCAATGGTGACAGGCTGCCATTTATTGGAGGCCTTTTGAAGACCAGGCATTGTAGTAGGTTCTTTACATAACTAATATCTAATCTCAAAAAACTTTCAAGATAGTCATTATTAACTTCATTTTCCAAGTGAATAAATTAAAGCTGTTAGAACTTCAAATTCATTGGCATTCACTCAAGAAAGCTGCCTTAAGTTTCTAGATGGTGAGAATAGAGAAGAAGGATAGAATCATGTCAAGTATTGAGCATTTTATCTTGATGGTAATAGGTAGGCATTAAATAATTTAAAATAGGGAAATGGCATAATCATTTTTGAACAGTAACTTTGGGAGCTGTATATTTAAGATAAACTAGAAGGAGGTCAGATTGTGGTATAATGTGATAGCCTGAGTGCCAGCAGCCAAAATAGGGTTGATGAGAAGAAGTTGCTATATATACTAAGAATGTAGAAACAAAAAGACCCAGGGAGTGTGGGAGGAGGCTAATGAGAGAGTGAGGACTGCAAGGTTATCTGGCCTAGGCAACCGGATGGGAGTAGTGTCTCAGTGGCAATAGGGAAGTAAGAAGAAAGAATAAGTTTGGAAGGGACTGTGATACATAGTCTATGCCCCAACCAGTAACTGAAGAAGCTGAAGTTGAACAGTTCTATGAAGACCTACAAGACCTTCTAGAACTAACACCAAAAAAAGATGTCCTTTTCATAATAGGGGACTAGAATGCAAAAGGGGGAAGTCAGGAAACACCTGGGGTAACAGGCAAATTTGGCCTTGCAGTACAGAATGAAGCACGACAAAGGCTAACAGAGTTTTGCCAAGAGAACAGCCTGGTCGTAGCAAACACCCTCTTCCAACAACACAAGAGAAGACTTTACACATGGACATCAGCAGATGGTCAATAGCAAAATCAGATTGATTATATTCTTAGCAGCCAAAGATGGAGAATCTCTGTACAGTCAGCAAAAGTAAGACTGGGAGCTGACTGTGGCTAAGATCGTGAACTCCTTATTGTCAAATTCAGACTTAAATTGAAGAAAGTATGGAACACCACTAGACCCTTCAGGTATGACCTAAATCAAATCCCTTACAATTATACAGTGGAAGTGACAAAAATTCAACGGATTAGATCTGATAGACAGAATGCCTGAAGAGCTATNCTGCAGAGAGCGGCCTGGAGCGGGAGCCCAGGGCTGGAAGGGGAGCCTGCCTGCAGAGAGCGGCCTGGAGGGGGAGCCCAGGGCTGGAGGGGAGCCTGCAGACAGCCGCCTGGAGGGGGAGCCCAGGGCTGGAAGGGGAGCCTGCAGACAGCCGCCTGGAGAGGGAGCCCAGGGCTGGAAGGGGAGCCTGCCTGCAGAGAGCGGCCTGGAGGGCAGACCACAGAGGGCCCCGCTTCATGCTACGGAAGGAGGGGTCAGGCAGCAAGGGCCATGCGCCCCTGTTACGTTATGGAGGTCTGCAGACACTTTTCTCATGGGCATACTGTGAGGTGATGGGCCAAGGCAGAACTCCAGTCTTGCCTGGAGACCAGTCTCTCTTGACATTATTTTAGTGGGAAAAAAGCACTGTAGTCTCTAAACATAGAGTGCACTATTGCGTGCTGGGAGACGCCCACACACCAGAAACAAGAACACAGTCCGAAATGCCCAGCTCTGGCTTCTGGATTGAGCTACTTTTGTCTTTCTTCTAGTATAACTGTGGAATTACTCTGGGTGCCTTTTAAGTACTAAGTTTTCTTTGAATGAATATGTACATCAGCATCCTTCAGTGATTACTTTCCCATTATCAGAGATTAGGGGATGGAGAGCAATTCTGTAAGGAATTCCTTCGGATTCCTGGCAAGTTTTGAAACTGTTAGAAATGTGTGCTAAGAGTCAGACTAACACAGAAATCAGCACCAACCAACGTCTAATGTAGAGCGAGTGAAGTCGCTCAGCTGTGTCCAGCTCTGACCCCGTGGACTGTAGCTCACCAGGCTCCGCCGTCCATGGGATTCTCCAGGCGAGAATACTGGAGTGGGGTGCCATCTCCTTCTCCAGATATCTAATGCGAAACAGCCCCAAATGTTTAGTTCTGATCACGTGGTGAGGCATTAGCTGATGCCTATGGCATTTCCGTCTTTGCTCTTCCAGGTCAGACTGGTAAACCGCTTACTTCCTCTGCTAAAACCCCGGTCTGTACCTGTGCTGGCATGTACTCGACGTATCATCAGGACAACAGTGCATGTCTACAAAGAGCTTCTGTTTCCAAAAGCTCTCACAGCATCATCTCACCCGTCTCTCATACCAGACCTGCAGCAGGCGTATCTGCCGTGAGGCCCATTTCATACGCGGCAGCGGCGTCAGTGGGCGTGCAGCGGGGGCGCAGGCAGTCTGCCTGCCCAGAGGGGAGGGGGGNAAGCTCTCACAGCATCATCTCACCCGTCTCTCATACCAGACCTGCAGCAGGCGTATCTGCCGTGAGGCCCATTTCATACGCGGCAGCGGCGTCAGTGGGCGTGCAGCGGGGGCGCAGGCAGTCTGCCTGCCCAGAGGGGAGGGGGGACGGGGCGCCATGCGACCCGGGGGGCCAGCCTGCGGGTCCGTGGCTGCGCGCCAGCTGGGCACAGTCGCAGCGTGGGCCGCTCGGGCGCGTCTGACTCTGCGACCCCTCGGGCTGTGGGCCTCCAGGCTCTCCTCCTCACGGGGCTCTCCAGGCCAGAACACTGGAGGGAGCAGCCATTCCCTTCCCCACGGGATCTTCCCAAACCAGGGATCGAACCCAGGTCTCCCGCACTGCGGCAGCGTCTTTCCTGTCTGAGCCGGCAGGGACGCCGACCCTGGCAGGCAGTGGGGTTTATCTGGCTGCGCGGGTCCGGCTGCGGCCGGGGGATCCTGGCTGCCACGCGCAGGCTCTCAGGGGCAGCATGCAGGGCACAGTGCTCTGACTAGGGACTGAAGCCAGGCCCCCTGCGCTGGAGTGCAGAGTGTGAGCCACTGGAACACGGGCAGGGTCCTGGCAATGGAATTTTTAACCACCAAAGTGATTAGATCTGTATCACAGGAAGACGGCCAACAGCAGGAAAAATGAACGAAACAGGTCACCACGACAGAGGTAACCTGGAAAACAAGCGAAAACCCTGGAGGGAAGATCCCTGCACTCGACACCCCACCTCTGCCCTGCAGAGGGGCGAGCCTCTACAGAATCAGCCGGTGCTGCTCCCAGAACACGCTCCCAGCGAAGGCTGCCCGAGAAGGGAGGCTAAGGAACAGCGGCCACTGTGGGCCCGAAGGCCCCGGGCGCCTTCCGCCGGCCAGTGCCCTCCACCACCCCCGCCCAGTGGGCGCCGGGGGCTTGGAGCCGGCATCTCCACTCTCTCCCGTCCTCCTCTCGAGCCCAGGAGTCACCTCAGGGAGGCTGTCCGCTCCAGTGTGTCCTTTCCCTGAGTCAGAGCAGACCTGCAGAGACCACAGCCAAACCCTAGAGGGACCGCTCTCAGACGCCCCTCTTCAACAAAGGGCCACACAGCACCTACTGGGCGCAGATTCTGCTCTCAGTGGGGACACAGCAAGGAGCCAGCGCCAAGAGCAGGTCTCAGGCTCCTCCACCCTGCCCTCCTGACCCGCACCAGCTCTCAGGCTCCTCCGTCCTGACCCGCACCTCCTGCCTTCAGTCCTTCCGTGTGCTGGTCGCGCTTCCCGACGACTCTACCCCCAGAAATCTGCCAAGTCTCCTATTCTCTGACTTCCGTCAGATTTCCACTCCCTTATCACCTTTCCTGCAACGCCTTCTCCAACCGTCCCATTCAAACCACCTCCTACAGGTGCTCTTCCCTCCTTTACCCCTTCAAAACAATGCGTACTACCGTCTAACCTGCGTTCTCCGAGCTTTGATCTTCAGTTTTCTCCTCTTGCTGGAATCTAAGCTCCAGAAAGGCAGGGGCTCTCATCTGCCTGGGCCACAGCTGCGCCCCTTAGTGCCTTTAGTGGAAAGCGGCGCGTAGCAGGCGCGGGACCAACCCTGAAGCTCCCTCAGGTGACCTTCTGTGCGCCCGTGACACAGAGGTAGACGCACAGGCCCCTGACATCCACCAGTATTCATCACTACTCGCCACATGTATTCTCCACACTCAGGCCTAAGTTCCCTTTGTGGACATCCAGTTTTAAAGCACTAAATGTCCAAATTTGTATGTATCGATCCTTCCTTTATTTGATACGCTTCAGTTTTTTATTCTTAAGCTAAACATTTTTTCCCTCTTATGCTGTCTTTGAACATGAACCCTCTCTTCTTTTTACACTCAGGTAATTCTTTTATATTTCCCACAGAATCCATAACCACTTACTATTTCCAGCTAAGTGTATGTCAATCCACAATATCAAAACAGCTCTACAAAACTTAAAAATGCCAAACCTCTCATCTTTTTTTTTTCAATGCAATCTGACTTTAAAATTAGGCATATAGGTAAACCCAAGCAATCTGAGTTACATTCCATACCTAACAAAATCTTCCCTTGCTACTTCCTTTAACTTATCTTTATACCTCTCCTACATAGCTGGTTTCTCAATGCTAAGTTTTAGGAGTATTTTAGGATTTTTTATGTTTTTAGGAGAACAGACACAAACGTACAAAGCCTCTGGTACAGAATTAATTAAACACTGTGCTTTCTGTCTAACTCCTGAGAAACAGTGGCTGCTAGGCAGAAACAAACGGCAAACACCATTAGAGCGGATCCAGGCCTCGTTCTCCCACCTACTCGTTCTGTGACCTTAGGCCAGCTTCAGCTTCTTTATCTGCAAAGAGAAGCTGATTCTTCCCGATCTGCTCACTACACAGGACTTTTATGAGAATAAAGTAAGTCTAAGGACATTCTCTAAACCTACAGCAACAGTCAGACAAAAGGTATAATGATGCAGCCTAAAGGTGGAGTGCTCTTAATCATTCCCTGAAGCAGAGTAAAACTCAGTTTTCTTACTCCCACCCCCTTATACCAAGTATAATACAAAACGTCAATTGTTCATAGATATACTTGGGGATATACCTTCGACTGCATTGTCCTCAGATTAACCAGGTGAATGTCACAGGGCAAAGGGGACATCAAGGGAGAGAACCCCCCCAGCAGCTGAGGTGGGGGCACAGGGACCTTTTCTGTCATCGGGAAGACAGGGTGATTCAGGAAAGAAGACGTTATGTGGCTAAGGAGCGAAGGGTAACTGACTGCCTTCTGGTCTTCTTCCTGTCAAGATAAACAAGAATGCGTAACAATTAGATATTTGCAATTCTCATAGTATTAACTAAATCAGCAGGCAGTGTTCAGACAGGAAAGAAATATAAAACTATATTAATACTTTCGTTTCACTGTGTTTTATAAATAAGTTTAGACAATGCACAGCAGATTACCAAGTTCAGTTCTAAGCAACAGAAGAAAACAGTGTCCACTTAACATTAACTTCCATGTTTAGAAACATCTCCTCTCCACTGCTTTAAAACTACAAGTCTCGAGAACATTTTCCACATTCTAGGACAAGGAATTACTTTATATGAAGATTCTTTCTCAATCTACCACAAAACTCTTAAAGTGGACAGATTAGGATGTTCATATATCTTGTACATCATCAAATGTTATCTCTTTTCCCTCAGGTTTTATTTACCATATTCTCATGGTTTCATTTATACATTTGACTAGACTGTGAAGTTATGTACCAATCCAAAATTATGTTCTATAAGTTCTATATATAGAACTTTATATGAAAATTCTTTATATTTTATATATAAAATATATAAAGTTATGTTCTACCCAATGATAGGATTTTTTTTAAAAAATCAAAATAAATAAGGCTTTAAAATAACACAGGTAGCATATCTATATCATCTATTTTCTTTAAATTTGGTAAAATCATTGCCAGATGTTTTGCTTTACTTTATTCTAAAAGCTGGAACTACTATATCTGTTACAGAATAGTTATCACACATTTACATGGTATACAATTATTCAGTATAATTTTAAAATACTTTAGTCTTACAGATAAGCATTTCAGCATGTTCAAACATTAAGTATATCTACCAGGACTGGGGAATATACATATGGTAGATGACATACACAATTAATTAAATCAGTGACTAAGTAGAATCTTAACCAATAATGTCTACGGTGTAAAAGCAGACCCAGAAAAGCACTGAGAAGAAAACGTAATTTATGAAGAAAGGCCTTGTGATCACCACAGTACTGGGGGACATTTCCAGTTTGTATCGTGTTTTTGGAAATGACTATTTCACTGATATCTTCTGATTTTGCATATTTTTTAACAGATGGCTCAAATAAAAGGTATGACAACCTATCTGTATGAAAAGAGAAGATTTATAGAAGATAAAGAGCTTAAAATTCAGAATGTCAGATTAGCACGGAACAGAGGGTGTTAGCAAAGAGTGGTGAGCATCTTGCCAGCAGCAAACTGCAGACGTCACTACAATTCAGACTATGAATAGAGAAAAAAATGAAGGCAACAGAGGGATGCTACAACATTAAGAGACTGACAAAAAAAATTAGGTAAAAATATTAAGTCAAAAATGTATCTATCCCACATTCTTTTTTAAGGAAAGATTAAATAAAGTATATATACAATAATATTCTTCAACAACATTGAAATTTAATGCAGCTTGTAGAGTAACATGAAGAGAGAGGGAACATTTTCAACAAGAAGCTTTAAATGGACTCAAAGATCAAAGGACTTCATAATCTAGGTCAGGACTGCTGACAAAACCACTTTTGAGTAATAAAAGATAAAAGCTTCTTACAGAAAGGAAAACACCTGCTTTATCAGATTCAGAGGCATTAAGTCCCTTCCAGGTCAAGACACGTGCAGAAAAAGCTCTCTGGCTTTGTTCTGTGCTCTTGGAGGAACCCCTGAACACTTCAGTGAGATGGTCGGATACTAACTGATAGATTATCTATACCTTAGAAGTAACAATGTGCAAACCAGGACTCCTTCAAACCCCAGTCTGGTCTCCTGACCTTCAGTGTTTCCCCCAGATTGACCAGACATCAGAATGGCTTGGGAAGCTTTTATGAAACCTAGATCCTTGGACCTGAACCGAAATCTACTGAATCAGAATTCTAAGCAGAGGGGCCTGGGAAGGTCAAGTTAAAAGCCCCCAGGTGACTGCCACAGTCAGGCCCACTCTGCCCTACTGGCCTGTATGATGCAGGCACCGCCACCGCAGCGCCCTCCCAGCCTTACAGGGCAAACAGAGCTCACTCTGGAATTAAAAGTATAAGCCTTACTGTTTAACTGGTTTAGGATGAAAAAAAAGATGCAGACTCAGAAGCACGTTAAGGAAAAGTCTTGTCAAACAATACACTGTAGTGAATGTAAGTACTTCGGGCACTCAAGAACGGTGCTATTTATGTTCTCCTAAGCAGGAAAGGAAGATAAATTTCTGTAAGAGTTGTGGTTCAGTGCCAGAAGAGGTCCAAGAACACAAACACTTCTGGACGCTGGCCAGGCTGGATGGGACAGACTCAGGCAAAGCACGATTCACACGCCTTCTTACAGCTCTACAGGAACGAGGGCTCGACAGGATACTCACCTGTGCAGCTCTCCCTGCTTTCATTAACCTCCTGAAAAGGGAATCTTTCAACCATAACCCTGATGATAAACTCAAAATTTATAAAATAAATTTGCTATAGGAAATTTTACATGTTTGTGTAACCTATAAACCAATGTTACAATAAATGATACACTACTACTACAAACATTACTTGGTTTCTCGCAGGTTGGGAGGTTTCAGACTATTTACATCTGGCTTTCTCTCTAAAGCCTACCCGAGAATAAAGAGACTTTCTAGCACATTCTGATGCAAACCACATTAAGCTGAGAGCTTCTCCACTGGGTCTATGCCCTTATTTCATACATCAGAACTTCCTGCCAGGCTCCCTGGTGGCCCTCATCAAGCCCACTTGAGTTACCCACTGACTAAACGCCAAAGCTTTCCATTTCATCTACGTAAAAACCTGCTAAATTATTAAGAAAGAGATCATTCTTTTTAGTCACCCTTGTTTATTCAGAATGACCTGACATAATGAGAACCAGATGTTGATGATTAATTATATTAATTATTATATTAACAAGTGATGCAATATAAATGAATGAGAGAAAATTACTATAGGAGAAAGAATGGGGTAAAAAGACAAATAGGGAGGAGAGAAAGAATGAAAATATAGAGTGGAAAGATTTTGTGTAGAGCTGAAGCCTAGCAATATATGGCCAAGTTACCCTGTTAGACATAGAAAACACCCTCTCCCACAACACAAGAGATGACTCTACACACAGACATCACCAGATGGTCAACACCGAAATCACACTGATTATATTCTTTGCAGTCAAAGATGGAGAAACTCTATACAATCAGCAAAAACAAGACCAGGAGCTGACTGTGGCTCACATCATGAACTCCTTCTTGCCAAATTCTGACTTAAATTGAAGAAAATAAGGAAAACCATTAGGCCATTTGGGTATTACCTAAATAAAATCCCTTATGATTATACAGCGGAAGTGACAAACAGATTCAAAGGATCAGCTCTGATAGAGTGCCTGAAGAACTGCGGACGGAGGTTTGTGACATTGGACAGGAGGCAGTGCCCAGGGCCATCCCCAAGGAAAAGGAACGCGAAGGCAAAACGGCTGTCCCGGGAGGCCTTACAGAGGGCTGAGAGAAGAGAGGCGAAAGGCAGAGGGGAAAGGAGAGATCTGAGTGCAGAGCTGCAAAGAGTAGCAAGGAGCTAAGAAAGCCTTCCTCAGTGATCAGTGCAAAGAAATAGAGAAAAACAATACAATGGGAAAGTCTAGAGATGCGACTTCACTTTTACTTTTCACTTTCATGCACTGGAGAAGGAAATGGCAACCCACTCCAGTATTCTTGCATGGAGAATCCCGGCGATGGGGGAGCCTGTTGGGCTGCTGTCTATGGGGTCGCACAGAGTCGGACATGACTGATACGACTTAGCAGCAGCAGCAGCAGAGATCTCTTCAAGAAAATCAGAGGCACCAAGGGAACATTTCATGCAAAGATGGGCTCTATAAAGGACAGAAATGGTAGGGACCTAATAGAAGCAGAAGATATTAAGAAGATGTGGCAAGAATACACAGAAGAACTAGATAAAAAAGATCTTCATGACCCAGAAAACCACCATGGTGTGATCTCTCTCCTAGAGCCAGACATCCTGGAGTCCAAAGACAAGTGGGCCTTAGGAAGCATCACTACAAACAAAGCTAGTGGAGGTGATGGAATTTCAGTTGAGCTATTTCAAATCCTAAATGATGCTGTGAAAGTGCTACACTCAATGTGCCAGCAAATTTGGAAAACTCAGCAGTGGGCATAGGACTGGAAAAGGTCAGTTTTCATTCCAATCCTAAAGAAAAGCAATGCTAACGAATGCTCAAACTACTGCACAATTGCACTCATCTCACACACTAGTAAAGTGAAGTCGCTCAGTCGTGTCTGACTCTTTGCAACCCCATGGACTGTAGCCTACCAGGCTTCTCACTCCATGGGATTTTACAGGCAAGAGTACTGGAGTGGGTTGTCATTTCCTTCTCCAGGGGATCTTCCCAACCCAGGGATCGAACCTGGGTCTCCTACATTGTAGACAGATGCTTTACCCTCTGAGCCACCAGGGAAACTCTCACACACTAGTAAAGTAATGCTGAAAATTCTCCAAGTGAGGCTTCAACAGCATGTGAACTGAGAACTTCCAGATGTACAGAAACTGAGAACTTGGAGATGTTCNTAGACAGATGCTTTACCCTCTGAGCCACCAGGGAAACTCTCACACACTAGTAAAGTAATGCTGAAAATTCTCCAAGTGAGGCTTCAACAGCATGTGAACTGAGAACTTCCAGATGTACAGAAACTGAGAACTTGGAGATGTTCAAGCTGGATTTAGTAAAGGCAGGGGAACCAGAGACCAAATTGCCAACATCTGCTGGATCACTGAAAAAGTGAGAGAGTTCCTAAAAAAAACACATCTATTTCTGCTTTATTGACTATGCCAAAGTCTTTGACTGTGTGGATCATAATCCACTGTGGAAAATTCAAGAGATGGGAATACCAGACCACCTAACCTGCCTCTTGAGAAATCTGTATGCAGGTNTCAGTATTTAGCTGATGTCACTCCACTTGGCCATTTGTTAAATTGAAGCATAGCTGATTTACAATTTTTCCTTAGTTTCAGGTGTGCAACAAAGTGATTCAGTTATATATACATATTTTTTCAGATTGTTTTCCATTATAAGTATTACAAAATATTGAATATAGCTCCCTATGCCACACTGTGAACCCTTCTAGCTTATCTATTTTGTGTAGAGTAGTGTGTATCTATTAATCCCAAGCTCCTATTTTATCCCTCCCTAATCCCTTTCCCTTTGGATAAGCATAAGTTTGTTTGCTACAGCTGTGAGTCTATCTTTGTTTGTATATAGATTCATTTGTATTATTCTTAGATTCCACTTATAAGTGATATCATATAATATTCGTCTTTGTCTAATTTGCTTCATTGAGTATGAAAACCTCTAGGCACATTCATGTTGTTGCAAATGGTAATGTATCATTTTTTCATGGGTGAGAAATATTCCATTCCCCTTCATGGAAGAACCATGAATGGAAGTTCATAACCCTGTACAGGAGGCAGTGACCAAAATCATCCCCAAGAAAAAGAAATGAAACAAGGCAAAGTGATTGCCTGAGGAGGCCTTACAACTAGTTGAGAATAGAAGGGAAAAGCAAGGGAGAAAGGGAAAGATATACCCACCTGAATGCAGAGTTCCAGAGAATAGCAAGGAGAGCTAAGAAGGCTTTCTTAAATGAACAATGCAAAGAAATAAGAGTAAAACAATAGAATAGGAAAGACTAGAGATCTCTTCAATAAAAGGGAATATTTCATTCAAGGATGGACACGAAAGGACAGAAGAGATAAGGGTTAGGACCCTATTCTGTCAAGGACAGAAATGGTAAGGACCCAAAAGAAGCAGGGGAGATTAAGAAGAGATAGCAAGAATATACAAAAGAACTATACAAGAAAGATTTCAACAACCAAGATAACCCTTATGGTATGGTCACTCATCTAGAGCTAGACAACCTGGAGTGTGAAGTCAAGTGGGCCTTAGGAAGCATCACTACGAACAAAGCTAGTGGAGGTGATGGAATTGCAACTGAGTTATTTAAAATCTTTAAAAATGATGCTGTTAAGTGCTGCACTCAATATTTCAGCAAATTTGAAAAACTCAGCAGTGGCCACAGGACTAGAAAAGGTTAGTTTTCATTCCAATCTCAAAGAAGGCAATACCAAAGAATGTTTAGACTACCATATAATTGAGCTCATTTCACATGCTAGTAAGGTTATGCTCAAAATCCTTCAAACTAAGCTTCAGCAGTGCATGACCAAAAACTCCCAGATGTACAAGTTGTATTTCAAAGAAGCAGAGATCAAATTGCCAACATTCATTGGATCATAGAGAAAGCAAAGGAGTTCCATGAAAACATCTACATCTGATTCATTGACAACACTAAAGCCTTTGTGTGGATTGCAGCAAGCTGTGGGAAATTTTTTAAGAGATGGGAGTGTGAGACTTACCTGTCTCCTGAAAAAATTTATACATGGGTCAAGAAGCAACAGTTAGAACTGGACATGGAACAATGGACTAGGTCAAAGTTGGGAAAGGAGAATGACAAAAGCTGTATATTGTCACCCTGCCTATTTAACTTATATGCAGAGCACATTATGTGAAATTTCAGGCTGAACAAATCTCAAGCTGGAATCAAGATTGCCAGGAGAAATATCAATAACCTCAGATATGCAGACGATACCTCCTTAATGGCAGAAAGTGAAGAGGAACTAAAGAGCCTCTTGATGGAGGTGAAAGAGGAGCATGAAAATGTTGGCTTAAAACTCAGCATTCAAAAACTAGGATCATGGCATCCAGTCCCATCACTTTGTGGCAAATAAAAGGGGAGAAAGTGAGAGCAGTAACAGATTTTATTTTCTTGGACTTCACAATCACCATCCAAAATTTCACAGACAGTGACTGCAGCCGCGAAATGAAAAGACACTTGTTCTTTGTAAGAACAGCTATGCAAACCTAGGCAGCACTATTCAAAAGCAGAGGCATTACTTTACTAACAAAGGTCCAGATAGTCACAGTTATGATTTTTCCAGTAGTCATGCAAAGATGTGAGAGTTAATCCATAAAGAAAGCTGAATGCTGAAAAATTGATGCTTTTGAATTGTGGTGTTTGAGAAGACTCTTGAGAGGACTTTGTATGAAGGAGATCAAACCAGTCAATCCTAAAGGAAATCAACCCTGAAAATTCATTGGAAGGACTGATATCGACACTGAAGCTCCAATACTTTGGCACCTGATGTGAAGAGACACTTCACTGGAAAAGATCCTGATGCTGAGAAAGATTGAAGGCAAAAGGAGAAAGGGATGGAAGAGGATGAGATTGTTAGATAGCATCACCAATGCAATGAATATGAATTAGAGCAAACTCTGGGAGATAGTGAAAGAAAGGGGAGCCTGGTGTGCTGCAGTGTATGGGGTCACAAAGAGTAGGACACAACTTAGTGACTGAGCAACAAAGACAATAACAACAAACATTCCATTGTATATATGTGCTTCATCTTCTTTATCCATTCTTCTGTTGATGGACATTTAGGTTGTTTCTTTGATGGCGGGAATGTCAATTGATACAGCTGTGATGGAGAACAGTATGGAGGTTCCTTAAAAAAACTAAAAATAGGGCTACCAGATGACTTAGCAATCCACCCCTTTACTTTTTAGGAAAAAACTTTAAATTTTGTACTGGGGTATAGCTGATTAACAATCTTATGATAGTTTCAGGTGAACAGTGAAGGGACTCAACTATACATATACATGTATCCATTCTCCCCCAAACTCCCTTCACATCAGGCTGAAAGAGACAAAGAACACTAAATAATGATCAAGGGACTCTCCAAGAAGAAGATATAACAATTATAAATATATATGTACACCCAATATAGGAGCAACTAAAAACATAAGGCAAATACTAAAAACCATAAAGGGAAAAATCAACAGTAAAGCAAAAATTGTGGGGGGATTTAACACTCGACATTCATCAATGGACAAATCATTCAGACAGAAAATTAATAAGAAAACATAGGCCTTAAATGACACTTTAGATCAGTTGGATTTAATATGTATAGAGCAGTCCACCCAAAACTCCACAGACTACACATTCTTCTCAAGTGCACATGGACATTCTCTAGGGTTGACCACATGCTGGGCCACAAGGCAAGCCTTGGCAAATTTAAGAAAGTTGAAATCATATCAAACATCTTTTCTGATCACAATGCTATGAGATTAGATATATACTACAAGAAGAAAAAAATATAAGAAACACAAACACATGGCTGCTAAACAATATGCTATTAAACAACCAATGGACCATTGAAGAAATCAAAGAGGAAATCAAAATATACCTAAAGACAAGTGAAAACAAAAGCATAAAGGTCCAAAACTTATGGGATGTAGCAAAAGTAGTTCTAAGAGGGAATTTTATAGCAGTAAAATCTTACCTCAAGAAACAAGAAAATCTGAAGTAAAAAAAAAAACTAATCTTACACCTAAAACAACTAGGGAAAGAACAAACAAAACCTAAAGTTAGTAGAAGGAAAGAAATCATAAAGATCAGGGTAGGAAAATGACATAGAGACAAAGAAAACAATTGCAAAGATCAATGAGACTAAAGCTGGTTCTTTGAAAAGATAAACAAAATTGATAAGCCCTTAGCCACACTCATCAAAAAAATAAGGAGAGGACACAAATCAATAAAATTAGAGATGAAAAAGAAGTTACAACTGACTCCACAGAAATACAAAGGATCATAGAGACTACTATGAGCAACTATATGCCAATAAAATGGACCACCTGGAAGAAATGACCAGACATGCCTTTACTTTTAATCTATCTGTGTCTTTATAATTAAACTGGTTTTCTTGTAGTTAACTGTTATGTCCTGGTTTTGGTCCACATTTGGAATCTGGTTTTTCAACAGGTAAATTTAGAACATTCAGGTTTAATTATTGATATAATTGTATTAATAACTACTGTGTTACTGTTTTCTGTTCTTGCTCATGTGCTTTTTTCTTTTTTTATTGTCATTTTTATGAATTCCCTGGTTTTGAGATTTTTATAATTCCATCTTTTTCTCCTCTCAGAATGTCAATTATATTTCTTTTCTAAAAGATTTTTTAATTTAAATTTATTTACTTTAATTGGAGGTTAATAACTTTACAATATTGTGTTGGTTTTGCCATACATCAACATGAATCTGCCATGGGTGTACACATGTTTCCCATCCTGAACCCCCCTCCCACCTCCCTCCCCATACCATCCCTCTGGGTCATCCAAGTGCACCAGCCCCAAGCATCCTGTATCCTGCATTGAACCTGGACTGGTGATTCATTCCTTATATGATATTATACATGTTTCAATGCCATTCTCCCAAATCATCCCACCCTTGCCCTCTCCCACAGAGTCCAAACGACTGTTCTATACATCTGTGTCTCTTTTGCTGTCTCGCATACAGGGTTATCATTACCATCTTTCTAAATTCCAGCACCTGATCACCTGAGCTGTTGGGACCTGGGAAGGGCTCAAAACGCAGGCCTAATGGAGTCTGCACCTTTGTGGAGTACTCCATACCTGAACCTGAGCGACTTGTACCTGAGAAGTGCAAACAACCCAGGGCTGGCCTCAGACAGTTCCTGGCAGAGCAACCTAGAGCCTAAGCAGTGTAGACAGGGAAAGTACACACCCCGTGAGTGGGGGCAAATCCAGTGTGGCCGAGAGACTGTGAGCACACACCACTGTTATTTGTTTGCAGTGTTCCTCCCTCCCGACAGCACAACTGAACAAGTGAGCCTAAAAAAGTGTCCACCACCGCCCCCTTGTGTCAGGGCAGAAATTAGACACTGAAGAAGCCAGGAAACAGAAGCTAAAACAAACAGAGGGAACGGCCTTGGAAGTGACAGGTGCAATAGATTAAAACCTTGTAGTTAACACTGACTACATAGGAAGGGGCCTATAGATCTTGAGAAGTATAAGCCAGATCAAGGAACTATCTGAAAATGAACTGACCCCACACTGTCCACAACAACACCAGAGAAAGTCCTAGATATATTTTTACTATTATCATTTTTTAAATTAAAATTTTTTATTTTAAGTTCTCTATTACTCCTTTTTCAATTCTATAACCTATTACTTTGCAAAAAAAGACCCTATTTTTTTAAATCAAACTATATATATATATATAATTTTTGTGACTTTGTTTTTTTCTTTAATATTGTATTTTTGAGAATCCAACCTCTACTCTCGATTTTTAATCTTTGCTTTTTGGTACTTGTTATCAATTTTTGTACCTTTAAGAACCCAATCTTCAGTACCCATTTTTACTTGGGAGCAAGATTACTGCCTTGAATGCTCTCTCCCTCTTTGGACACTCCTTTTTCTCCACCAGGTCGCCTCTATATCCATCCTCCTCCTTCTCTTCTCTACCCAACTCTGTGTATCTCTTTGTGTGTTCCAGACTGTGGAGAACACTTAGGGAACTGATTACTGGCTGGATATGCCTCTTTCCTTTTGATTAGCCCCTTTATCCTCCTGGCTACATTTGTCTCCTTCCTCCCTCTTCTCTTCTCTGTATAACTCTGTGGACATCTCTGAGTGGTCCAGACTGTGGAGAGCACATAAGGAAGTGATTACTGGTTAGCTTGTGCTCTCCTCTTTTGATTCCCCCTCTTCTCCTCCTGGCCACCTCTATCTCCCTCCTCCCTCTTCTCTTCTCCATGTAACTCTGTGAACCTCTCTGGGTGTCCCTCACTGTGGAGAATCTTTTCATCTTTAACCTAGATGTTTTATCATTGGTGCTATATAGATGGAGAAGTCTTGAGGCTACTGTAAAAATAAGACTGAAAACCAGACGCAGGGGGCTTAAGTCCAAATCCTGAAAATACCTGAGAACTCCTAACTCCAGGAAATATTAATTGATAAGAGCTAATCAAATGCCTCCATACCTACACTGAAACCAAGCACCACCCAAGGGCCAAAAAATTCCCGGGCAAGACATACCACACAAATTCTCCAGCAACACAGGAACACCGCCCTGTGCTTCAATATACAGACTCACAGTGAGGAACCTTCACAATAAAGAGGAATCACAAACTGCCAGAATATGGAAAAGCCACTCAAAACACAGCAATCTAAACAAGATGAAAAGGCAGAGAAATACCCAGCGGTAAAGGAACAGGATAAATGCCAACCAAACCAAACAAAAGAGGAAGAGATAGGGAATATACATGATAAAGAATTCAGAATAATGGTAGTGAAAATGATCCAAAATCTTGAAAACAAAATGGAATTACAGATAAATAGCCTGGAGACAAGGATTGAGAAGATGCAAGAAATGTTTAACAAGGACCTAGAAGAAATAAAAAAAGAGTCAATACATAATGAATAATGCAATAATTGAGATCAAAAACACTCTGGAGGGAACCAACTGTAGAATAAACAAAACAGAAGATAAGATAAGTGAGGTAGAAGATAGAATGGTAGAAATAAATGAAACAGAGAGGAAAAAAGAAAAACGAATTAAAAGAAATGAGGACAATCTCAGAGACCTCTGGGACAATGTTAAACACCCCAACATTCGAATCATAGGAGCTCCAGAAGAAGAAGACAAAAAGAAAGGCCATGAGAAAATACTTGAGATAATAGTTGAAAACTTCCCTAAAATGGGGAAGGAAATAATCATCCAAGTTCAAGGAACCCAGAGAGTTCCCAAAAGAATAAACCCAAGGTGAAAAACACCAAGACACATATTATTCAAATTAACAAAGATCAAACACAAAGAACAAAAATTAAAAGCAGCAAAGAAAAATCAAGTAATAACACACAAGGGGATTCCCATAAGGGCAATAGCTGATCTTTCAATAGAAACTCTTCAGGCCAGAAGGGAATGGCAGGACATACTTACAGTGATGAAAGAGAAAAACCTATAACCCAGATTATGCTACCAAGAAAGGATCTCATTGAAATATGAAGGAGAAATCAAAAGCTTTACAGGCAAGCAAAGGCTGAGAGAATTCAGCACCACCAAACCAGTTCTCCAACAAACGCTAAAGGAGCTTCTCTAGACAGAAAACACAGAAAAGGTTTTCTCGAACCCAAAACAACAAAGTAAATGGCAATGAGATCATCACTTTAGTTCAGTTCAGTCACTCAGTCGTGTCTGACTCTTTGTGACCCCATGAGTTGCAGCACACCAGACCTCCCTGTCCATCACCAACTCCTGGAGATCACTCAAACTCATGTCCATCGAGTCGGTGATGCCATCCAGNTTCTTTGGAACTCTGCATTCAGATGCTTATATCTTTCCTTTTCTCCTTTGCTTTTCGCCTCTTTTTCACAGCTATTTGTAAGTCCTCCCCAGACAGCCATTTTGCTTTTTTGCATTTCTTTTCCATGGATATGGTCTTGATCCCTGTCTCCTGTACAATGTCACGAACCTCCATCCATAGTTCATCAGGCACTCTTATCTGTCGGATCTAGGCCCATAAATCTATTTCTCACTTCCACTGTATAATCATAAGGGATTTGATTAGGTCATACCTGAATGGTCTAGCAGTTTTCTCTACTTTCTTCAATTTAAGTCTGAATTTGGTAATAAGGAGTTCATGATCTGAGCCACAGTCAGCTCCTGGTCTTGTTTTTGTTGACTGTATAGAGCTTCTCCATCTTTGGCTGCAAAGAATATAATCAGTCTGATTTTGGTGTTGACCATCTGGTGATGCCCATGTGTAGAATCTTCTCGTGTGTTGTTGGAAGAGGGTGTTTGCTATGACCAGTTCATTATCTTGACAAAACTGTATTAGTCTTTGCCCTGCTTCATTCCACATTCCAAGGCCAAATTCGCCTGTTACTCCATGAATGTATGTATATATTTTTACACTTGTCAAATCAATATTTAAGTAATCACCATATATTACCAATTCATATATCTTATCTCTCTTAACCATAGGCTCTACCTTCTTTCTTTGCAGTTCAGTTGTTAAAATAATGGTTTTACATCATTTAACACATTCCTCTGTCCCTATATTTACTAAAAATTGCCAGACATTTAATCAGTTTTCCCCCCCAAAAAATAATTCATAGGAGTTTTATGTATTTTCATTAGCAATGACCATATAATGTTTGGTTTTGTTTTTCTTATATTAAAATTTGAGCAATGGTTTCAGGTATTACAGAATTTCCGTTTAGTTTTTTTTCAAGTGTAAATAAAAGTTGAAAGAATTTTACACTGAACATTTATACATACTCATTACCTAGATTCTACAGTTAACATTTTACTGTACTTGTCTCCATCTACCAACTCATCTCATTTTAATGAATTTCAGAGTGAGTTAGAGACATCCATATACTTCCACCCTTAATCACTTGAACATTTACATTATTAATTAGATTAATCCCTAGCATCTTCCAAAGGTAGATATAAGGGATTTTTCTCCTCATTATGAATTCACATTTAAATATTTGATGTCTTGTTATTTATTTATTTGGCTGTGCCAGGTCTTAGTTGGAGCATGCAGGCCCTTTGATTTTCTTTGCATCATTCAGGTTCTTTAGTTGCAACATGCGAACACTTAGTTGCGGCATGTGGGATTTAGTTCCCAGATTGGGGTGGAACCCTTACCACCTGCATTGGGAGCGCAGAGTCTTAGCTACTGGACCATTGGGAATTCTTGATTTGATGTGTTTTAATCTATTACAGTTATTCTTCTTAATACTTAAATTGTCCCATCTTAGTGGGAACTTTTCAGATTGGCTTATCCTTTTGACACAACTTCATAAGTTCTTTGATAGCTTCCTGTTTCCTGAAATGACATGGTGTTCCAGGTTCATCTTAGTATGTTTTCTGTTCCAGACCTAGAATCAACCAATTCCCAAGTAGTCATGGTTCCATTTAGTGCGGAATAAAATTTAGAGACTGTAGTCTGGTTGTTGGGGAGCTTATTGCTACTGGGTTGTTGTTTCTAGGCTTTTTTAGTGGAAAGAACTAAAAATGTTTTTAAGATAAAATACATCATGAATTCGTACTGGTATTTCCAATTTAAAATCCACACTATATGTTTTTAGTTAATTCATCTATCTAACATCTGTATCTCCTTTCTTTGAGCTGTTTCATTTTGCTTGTGGTTTTTAAGAATTTTCTTCATTGTATAAAGTAATAAATTAATCCTCACAAATTTCTAAGACAAAGTATGTTTATAGAAGTCTCCATTCCCTGTCTCCTTTACCTTATTTCCCTCCTCCTTCCAAAGGTTACCTGTTTTAGTTTGGTTTTGATTTATCCTTCTTTTTTAAAAAACAGCTTATATATATGCATCAGTTCAGTTCAGTCGCTCAGTCATGTCTGACTCCTTGCGACCCCATGAATAGCAGCACGCCGGGCCTCCCTGTCCATCACCAACTCCCGGAGTTCACTCAGACTCGCGTCCATTGAGTTAGTGATGCCATCCAGCCATCTCATCCTCTGTCATCCCCTTCTCCTCCTGCCCCCAATCTCTCCCAGCATCAGAGTCTTTTCCAGTGAGTCAACCCATTGTATGAGGTGACCAAAGTACTGGAGCTTCAGCTTTAGCATCATTCCTTCCAAAGAAATCCCAGGAATGATCTCCTTCAGAAAGGACTGGTTAGATCTCCTTGCAGTCCAAGGGACTCTCAAGATTCTTCTCCAGAACCACAGTTCAAAGCATCAATTCTTCGGCGCTCTGCCTTCTTCAAAGTCCAACTCTCACATCCATACATGACTACTGGAAAAACCATAGCCTTGACTAGACAGACCTTAGTCAGCAAAGTAATGTCTCTGCTTTTGAATATGCTATATATTCTTAATTGATGTATGATTTAAACATATGTGAGTAAATTTAGTCATATCACTTGAAACTTTCTATGGTAATAGAAATTAGAAAGTGGTTTAGTGGTTGGAAAGGGGCTGAGGGAATTTTCTGGAAGGATAGAAATTCTATACCTGCTCTATCACCTCCTAGCATATTGTGTTTTGAAAAAGCATACTGTGCTTAAAGAAAGACATTGCTGATACTGTAAAGATTCTGTTCAAGGAAGGAAAGGAAAAAAACAGGACTAATATCACTAATAAGTTTTGGAGAAGGCTCATTGGGTTAGAGCATAAGATTCTAAATATGATATTCTTGGAGTAAAATTTTGAAAATAATCTTGTGTTTTAAGATATAGATCAAACTCAGTTTTAAAGAAAAATAGGTGAATTTTAACAATAGTTAATTGTTCAATAGTTTGTTTTAAACTTATTGAAATTAACTTATTTATTCTAAGCTATGATAATCTGGGTCTCATCAAACTCTTTCCAAGTAACCTTTTTCACTCTAATTTATTCAAATCTATTTTTAATGACTGATTTTACCATTTTTGTATTTAGGGCAACAGAGAAGTTTGATGATTGTAAAGCAAAACGTGACACCCCCACCTCATGCACTGTTGATTATCCTCCTGTGTATTTTGTCAACATTGAAGTCTGGGTAGAAGCAGAGAATGCCCTTGGGAAGGTTGCCTCAGATCATATCAATTTTGATCCTATAGATAAAGGTACTTATAAACCTAAATTTGAGAATTTATTAGTTTCGAGTTTAATTAATTTGAAAATAACAATCATTTATTTTCTTAGTGACTTGTATAAATTAACTTTATCAACAACATTAAAAATACTTTGGAAAAAGAAAAATATCCATAATCCAACCATACTGGCAGCTGCTTTTACTTTTAATATTATCTCTGATATCTATTCAGATATCAAACATAGCATTATAGTCATATATGCTTCATTTTTATACTCTTTTTAAATTTCATATGTCATCACTATTAAACTTTTAATATCTGGACCTGAAAATATTAGTAAATGTAATAAATTGACAAGGAAAAGAACTAGAGTTTCTTTAGGAACCTTTTCCTTCCATTATAGTAGTATGGTGTAGCATTTTTTTAGACACATTTGTTCATTTGGTGAGAATAAATGCGTACTATGAAATAAAATATAAAGAATATATTGGACTTTGTAAGAAGTTGTAAAAGTAAACCATGGTAAACATTAGGATCTTTTTTATTTTTCAGTGAAGCTCAATCCACCACATATTTTATCAGTCAACAGCTCAAAGGAACTGTCTAGTATTTTAAAATTGACATGGACTGACTCACGTTTTAAGAGTTTTATAACTCTGAAATATGATATTCAATATAGGACCAAAGATGCCTCAACTTGGAACCAGGTAAATTGAAAGTTACTGTTTATTCAAATAGTCTTTAACCCACTAACCTAAAAGTCTCAGTCATTTTCTGAATGTCTTAAATTTCTGGTTATGTGTAGTTTGCTTGACACTTCTAGATCTGTATTTCAAGCAAGGACCAATAGGAAGACATCCAGACAGAGAATATAATTTTGCTCAGCACAGTAGATTTTAAGTGAAATATGAAAGTGATGCAGAATGAGAGGGAATAGCATTTTTGGTTAGAGGTGAAAGGACCACAGATAACAGGAAGCAGATTAGGTAGAGAGTAAGAATGAAGAGATTATATGGGTAAGGTAGAGCAGGCATTAACAAACTACATCTGCAGGCCAAATTCAGCCTGTCATCTGTTTTTGTAAATAAAGTTTTATTGGAACACAGCCACAAACATTTGTTTACGTATTCTTTCTGATGATTTTTATGCTAAACAGAAAGAGTTGAATAACTGCAACAGAGACTATCTGGCCCACAGCCTAAAGTATTTACAGTCTAGCCCTTTATAGAAAGTTTGCCAACCCATGAAGTAGAGGGATTATAAGATTGAAAAGTAAAAGGATTCTATAGCCAAAATTACAACAAACTGGAAAATTCTTAAAGAGATGGGAATACCTTACCTGCCTCCTGAGAAGCCTATATGCAGGTCAAGAAGCAGCAGTTAGAACTGAACATGGAGTAAAGGATTGGTTCAAAATTTCGAAAGGACTACGTCAAGCCTATATATTGTCACCGTGCTTATTTAACTTAACATGCAGGGTACATCATGTGATCTTCCCTGGTGGCTCAGATGGTAAAGAATCTGCTTGCAGTACGGCAGACTCAGGTTCAGTCCCTGCGTCTGGAAGATCCCCTGGAGAAGGGAATGGCAATCCACTCCAGTATTCTTGCCTGGAGAATTCCATAGACAGAAGAGCCTGATAGGCTGCAGTCCGTGGGGTCGCAAAGCTGGACACGACTCAGCTACTAACACTTTACTTTTAACTTTCTTTCACATCATGTGAAATGCTGGACTGGATGCATCAACAACTGAAACCAAGATTGCTGGGAGAAATACCAACAACCTCAGATATGCAGATAATACCACTCTAATGGCAGAAATTGAAGAGGAACTTAAGAGCCTGTTGATGAAGGTGAAAAAGAAGAGTGAACTAGCTGGCCTAAAACTCAACATTCAAAAACCTAAGATCATGGCCTCTGGTCACATCCCTTCATGGCAAATAGATGGAAAAAATGAAAACAGTAGCAGATTTTATTTTCTTGGGCTCCAAAATCACTGTGGATGGTGACTGCAGCCATGAAATTAAAAAACACTTGCTCTTTGGAAGAAAAGCTGTCACGAACCTAGACAGTGTATTAAAAAGCAGAGACATCATTTTGCTGACAAAGGTCCATCTAATCAAAGCTATAGTTTTTCCACTAGTCACATACAGATGTAAGAGTTGGCCCATAAAAGAACTCTGAGCACCAAAGTATTGATCCAACTGTGGTGCTGGAGAAGACTCTTGAGAGTCCCTTGAACTGCAAGATGAAACCAGTCAATCCTAAGGAAATTTCCTAAAGGAAATCAACCCTGAATGTTCATTGGAAGGACTGATGCTGAAGGTGAAGCTTCAATATTTTGGCCACCTGATGTGAAGAGCCGACTCACTGGAAAAGACCCTGATGCTAGGAATGATTGAGAGCAGGAGGAGAAAGTGGTAACAGAGGATGAGATGGTTGGATGGCTTCACTGACTTAGTGGACATGAGTTTGAGCAAACTTCGGGAGATAGTGAAGGACAGGGAAGCCTGGCGTGCTGCAGCCCATGGGGTTGCAAAGAGTCGGATCTGACTTAGTGACTGAATACACCACCACCACCTAAAGATGATGTTATAAGCAAAAGAAATACTAGGAGCTTTTAATTTAAAAGGTTATCATCATAGCATTGAGATCTGCATGCTACTCTCTGTTATAACTCCATTTATCATTAACAGTATGCCTTTGCTTTGTTTCTCTGGTTGCAATAATGAGCTCCAAAGGGAATTGAGCCTGTGACCTTCCTGCTTGTGTCCTCTGTTCCACATGGACTCGGAATACAATCAGAAAAAGCAACAAACTAAAGTGGATTAATGCTTCATGTTGTACATGAGGATTGTACAGAGAAGATACATACCAGAAGTTCTTCAAAATTTTTTCAATATCATAGAATCTTAATTCACTTGTAGAAAAAAGACTGACACATTTTGTATTCAATATTGAAATCTCAGAGTGGTAGAAAGAACCTGTTATTTATCTATGTTTGAAGTGAAGTGAAGTCACTCAGTTGTGTCTTACTCTTTGCGACCCCATGGACTGGAGTCTGCCAGGATCCTCTGTCCATGAAATTCTCCAGGCAAGAGTATTGGAGTAGGTTGCCATTTCCTTCTCCAGGGAATCCTCCTGACCTAAGGATCAAACCTGGGTCTCCTGCATTGTAGGCAGACGCTTTACTGCCTGAGCCACCAGGGAAATCGCTAAATCTATGTTTAGTCTACTTTTTTTTTTTTCTGAAAACCAAGTTTATCTACAAAGATAGCTTTTGTTTTTCATAATTGGGCTGGATATCTTCCTTTTGCCCATCTAGATTTATATTCTACCCTTCTTCACCTACTCTTTGTCTTGGGATGCAGACCTGTATGGATTTTATCTGTTGGTTGTGGAGGAGTCTTAGTAAGAGGGAGGAGAGAGAAGTGAGATCAGCATGTTTTTTTGTGCTGCTTCCTCCCTAAAGCTTTCCTGTTTCAACCTAAAGTCACTACTTCTCTCAAGCTAACCCTTTGTGACCCTGTTCTTCCAGGTTCTGGTACCACCCCTCTTCCCTTAGATTCTAAAGGTGGTAACACCCTTAAGCCCCAGAGTACTACTGCCTGTACTATCTAATAAGGTTTCCTGCACTCTGCTCATATTTCCCTTAGTAAACCCTCCTTGAATTAAATTTTAATTGGAATTCTCTTTTTCCTGTTAAG
Source organism: Neotragus pygmaeus (assembly GCA_006410875.1). Lineage (NCBI taxonomy): Eukaryota > Metazoa > Chordata > Mammalia > Artiodactyla > Bovidae > Neotragus > Neotragus pygmaeus. The sequence goes on from SJYV01031590.1 coordinate 366,084, forward strand.
ACCATGAGTGTTATAGGAGCATAGAAGAAAGAAAGAAAAAAAGGATGAAAAGATTAATAATAGTTGTTTCCATATTTCCCAAACCTATTAAGTTTTACTAATTTTGACTGCTTTTTTCACTTTAATTTATTTCTCTGCAGAGCTTGAGTCAAATTAGTCTTTTTTCATTAGTTATTAGGCTTGTTTCATTAATTAGCTTCTAAATATTAGACAGCTTAGAAGATCTGTAATAAATACCTCTGGATTTTTTGTTGGTCAATTTGCTTTGTTTTCAGGTTCCTCCTGAAGATACATCGTCTACCCGATCTTCATTCACTGTTCAGGACCTTAAACCTTTTACAGAATATGTGTTTAGGATTCGTTGTATGAAGGAAGATGGTAAAGGATATTGGAGTGACTGGAGTGAAGAAGCAAGTGGTATCACATATGAAGATAGTAAGTAAATATATGAACAAAAATTGAATTTTGACTATTTTATCTGCTTTTAATCATATAGACTTCACTGCATCTTTTATGATCATTTTATTCAGACTGATATTTTACACTTTTTAAAGGATCTCAGGATGTAAAATTTAATATACATTATTGATAATACAAATCTAATATAATTAAAGGAAATTGTGGAATGGTGTCTTAGATACAATGAATAGTTGGTAAATCAGAACATTTTATTAAAGGAGAGTAGTCTTGAAATATCTCTCACTAGAGGATCATATCCTGAATCTTTAAAATCATACTGCTAAGTCACTTCAGTCATGTCCGACTCTGTGCGACCCCAGAGACAGCAACCCACCAGGCTCCCCCGTCTCTGGGATTCTCCAGGTGAGAACACTGGAGTGGGTTGCCATTTCCTTCTCTAATGCATGAAAGTGAAAAGTGAAAGTGAAGTCGCTCAGTCGTGTCCGACTCTTCACGACCACATGGACTGCAGCCTACTAGGCTCCTCCTACCATGGGATTTTCCAGGCAAGAGTATTGGAGTGGGGGTGCCATCGCCTTCTCCATAAAGTCATACTACCTACCAAAATGTGCATTATACCTTCACTATCAAAAAGATAGCTGTACTGTATAGTTTTTAGTCATTTTTTTTATCAGTACTTAATAAGCCCCTGAAAAAGCATTGTTGCATTTTGATTGGTTGGTTTATTTTCATTTTCCCTTTGTTTGTCATGATAATACAATGCATATAGGTAGAATCCAAAAGGCATAAAAGGATACACAATATGAAGTAAGATTCTTTCCCCCAAGCATCTCATGTTACTAATTTCATCTATAACCATCAAGAAATAATCCTATGGAGGGGGGAAGACAAGATGGCAGAGGAGTAGTGGACATGGAGTACACCTCCACAGATGTTTCAGGAATACATCTTCAGATGCAGAAGATCTTTCAGAACACCAGCTGAGAGCAGGCAGGAGTCTCTGAACCCTGGAAAGGAATGTATAGATCCATACAAAACTTGGCAGGACGAAGGAAGGAAGTAAGAAAGAGGAGAGTAAACAGGACTGGACCTGTACTTGGGAGGGTGAGGGAACTGAAGCAAGGGTCAGATCAGCACATTGGGGCATTGTTTGGGATGCAGGGAAGCATTTGAGGCTGTTAGAGAGTGCAGCAATTGATCTGTGACAGTCTGGATGGAGTGAGAACCACACAGACGATCCTTGCCACAACCATATGTATCCCAGACAGGAGTGCAAGTCCTCTGGAACGCGTGGTGGCTGGGAGCTGGAATGTAGGGAATGGGGAGCAATCCCAGGGTGACTATTGACTGCAGGGAGATGGCCCCCGGGGACGTGAGGGAGGAGATCGCAGAGGGGATTGCCTTTGGAGGAAAGTCGGGTAGTCATGGAGGTAAGGTGATACTGCTGAGTCACATGGAGGGGGTGGAGCCATCACTGTAGTCTCTCTCTCCCCACATGCCAGCTGATAAACAGAGAAAGAACCCAGAGGGTGGCTCTTTTGAGTGCCTGACACACTGAGCAACAGAGGAGCATCCCAGCCAGCTTCCCTGGTGGCTCAGACAGTAAAGTATCTGCCTGTTGTGCTAGAGACCCGGGTTCAATTCCTGGGTTGGAAAGATTCCCTGAAGAAGAGAATGACAAGCCCCTCCAGTATGCTTGCCTGGAGAATTCCGTGGATAGAGGAACCGAGTGGGCTACTGTCTGTGGGATTGCAAAGTCAGACATGACTGAGCGACTAACACTTTCACACTTCATCACCACCCTAGGGGGACCTTTGAGTGCCTTCTTTGCCAAGAAACAAGGAAAGGACCAGCCAGGGAGGCCCTTTGGGGCTAGAGGCTGCCAGAGGTTAGAGAAAACCCTTAATAGTGCCGCAGCTCCTGCACCTGAGGCACCTGGCATCCCTGCACACTTTGTGCCTTCAGGGTGAGAGGGTAACAGGCAGGAAGGCTAGGGGTCTCCAGACAGAGGAAATAAACTGCAAGTGTCAGACATTTTTTCTCTCAAGCGGCAGGTGGAAACAAACTACACGTGACACATTTTTTTCCCCTTCTCTATACAAAATTATATATTTTGTATATATATATATGGGGTTTCCCTCACAACTTAGTTGGTAGAGAATCTACCTGCAATGCAAGAGACTTGGGTTCAATTCCTGGGTTGGGAAGATCACGTGGAGAAGGAAAGGACAACCCACTCCATTATTCTTGCCTGGAGAAGCCCATGGACAAAGGAGCCTGGCAGGCTTGTCTGTGGAGTCGCAAGAGTCGGAAATGACTGAGCGACTAGGCACACACACATACAGAGAACCGATAATGGCTCAACAAACCAGTATGTTTTACTCATACAATTGTTCCCCTAAGCTATGTTAATGAGACTATGTATTTGTTTGGAAACCTGCCTTTCTTCAAGATTCCTGTCAATCCTTTTATGGCCTGGGATGACTCGCCTTGTGCCAATGTTATCTCAAAGTGAATGTTGTGGGTGAGGGGTCTGGTGCCATTCTCTGAAGTTTTGAGACATTTCCTTTCTCTAAATAGTAGCCTGCTAGTAGGTGTATATATATGTAACTTCCTGCTAAAGACCAGCAGGGGAGCACTCTTTCTGCCCCCTTCTGATGTCTATGTGAGAAGTCTTCTGTCTGTTTTATACTTTAATAAAACTTTATTACACAAAAGCTCTGAGCGATCAAGCCTCGTTACTGGCCCTGGGTTGAATTCTCTCCTCTGGAGGCCAAGAATCCTTGTGTCTTTCATGGCTCAGCAACAACCTTTCAAGGGTCCTCACAATCCAAGCAACTATGCTACCTCCACACTTGATTCTTACTGGGGCAGAACTGCCAGAGGCTAGAAAAAACCGTAACATACCTCCTATGTCCATGGCCACAGGCTCCCCTGTGTTGCCAAGGTCCCCATGATCCAAGTAGATCCTCCATGCTTTATCCTCTCTGGGGCAGAGTGGCCAGAGGCTAGAAAAACCCTGCTACTGCTAAGTCACTTCAGTCGAGTCTGACTCTGTGCGACCCCATAGACGGCAGCCCACCAGGCTCCCCCGTCTCTGGGATTCTCCAGGCAAGAAGAAAGGGAAGTCGCTCAGTCATATCCGACTTTTAGCGACCCCATGGACTGCAGCCTACGAGGCCCCTTCATTCATAGGATTTTCCAGGCAAGAGTACTAGAGTGGGGTGCCATTGCCTTCTCCGAGAAAAACCCTAAGAGCACTATATCTCCTGTACCCGTGGCCACCAGCTCCCCTGCGTTCCTGGCACTGCCTGGGTCCCCATAATCGAAGCACCTCTACACCCGGTCCTCACTGAGGCAGACCCAAGTCCTCCAAGGCAGCCTCAGGAGCAGACTTCTGTGGACGATGCATATTCAAAGGTGGGGATAAAACCACAATCGAACTGTGGGGGCAATGTGGCTGAGGAAGAGGGTTGAAAACTTTTCATCTTTCCACCAGCTGTATAAGCTGCAGATTAAACCTACACAGTCAAGTAGGCAGACTCTGTGTGTATGGAATATATAAAAGGAGAATGAGAATTCCCACAAAAGAAAATGCCTAACTCTGGCAGCTGTGGACATTGGAGGCAAGAACATTCAGGAATAGTGCCAGATTATAGAGTCTGAGCTGTCCCCACAGCAGGTCCAGAGACCAGCCCAGTATTGGAGGGCTTCCTAGGGAGGCAGAGGTGATTCATAGTAAGGGAAATGATGCTGACAGTTGAGATCAGAGAAAAACATTTATTATTATTATTCTGATTCATTCTGTAGTTGGTTCTGGAATTTTTTTCCCCTGTTGCTGTGGTGGTTCATTTTTTTATTATTAACTCTGTTTAAGCTTTGGAGAACTTTTTTTAAAATCACACTTTGTATTTCCTTTATATACTTCTACGTCTATGTTGTCTTTTTGCAGTTTTATGGGGGTTTTTCTTTTAAAAATTGTTTTGCTTGTTTATTTTTCTTACTGTTCTCTTCCTGGTGTATTCTTTAATATATATAAATATTTTTTTCATATACTTCTATTTAACTTTGCTTTTCCATCTTTTGCCTTCCTTTTCTTTCACCATGTTCATTAGTCTGTTTTGGTTTTTTTTTTTTTTTGCTTTATTCCCCATGGAGATAAAAACTTGCAAGAATAGAATTGTTTGGGGTGGGGAGAAAATAAGTCTGTAAATAAAAATATTTTGCTTCAGTAACAAAGGCATCAGTTCAGTTTGGTTACCCAGTCATGTCCTACTCTTTGTGATCCCATGGACTGCAACGCACCAGGCTTTCCTGTCCTTCGCCAACTCCCAGAGCTTGCTCAAACTCATGTCCATCGAGTTGGTGATGCCATCCAACCAACTCATCCTCTGTTGTCCCCTTCTCCTGCCTTCAATCTTTCCCAGCATCAGGGTCTTTTCCAATGAGTCAGTACTTCGCATCAGGTGGCCAAAGTATTGAAGCTTCANCCACCAGGTCACTGTTATATTTTCTTTTATTTGGATTGTTCTACATGTGCATGTGTGCATGCACCTTTGTTTTTGACACTTGTCTGATTTTGTATTTACTATTTGGGATTCATTTTTTGTTTCTTGTTTTGTTTTCTGTTTTGTTTGTTTGTTGTGAAAGTGAAAGTCACTCAGTCACGTCCGATTCTGTATGACCTCATGAAACTGTAGCCTGCCAGGTTCTTCTGTCCATAGGATTCTCCAGGAAAGAATACTGGAGTGGGTTGCCATGATCTTCTCCAGGGGATCTTCCTGACCCAGGGATAGAACCTGGGTCTCCTACACTGAAGGCGAATTCTTTACCATCTGAGCCACCTGGGAAGCCCTGTGGTTGTTTCAGTCCTCTTTAATGCCATAACAAATGGCTTATGGAGTCTTGGTTCCCTGGCCAGATATCAGGCCCTGAGCCTTTGGAGTGAGAGGGTTGCATCCAGGACACTAGACTGCCAAAGAACTCCTGACCACATGAAGTGTTAATCAGTGAGAACTCCCATGAAGACTTCCACCTGTATCCAGGACCCAGCAGCACCCAGTACAGGATTCTTCACCCAAAGAACAAGCAAAACAAAAACAAACCCAGTCATTGGCAGACCAGCTTCCAACAGACACCCGAGAATACCACCTTACACAGCTCTGCCCATCAGAGGGAAAAAACTCACCTCCTCCCCTCAGAAGGCACAAGCAGCAGGCACAAGTCCTTCCTAGCATAAAGCCTACCACTGGAACAGCCTCACCCACTAAGGGCAGAAACCAAAAGGAAGAAGGAACACAACCCTAAAGGCTGGGAAAGGAGACTCAAACACAGTTGTCATGACGGTATGGTACTGGCACAAAAACAGAAATATAGACTGATGAAAGAAGATAAGCCTAGAGAGAAACACACGCACCTATGGGTACCTTATCTTTGACAAAGGAGTCAAGGATTACAATGGAGAAAAAACAGTCTCTTCAGTAAGTGGTGATGGGAAAACCAGACAGCTACCTGAAAAAGGATGAAATTGGAACACTTCCTAACGCCATACAGAAAAATAAACTCAGAATAGATTAAAGACCTAAATATAAGACCAGAAACTATGAAACGCTTAGAGGAAAACACAAGCAAAACACTGACATAAATCACAGCAAGATCCTCTATGACCTACCTCCTTGAATAATGGAAATAAAAACAAAAACAAGTGGGACCTAATTAAAAGTTTTTGTATTGCAAAAGAAACTAAAAACATGATGAAAAGGCAGCCCTCAGAATGGGAGAAAATAATAGCAAATGAAGCAACTGACAAAGGATTAATCTCCAAAATAAACAAGCAGCTCATGCAACTCAATACCAGGAAAACAACCCAATCAAAAAGTGGGCAGAAGACCTAAGCAGACATTTCACCAAAGATGTACAGATGGCTGATAAATACATGCAAAGATGCTTAACATCACTCATTATTAGAGGAATGCAAATCAAAATTAAAAATTACAATGAGAAATCACTTCATACCAGTCAGAATTGCCATCATCAAGAAAATCTACAAACAGTAAATGCTGGAGAGGGTGTGGAGAAAAGGGAACTCTCTTCCACTGTTGATGGGAGTGCAAATTGATACAGCCCACTATGGAGGACAATATGGGGATTCCTTTAAAAGCTAGGAATAAAACTACCATATGACCCAACAATCCCATTACTGGCATATACCTTGAGAAGACCATTATTGAAAAAGACGCATGTACCCCAGTGTTCATTGCAGCATGATTTACAGTAGCAAGGACATGGAAGCAACCTAGATGTCCATCGATAGATGAATGGATAGAGAAACTGTGATACAGGTATACAATGGAATATTACTCAGCCATAAAAAGGAATACATTTGAGTCAGTTCTAATAAGGTGAATGAACCTAGAGCCTATTGTACAGAATGAAATAAGTCAGAAAGAGAAAAATAAATATTGTATATTAACACATGTATATGGAATCTGGAAAAATGGTATGATGAACCTATCTGCAGGGTAGCAGTGGAGATGCAGACATAAGAGAACAGACTTGTGGCCACCCGGGAGGAGAGGACTAGGTAAATGGAGAGAGAGCATGGAAACATATGCTACCATATGGAAAACAGATCACCAGTGGGGAGTGGCTGAATGACTTGGGGAGTTTAAACCAGTGCTCTGTGACAGTCTAGAGGAGTGGGATGGGGTGGGAGGTGGGAGGGAACAAGGTTCAAGAGGGAAGGGACGTGTGTAATTATGGCTGATTTATGTTGATACATGGCAGAATCCAACACAGTCTTATAGAGCAGTTAGTCTTAAATTAAAATAATCCTGTGGAATACAGATTTTTTTTCTGAGCATTTTCTTGTCATGGTCACCGTCTTGAGGTGTCAGTGGCAGCAGCTATGACTTTGAAACCTTCCCTACCTCCTAAATCCCTTCACTTCCACAGAGCTCTGCCAAAGGTTTCATGAAAGTTATGTGAATTGAGAATGTCAAAGGCAGAAAAATAAAGTACCATTCTCCACCGCAAATATTCTCTTATTCTAAACAATGCCAAGAAAGTAATCCTACTCTTGCTGGTTTGGGAGTCAGATTCCTTTGTCTTGGCTAGGAATTTTGAAATTGGTATTCTTGAAGAGTTTAAAAGTATGTTGATCACTTTGAGAGAGTTCCTAAACTACTTTAAGATATAGACAAAACATTGCGTTTCATACGTGTGTGCATTTTCTGGAGAGATGGCACATAACCTTTGTCAAATCAAAAGAGATTTCCTGGTGTCCAAAAAGCTGTGAAAAATTGGATTATGCATTTCTTCAAATTAGTGAAAGAAGCCAGAGTTTTTTTTTAACATCAGAACAATTGATGTTAAAAAAACTATCAGTTTTTTTTAACCATTTCTAGCCTCTAAAATTTCCTTTATAGCTTTGTGTTCTTTATTCTTTGGGGTGCTGCACTGTACTCATGTATGTATCTGTTCAAACCCCCTGTACCAGCAGCCTTTCCTCCAGCCTTTCTGGTGTGCCTTTCCTCTTTGTTTTGTCCACCTGTAATTAACTTCTTCATGGTCAGCACAACACTGGTTAGATTTTACTCAGATTGTTTTTTTATTCTATTTAATGCCATATTTTGCAATTATAAAATTTTTGAATTTTTAAAACTTAATTAGCAATCAGATATGACATTTTGTAAAGTGCTTTTTCACATGGTTGGTGATTATTACAATTCTGTGAATTTATTTGTATTATATTCCATTACATTGACTCCCAATATAAGGTAATAAACTTAATACTATGCTTACTCCATTTATTTTGTCTTATATCCTTAAATACATTCATTTAGGGATTATGCACATGTATTTAAATATATTTCAGTTTGATTTTTAGCAATAAGAAAGTGATGCATCTTTGGTTATTGCTTAGGGTATATTTGTACCTTTACAATTTTAAGATTACGAAAGAGTTGCAGTATAATCTAAATTGTCAAGCTATCACCCTGACTAAAAGTATGAAATCCAAGACATATCATGCTGAGGTGGGAAAATGCTGGTGTAAAGAAAGACTAGAGACACCATATCATTGAAGGGCAAGAATATTAAAAACAAAGGAAGAGAATAATTTCTAGGATTTTAGCTTATCTTGTTATAAAAGAAACTTTTATTTTAAAATTTTTATATCATTTCTTTAGGACCATCCAAGGCACCAAGTTTCTGGTATAAGATAGAGCCATCTCATGCTCATGGCACTAGATCTGTACAACTCAAATGGAAGGTAAGAAAAAAAAATTTGACTATATCCTTTTATCTCATATAAATATATTTTATATGGTATCATGGGTGGGGCTTAATTTTTGGTATCAAATAGTATTTGATAACTTTAATAAATATGCAAAGCTTTATATATACTTCAAAAATGGTTCATAAACTGCCAGTGATACCTTATAGATATTTCAGCACAATTTTGTGAAAGTTCTATAAGGGGCCTGTCTTTTATTGAACTTTCCTCAGTGCCTCATAAAAAATAATTAACATTTGGGGTAGTCAGAATGTATGCTGGTAATAGGAAATAAAGTTGTTGTGCACTCCATGAATGGTCATGAGTGGGTCATGCTAAAATAAGGTAGAAAGAAAAATATTCAGACTTAAAATAGTTTAGGCCAGCATACCACCAGTGAAGAATTGTATAGAGAACTAATAGCTAACAGAATGATGCTACTTTCCCTCTTGGTTGAAGCCATGCTTTTACTCTTCATTCAGTGTGTAGTAGTTTCCCTTCAGTAGTGAGTTCAGAGTAAGGTTGCCAGCCCCTTGCAATTAAATATTTAGAGATTTGACATAATAGAATTTGTGAACATGAAGAAAAACATTACCTTTATTCAAGATTTATGAAATATGTTTTAAAAGTAAATTGTTTTATTACAGACATTGCCTCCTTTTGAAGCTAATGGAAAAATTTTGGATTATGAAGTGACTCTCACAAAATGGAAATCACATTCACAAAATTACACAGTTAAAGACACAAAACTGACAGTAAACCTCACAAAGGATCGCTATGTAGCAACTCTGACAGCAAGAAATCTTGTTGGCAAATCAGATGCGTCTGTTTTAACTATCCCTGCTTGGGATTTTCAAGGTTTGTCCGTAAGATGGAGCCTCAATTATGAATGGTAAAGGGTAGTTAGGTATGGACAGGACTCCTGTAAAAACATAAGTATCCTAAGACTATGTCCTCAGTATCTACGGTGGTTAAATTTTTAGAAGTCAATCAGCAGCCAAATCGTTCCATCATTTTGTGGTTCACTTAAACTTTGCAACTTAGTTTGTTTAAGCATTTTGCAATTATTTGTCTTTTTTTAAAAATATATTTTTTAGGTTTGAGAAACTTTTTATTATATACATTTAACTTAAATATATTATTTTTTATAGCTTTATCTGTAGCTTTCAAAGAAGAAGAAAATGCAACTTATATACACAAAATACTTGAAGAAATTTGAGAAAGGAATTAACATTTGAAAATAAATAGACTGTTTATAAATTAGTGCTTTTATTCATGTAAATACAGTTTAATCTTATGTGCTACAAAAACATGATAGCAAGATAGATCACATGGTCATGAAAATGAATGTAAAATGTTGGAACTTCAGAGTTTTAAATGTTCATTTATCATATCAGTATTCATACTTTGTTTTTTTTAAAGCTACTCACCCCGTAACCAATCTTAAAGCATTTCCCAAAGATAACGTGCTTTGGGTAGAATGGACTGCTCCAGAGGAATCTGTAAACAGATACATACTTGAGTGGTGTGTGTTATCTGATAAATCGCCCTGTATCCCAGAATGGCAACAAGAAGATGGCACTGTACATCGCACCTATTTAAGAGGTATATCTTGCTAGAAACACTTAGGTTGATGTCCTTTTTCTAGTTCATTGGACAGATTTTTCTTGTACTTATTCTTTTCTGCTTTGTAGGCTTTGTGGTCCATTGAAAAGACATCCAGTTTATCATTGTTACTTACTAGTTAACTCTTGTTTACTAGATTTGTGACTCTCAGCAAGTCACACTTATTAACTTCACTAAACTGCAGGGTCTGTTTATGGACTGCTACTGCTGCTAAGTCGCTTCAGTCGTGTCCGACTCTGTGTGACCCCATTGATGGCAGCCCACCAGGCTCCCCCGTCCCTGGGATTCTCCAGGCAAGAATACTGGAGTGGGTTGCCATTTCCTTCTCCAGTGCTAAGTGGGGTTAATACTATCTTCTATAATACTCTCCTGTTGTTTTGATCATAAAAGGAATGCTCACAAAACTGTAAAGTAAGAAAAATACAAGGTAATCCAATCTCTGCTCCTGTATGTTGTCTGTACCTGATTTAACTTCATCCTTTGATGAGAAAAATTTCCCTGAGCATCTGGATGGCTGGTTAATTTTTTATAGCTGTTGAACAAGGGAAGCAGAATCAGAACTTAGATTTTCTTGTCTTTTAAACTGGAAGTATTAATGAAGGGCAGAAAGAGCTCCAGTATGGATTGCTCTCATTGCAAGTTACTACTTTTCAAGCAGCTTTAAATTGATAGAACAACTTTAAAGAGAAAACAAAGCACTCAGTTTGTATGTGTGTAAAGAGGATAACCATTAGAATTCAGCTACAAATATGATTAATTATAGGAAAGCTGTTAAAAAATATACTGCTTATATATAGCCATAAAGAGCTTTATTCATAACATAGGGTTTGGCCCTCATTAACCCATTATTTAACATATAATTTTACTAATCCCACTTGTCTAGTTTATCAGTCTTGTCCAAGTAAAAGCAAAGTAGATCTAAAGAGGAAATAGATTGGTAATAACTGGACCGTGGATGGCATACATGCTCAGTCATGTCAGACTCTTTGCAGCTTCCTGGAGTGTAGCACGCCAGGCTCCTCTATCCATGGAATTCTCAAGGGTGGGTTGCCATTTCCTCCTCCAGGGGCTCTTCCCCACCCTGGGACTGAACCCACATCTCTTGCATCTCCTGCATTGGCAGGCAGGTTCTTTACCACTGGTGCCACCTGGGAAGCCCTAGCTGGACAATAGCTGGACAATAGAGCAAAGGCTCTAGAGACCTTCAGTTTGTGCAAGTATTCCCACAGAGCTCAGTAGGCCTGGTAAAACATCACTGTATAAGCAGAATATAAAAATTATCTTGCTGATAATATTGAATCATTAAGAAAATGACTGTTTATGAAGACAAAGAAGCATATATAACTGCATGAATAAACAGTTAAGGAAATGTAAGTTCCTGTTGAAGGTATAAACTGCAGTTTATAAACAAAATAAATTTTGTTGTTGTTGTGTACTAAAGACATAGATTACTTTGTTAATTTGGAAATATTATAAATAAAGGAAGTATTTAAGATAATTTTTTCTTTTAAAATTCTGTTGTTGTGGGAAATGATACTTAATTCTCTCTTTCCCCAATCACCTGGCCAGCCATAGCCATTTGTGCTTTCCCTAGCTCTGATTAGTGACATTTTGCTCATAGGCAGGTCTCAATTAGGTAAAATATACAAAAATTGTCAAACTATAAGAAAGACCCATTTGATAAAGCCTGAATATAAATGCAGTCATTTGTTACTTTTATTGACAGTATAAATATTTTTATTCACTTATTGGCAATAAAAATGACGTTTTATTTTCATAAAGATTTACTGTTAAGCTTGAATCTAGTACACAAAAGGCAATGTTTACCTGAAAAGTTGTAGTTTTAAAAGAAATTTCAGTGGTAATCATTTCATAATGTAAGCAGATGTCAAATTATTATTTAGTATACCTGAAATTAAAATTGTATATCAACTGTACTTCAATTTAAAAAACATAAATTAATAAATAGAAGAAAATTCAGTGGTCATGAAATTATAATGTAAAAGTAAGCAATAGAGTTAATTTTTTTTTCATTATAAGGAAGAAAATGCTTAATCTACTATTCTTAACTTTAGGAAACCTAGTAGAGAAGAAATGTTACTTGATAACAGTTACTCCAGTATATGATGATGGACCAGGAAGCCCCGAGCATATAAAGGCATACCTTAAACAAGCTGGTAAGTCCAGCTCTACTTTCTTTGAAAAACCATTGCATTTTGTACTGACAAAGACATTTATCCTTTTAAAATAAGGGTATGTCTTATGTACAAATAATTCCATGATAATGAAAATTTACCAAGTTCTAATGGTTTACTAAATTCTTATGCTTTTCAGTTAGTAAATACCTTATTCTGTTTCAGCACCTTCCAAAGGACCTACTGTTCGGACAAAAAAAGTGGGGAAAAATGAAGCTGTCTTAGAGTGGGACCACCTTCCTATTGATGTTCAGAATGGATTTATCAGAAATTATACTATATTTTATAGAACCGTCATTGGAAATGAAATCGGTAATAAAGCTATATCAGTTATTAAGAATCAGGTGTTTTTTCTAAGACTTAAATATTAATTTAATTCTTCTTGTGTTTTTTACATCCTTAGCATAGCATTTTATGCTCAGAAAAGAGATACCCGAAAATATGCTTTATGGTTGCCTTCATGATCCTACTAAAAATACATTGTTTTCTAGTGAAATATGGTTTGATTCCTTTTTCGTACTCTCCCAATGTCAAATATAGGCCAAACCATGCAAGAGTAGTTGGTTAAAGTGCACCTACTGCTTTCTTCCAGCTGTGAATGTGGATTCTTCCCACACAGAGTATACACTGTCCTCTCTGACTAGTGACACTTTGTACATGGTACGAATGGCAGCATACACAGATGAAGGTGGAAAGGATGGTCCAGAATTCACTTTTACTACACCAAAGTTTGGTAAGGAATAATGATGCTTGAGTTTTCCTTTTTTCTCTTTTCTTTTAAAAATTTAATCAGACTAAAAATGGGCTTAACTTACATGCTAAAATTTTGTTTAAAGTGCATCTTTAGATTCATATAAATGATGTGTTCGTAAATTATGATTTTTGTTTTATTGTTTGGTTATTTATTTAAACTACAGAAAATTTTTTCCATGCTTTACTATTGTTTCTTCAACTGCTTCTGATTTCACCTGTACTCTATAAATCCCAAAGTAACTTGTTTATCTTTCTAAACGGGTTCATTTTTTTCACTAGCAAAACTTGGGTATGGTCTCGCTTAGTCAGACAGGCATGAAGACGCTTCTGGAAGTAACATCACATTGGCTGCCCAAGGAGAACCCCAAGTTCAAACTTGTATTGGTTGGTGATGGTGGTACTGGAAAAACTACATTCATGAAATGTTGTCTGACTGGTGAATTTGAGACATATATAGCTACCTTGGGTGTTGAGGTCCATCCTCTTGTGTTCCATACCAGCAGAGGACCGATTAAGTTCAGTGTAGGGGATATAGCTGGTCAGGAGAAATTTGGTGGACTGAGAGATGGCTATTATATATAAGGTCAGTGTGCCATTATAATGTTTGATGTAAAATTGAGAGTTACTTACAAGAATGTGCCTAGCTGGCATAGAGAGCTGGTATGTGTGTGTGAGAACATCCCGATTGTGTTGTGTGGCAAAAAAATGGATATTAAGGACAGAAGGTTAAGGCAAAGTCAATTGTCTTCCACCGAAAGAAGAATCTTCTGTACTATGACATTTCTGCCAAAAATAACTACAACTCTGAAAAGCCCTTCCTCTGGCTTGCTAGAAAATTGATCGGAGACCCTAACTTGGAGTTTGTCGCCATGCCTGCTCTTGCCCCGCCAGAGGTGGTCATGGACATAGCCTTGGCAGCACAGTACAAGCATGATTTAGAGGTTGCTCACACGACTGCTTTCCCAGATGAAAATGATGACCTGTGAGAAAGTGAAGCTGGGGCCCAGCATCAGAAGTCTAGTTATATAGGCGACTGTCCTGTAATATCACTGGTGCAGCGTATTTGCCACATTATTACATAGCTAAGCAGAACATGTGCTTAATCTTTGGATGCTGAAGGAGATGGATGGGCTTTGGAATGAATGTGGCCGTTCAAAAAAAAAAGCTTCATTGTTTGGACCTGCATATTTAGGTGTTTTGGAACACAGTTGTTTCCTCCTTGAGTTTCAAATATAAGTGCTGTAGTCACATGACTGTATTGAGAGGTGGAATTTTGTTTGTTACTGTCATTCCCACTCCTTTTCATTTAGAATCAGGATAAAGTTGTATTTCAACTATCTTAAAAAACTTGGGTATAGTCTCTTCTCTTGTTCTTCCTTTAATGGGCAGGTTGCTTGGAGAATTCCACAGACAGAGGAGCCTGGCGGGCTGTAGTCCATGGGGTGGCAAAGAGTTGGACACGACTGAGCAACTAACACACACAGGCTGTAAAGACTAATCCACGCCTGCAGTCTCATTTCCATACCTCCAGCTCAATGTTTGACCTGCTGAAACCAGATTTCCACCTGCCCACCACTCCACTGAAGCCTCTCTGCTGTCACACATGGAAGGCCTCTTAGTTGTCCAGTCCAGTGCATGCTTTTTAGTCATCTTTTTTCCCTACACTTGCCAACATTTGATCCTTCCTATTGGCCTGTTCACCCTTGAAACAGTCTCTTACCTTGGTTTATTTTTCTAGTAACACTCTCCTGAGTCTCCTCCTTGTGTGGTACTTTTTTCTTGGTCTCCTTTTCTACTCTTTTAAATGTTTTGCATTCTCCAGAGCTCTGTTCCTGGCATTGTTTTCCTATCTTCCATTTCAGAGATCCTGTCTAAGACTTCAGCCATCCTCTCTGCTCTTCCCAAACAGATTTCTCTTTCTTTGTTCCATGTTACAGCTCTTTGCCAAACCCAGAAATTTAGGGGTCGTAGCAAATTTCATCATCTCTTTTCCACTTACATAAACTAAAGTTCAGTTGCTCATGCTTTCTAATTACTGCTTGCGTATGCCCTTTCATAATCTCTTTCTTTGACCCTAAACGTCTTTTCATTTTCCCTGCCTTTATGTCTTTTCCCAGTTCATTCCCCTATACCTTTTCTTGTTCTGGCTATTCCTATGGCCTCCCTACAGCAGACTTAAAATGCATTCTTTCCTGTAACTACTACATTTTAAATCATTATTAAATTACTTTATTTTATTGTAGTTGTTTTTGTCATATCCAAGCACCAACACAGTGAATGATAAATAGTAAGCTCCATATTCCTTGTTGGTTGAATGTTTGCTTCATGATCAAATAAGTGGATAAGTGACTGCTACGTAAGATAGATATTCAAAGATCCTGAGCTTTTCTGTGATGGCCAATAATGAATATAGTCTGTGGGATAAGATTTGTGGTGACATGTTTGTAGAATATATGTATGTAACAAATTCAGGTTTCCACCTCTAACTAAAAGTTGAGCATTCCTCTGAAACCTTTTATAAGCCAAAATGGTTTAGAGCAGAGTGTCCCCCACCTTTGGCAAGTGTGCATTATGCCACTTCATTTTCATGAAAGACCTACATTAAATACAGTAACAAGCTTTATTTATAAATTTATTTTTGTTAGCAAAAACAGACAATGTAATTTATGAAAAAAGCTTTTTAGTATATTAGTGTTAAGTCTTTTGTGAAAGTGAGGTGGTAAAATGGGAACTTTCTGAAAGTGGGGGCATACCTGTAATATTTGAAATAAAACTTTGTGCCATGTTCTATAGAAAAATAAAAGTAATTTTAAAATTTATGCTGTTAACAAAAGTAGTGTTCATTATAAGGAATTTAGACAATTCAGTAAAATACAAAGATGAAGAAAAATCACTCCTATTCCCTCATCCAAAATAATCTTTTAACATATTTATATATCCTCCTAGTCTTTTCTATGCATACATTTTTTTTCCCCAAACTGAGATCATACTTAATATTGCTTCATCCACTTTTCCCTCTGACCTATTGTTTTATGGATCCATTATACCTACTTCACATGGCTTTGACTTTGCCCTCAAGGACCATATAGCTTAGTTGAAGAAATAAAGTATGAGTAAACAATACAGAGAGCCATCTGAGCCATGCTACTAGTAAATAGAGCAAGAATTTAAAGTTACTGGTAGTGGGAAGTTTCACCTTCAAAGATTTTTGTGGAGAAGACAGTACTTGAGCTTTGAAGTTAAGATGTGGACAGATAGGAAGAAGAAAGCATCCTGGAGCAGCATGAGCAAAAGGCCCAAGGCATGGAAGCTGAGGAAGAAGTTCAGCACCAGTAAAGGACAGGTTCTGCCTGAATTTGATGTGTCATGTGTATGAGAATCTTAGCATTCAGCAATTAATATTCTCTAACCTATAGTTTATTCCTCTGATTGCTCAGTTCCTGTTATGTTTCACAAGATGTAAAGTTACTTACAAAGGGATATGTGTGGTGGGAAGGTAAGACTGAGTAATGTGTAGCTGTTGTACTACTTCCATACATTTCTCCTATAAAAGACTAATTGAAGGAGGGTTGGAGGAGTTTACCAGAAACAAACAAATCATTAAAAAATCTCTAATATAAATTCTCCCAATTAGCGATTCATTTGATTACTAAGCTCTCTTTCAAAATCAGAGAGGAATTCATGTGGTATTTAGAAATCTGAGGCTTGCTGCTTTTTAGATGATGATGTTCCTACTTCTGCCACTCCTTGTGCCTATTAAGGTCTCCTAAAATTCTTAGCCCTATATCAGTAAATAAGAATTTTACCTGAATTTTACATTTTTATTCCTTATAGAAAGTTTTGTAGTTTTTTGGAGTTCAGTTATTGAAATCGTTTAGAGCTTTTCCATTTCTACTCCTAGAACTCAAAAATAAGTTTTGCTAAGATTCTGCTGAGTGCAGATGATAAATGTAATAAATAGTTAGGTTTGAAAGCTCTTACCAGGTATATTATCTATCCAATAAACTGAACTAATCATTCCCCCAACCAACTTCTATTTTATGTATACTTTGTGGTCAGGTTACCATGACTCAAGGCATAAGCAACTAGGATATGATTTACCAAGGGGAAGGGGTGGGGAGAGAGACACCCCTTTAAGTTTGAAACAGTTGTGAAAAAAAAAGTTAGGATGGTATTTCATCTTTTCAATAGTAACCTGGTTGGAAAGTTGCATTTTTTGTCTGTAGCATATGTGTCAACAATTATTTTCGTTCTTTGCCCTTTTTGTTTTTTAGCTCAAGGAGAAATTGAAGCTATTGTTGTACCTGTTTGCTTAGCTTTCCTGTTGACAACCCTTTTGGGAGTTTTATTCTGCTTTAATAAGCGAGACCTGTAAGTACTCTTGTTCATATTTTTGCATTTTTCCCCCACTTCTGTTGGACCTATAATTTACATTAAGTGAGACTCATCCATTTGAAGTGAACATTTGATGATGAATTATTGTAGCTGTATGTAGATGTTTAACTACCACCACACTTAAGATGGAGAACATTTCCATCACCCTGGAAGTTTGCTTGTTCTGTTTTGTAGTCTGTCCTCTTCCTCAGCCCCTGACCCCAGCAGTCAATGATCTGTGGTCGTATTTTTGCCTTTTCTAGGATTTTACATGTATAGGAATCAAGTAGCATGTAATTTTTTGTGTATGATGTCTTTCACTTGACTTTTTGAGATTCATCCATATTGTTGCATATACTAATATTTTTCTCCTTTTTATTCCTGAATAGTATTCTATAGTATAGAAAGATCAAAATTTGTTTACCCATACATCTGTTATGAAAATTTGCTTCTTTGAATTTTGGCTATTATG
The DNA here is from genome assembly GCA_006410875.1 of Neotragus pygmaeus. Classification (NCBI taxonomy): domain Eukaryota; kingdom Metazoa; phylum Chordata; class Mammalia; order Artiodactyla; family Bovidae; genus Neotragus; species Neotragus pygmaeus. Next base: position 384,199 of record SJYV01031590.1, read on the forward strand.
AGCATTCACATACATATCTTTGTGTAGGTATAGATTATCATTTATCTTGAGTCAATATTTAGCAGTGGGATTGCTGGATCATATAATCCAGCACTACTGGATGCATATTTAACTTTATAAGAAACTGTCAAACTGTTTTTCATAGGGGCCATATCATCTTATATTCCCACCAGCAATGTGAAAAGTTCCATTTGCTCGATATCATCCTCAGTTCTTTGTACTGTCAAGGTTTTTAATTTTAACCGTTCTTTCTCAGGGATTTATAGTGCTATCTCAGTGTGATTGTAACTTCTGTTTCCGTGAGGACTAGAAATAGATATTTTCATGTGCTACCTTACATCTTCTTTTGTGATATGTCTTGAAATCTGCCAATTTTTAAAATGGGTGATTTGTTAATATTGTGCTTTAAGAGTTCTTTATATATCGTTACAAATTTTTTGTTTCACATATGTTTTGCAAATTCCAGACTGTGGCTTGCCTTTTTAGTTTCTTTAACTGTGACTTCAGAAAAGCAAAAGTGTTTAATTTTGATCCAGTCCATTTTGTTAGGGTTTTTATTTTTTAATGGTGGTTGATTTTATGTCCTTTTTATGAAATCTTTGCTTAACCAAGTGTCACAAATATGTTCTCCTATATTTTCCTCTAGAAATTTAATGATTTTAACCCTGTGCTGTGATCTGTTTAGAATAAATTTCTGTGCATGATGTGAAGTCAGGGTCAAAGAATTTTTTCCATAGATACCTAGTCATTCCAGCATTATTTATTAAAAAGACTGTCTTTTCCTGTTGAATTGCCTTCAACCTGTACCAAAATCAATTATTCGTATAAGTCTACGTCTATTTGTGGACTCTTAATCCTGTTCCTTTGTTATATATGTCTATTGGTGCTGATACCACATGATCTTGATTTATTATAGCTCTACAATAAGACTGGGGACTTCCCTGGTGGCTCAGACAGTAGTGTCTGCCTACAATGCGGGAGACCCGGGTTCGATCCCTGGGTCGGGAAGATTCCCTGGAGAAGGAAATGGCAATTCATTCCATTTCCCAAGAACCCGCTATTCTTGCCTGGAGAAATCCATGGATAGAGAAGGCTGGTGGGCTTCAGTCCATGGGGCCACAAAGAGTCAGACACGACTGAGCGACTTCTCTCGCAATAACACCGGGTGGCAGAATTCCTCTAGTATTTTTTTTTTTTTCACAATTATTTTTTTCTAGGTTCTTTGCCTTTTCATATAAAATTATCAGCTTATAATTTCCCTTAAAAATCTGTTAGAATTTTTAGTGGAATTTTCTTGAATCTAGACATCAGTTTAGGGGAAAATGCAGTGTGAACATGAGTTCACATGTTCATGAGTCACATACATCTTTCAGTACATGAACATGGTACATTTCTTGTTTCCTTTTGCAAAGTTTCGTAGTCTTCAGGCTATGTTAAATTTATTCCTTCCTAAATTTTTTATGCTATTATAAATGGAATTGACATGTTTTTGTTTTCTAGTTGTTCATTGCTGATATATTGAAAATTGATCCTTTTAAGCATATTGATCTTATATACTGAGATCTTGATAAATTATTGTAGTCACTTTTTAGATTCCATAGGACTTTCTGCATATACAGTCATGCTGCCTGCAAGTAAAGATGGTTATTCCAGTCTTTATACTTTTAGTTATTTTTCTTATTCTACTGGCTCAGACCTTCAGTAAGTACAATGTTGAATAGAAGTGTTATGAGCCAGCATCGTTCCATTGTTCCCAATCTTAGGGGGGAGAGCATTCACTCTTAACACTATTGCACGTTATATTAGCTGTAAGTTGAGGAAGTTGTTATATTTCTGTTTTGCTAAGAGTTTTTGTCATGAATGGGTATTTGTCGAATGCTTTTTCTGCATCTGTTGCGATGAGCTTATGATTTTGTTTCTTTCATAAATATGGTGAATTTTATCATTGATTTTCATATGTTATATATTGCATTCCTTGGAATTTGCTGGATTTGGTGTGCTAACAGTCTTCGTATTTTTATGTTAAGAAGTGGTATTGATTTGTCCTTTTTTTGTGGTATCATTGTTTAATTTTGGATTCAGGGTAATACTGATTATCTCATCAAATGAATGCCCTCTTAATCAGTACATATTACCTCAGTTTTCTGGGAGAGTTTGTATAGGGTTTGTATTATTTCCTCTTTAAATGTCTAATGGAATTCACAAGTGAAGCTGTCTGGGGCTTCTCTTTTCTTTGAAGGGAGATTTTTAATTACAAATTGAATTTTTTATAAGTATAGGGCTATTAAAGTTTTCTTTTCCAGTCTGTTTCAGTAATTGGTGTCTTTCAAGGAATTCCTTTTTTTTTTGGTTGGTCAATTTATTTAGGTCGTTAACTCTATTGCTTTTTCTGTTATGTCCAGATTTCATAGTAGTTCCTGCTGGACAGTCTGTTAGGATCTTACTTCCCATTTTTATTTTTTATTTGAATTTATTCTCAAGATGACTCATTTCCTGTGTACTTACATACACTTGTGAATGTCTAATTTTGTGCTAGGGACTATATTAAACATATTTAAATAGGTTTTTGGTGAAGGATATCTTGAATTAATTATTTTTATGTTAGCCTTTTCTTCTTGTGAAAAATCACATTTTATCTTGTACCAGTGTGATAATTTATCATTGTCTGAATTGTTTTAGTTGGAAATGGAATATTTTGGGGTTTTTGTTTTGCAGAGAAGGTATGCCACAATGTTTTGTACCCCTGGCTAAAGTTTTTAAGTGGTTTTTATTGCAGAATTTGATTTCAGAAATTTTAAAAAATTGAATACTGATTACCAGCTTTAGTCTTATAAACAGTTTTTCTTTAAGGACAAAGATTCAGATCCTTATGCATTTTTAAATAGTATTTTATTCTGTTGGTTACAAGAAAAATGATGCTTTTGTTAGCTTTGGAGTACAGTAGGTATTTTTTGTTTAGTTGGTTTTATTCTTAAGATTTAGATGATCACGTGTATTACAAGTGGTTCTCCATATGCAGTATTTCTTTCTTCTCCAGAATTAAAAAACACATCTGGCCTAATGTTCCAGATCCTTCAAAGAGTCATATTGCCCAGTGGTCACCTCACACACCTCCAAGGGTAAGATAAAATGTTTCTGACTACTTAGAATACATGATCGTATTAGGATATATTTGTAGAGTTTAAGCAAAAAATAATCGGGCTGAATTGAAAAGTAAATGAAAATAAAATAGTATATAAATTAGAATTTTAGTCAAAATTAAAAATAGTACTTGCATATTCTAGGAGTTTATTATCACCATAGCATATTTGTCCTTATATTCCTAATTCTTATTTAGTATACATTAAAAATATTTGACTGAACTTGTAAGTTGAAAGCCTAGTGTTTTAATATAGCTATGTAATAATTCTGTTGTAAGATAAGCATTTTAGATGGTATACTAAAATCAAATTTAAAGTCTATGATTTTCATACAATTAAATGATATCTGGAAGCCTATAATAAATTTCTTAGATGTCCTTAAAGGAAAGATTATTTGTATTTTTTACTTTTGACAGTCCTTTATAACCTGTGAAACTTGAGTTTGATTTTTCTTAATGTTCTCTTCATTTTTCTATCCAGTTAATCCTAGGCTGCCTAGACTAGGCAGGAAGTATGAAATTTTACTTCTAGAATTTTGTTACTGTTGTTCAGTCCCTAAGTCATATCCGACTCTTTGCAACCCCATGGACTGCAGCATACCAGGCTTCCCTGTCCTTCACTATCTTCTGGAGTTTGCTCAAATTTATGTCCATTGAGTAGGTTAGTTTATAAAAATGTAACACCCCAATATTGATTTGGAATTCTGAGGAAATACAGTCTAATTTTTACCTTTTAGACAAATTTCACAAAATCCATGATTCAAGTAGTTAACAGTGACTTAGTGATATAGATTATCTTTGCACTATTAAGTTACTGAGAAGTTTCAGAGATGCATTTTGTGACTTTTAACTAATATGTTATATATAATTATTTCAGATTTTCTAAATGAATGTGTACCATAGATAATAATTCATTTTCTGTCTTTCTTAGCATTTTAATTCAAAAGATCAAATGTATCCAGATGGCAATTTCACTGATGTAAGTGTTGTGGAAATAGAAGCAAATGACAAAAAGCCTTTCCCAGAGGATCTAAAATCTTTGGACCTATTCAAGAAAGAAAAAGTTAATACGGAAGGACACAGTAGTGGTATTGGAGGGTCTTCGTGCATGTCATCTTCTAGGCCAAGCATTTCTAGCAGTGATGAAAATGAATCTGCACAGAACACTTCAAGCACTGTCCAGTATTCCACAGTGGTACACAGTGGCTATAGACACCAGGTACCATCAGTCCAAGTCTTCTCAAGATCCGAGTCCACCCAGCCCTTGTTAGATTCTGAAGAACGGCCGGAAGATTTACAGCTGGTAGATAATGTAGATGGCAGTGATGGCATCCTGCCCAGGCATCGGTATTTCAAACAGAACTGCAGTCAACATGAAACCAGTCCAGATATTTCGCATTTTGAAAGGTCACAGCAAGTTTCCTCAGTCAATGAAGAAGATTTTGTTAGACTTAAACAACAGCAGATTTCAGATCATATTTCACAGCCCTATGGATCTGGGAAAATGAAAATGTTTCAGGAAGTTCCTGCAGTGGATGCTTTTGGTCCAGGCATTGAGGGACAAGTAGAGAGATTTGAAACAGTTGGGATGGAGGCTGCAGTTGATGAAGGAATGCCTAAAAGTTACTTACCACAGACTGTGAGACGAGGTGGCTACATGCCTCAGTGAAAGACCAGCTCCTGTTACATCTTCAGAAATACCTGTAAAGTAAAGCTAAAAATACTTTATCTGTGATTTCAGATCTTCACTCGCTGAAGATGATCATTTGCCCTTAAGGACAAGAATGTACTGTCCTGCCACATGGGCTTTTTCCATACCAGTATATCTGGGATTCAACTTTAAGCACTACATAAACTGACTTCATCCTCTGAATAGCTGAATGACTTTGTGCTGTTTTAGGATGTTTGCACTGAAGAAAAACAAAGCTTATCTAAAATTTATAAAGTGAAACTTTTGTTTTGCTGTCTAGAAAACAGAGGGTATTTAAATTAAAGCTAGTCATAAACAGCTATACTGATTTTAATGAGAATAGTCATTGAATATCAAATCTTAGGGAGAGAATTAACAAAAATTAGAGAAGCAAGGTCTTAGACTCTCTAGTTTATAGCTGGCAACATAATTTAAAAAGAATCCAGATGATACAGTTAATATGAGCCCAGCTTTTGTTGTCTGCCAGAAAAAATTCGGGTCATTTATAATCGTACCAACATTGGTAGTGACACTGCCAGTTGCTGGAGAAAAGGAATTCTGTTTTAACACAGCAAACTAAAAATATTAATTTTTGAATATTAGACAATCAATAAGTAAATTTTCAAACATTTGCTTTCTATTGTTATTGACAGCCTTTGAAGATACACTTCACGAACTCAGCAGAGTGTCCGGATAAGAGCTAGGAATGAATATGACAAACTATCTCAAACATTCTATACCTATATATAAACTTTATTGACCTTTCTTTTTAAGACATCAGAGAATTTGGTTGATTAAGCACTTTATACAATATATCTTCACCTTAAAATGTGTTGTGACTTAACACTCTGTTTTTCAGTAGGCCAAGACTGAGTTTGTGTTTTTTTTTCTTAGTAGGTATCTGAAGCAGACTAGCAAGTTATAGGACTTGGGCGATACTCACGAAAACAAAACACCACCCCCAAAATGTACATATTGATCTTAGTAAGTATCACAGTTAGCAAATATCCTTATTGTAGAGGCACTTAATGAAGAGATAGGATTCAATGTCTGCCAGTCCTGAGGTAGGTGGAACTTAGTTCTACATGATGATTTAGGAATATTATAAACCTCTTCCCACATGTTCTGTTCTTCAGGGGGAAAGTGAGTTGAGCCTCCAGAGTTTAGTGCTAAACTCACTTTCACATTCACATTATCCTCTATCCACCACGTTTGACAAGGAGGCAGGGCTAAAGCCAGGGGCTGAGTAAGCAAGAAGAAATAGATCATGTATTGACTACTGCTATTAAGTAAGTTTGTTTCTCTGCCATAGTTAAGATACAAAAGCCAGGGCAACTTAAAATATTTGCAGAGGTTATTGAAGAATAAAAGGTTGAGAAAATTTAGTGCACATTTACAGTTGAGATGTAAGTCTACTCATTACTCTCTCATCAGTATTGTTCACAGCAGATTTCCTGTTATGCTTTATCCTTTGTATTCTTGCCTAACACGTCAGAGTTCTTTCACATTTATGGTCTTTGTGAGACAGAGCAGATGCTGTATTCTGATATATCCAGTTCTTCTTTAGGCAGAACCAACATGAGATTGGTAGACTGTCAGAATTATGAGGAAAAGTAGGGATAGACCCGAGACTCACACTCTATAAGGTGATAGCACCACCACCATTTAAGTTGACCATCAAAGGCTGGTCCATATCAGGAAAGGATTGGTCTTGCTAAATATCAACAAATTTATATCTACTACATTTTTTTCATTTCCTCAAAATAAGTGGTTCTGTTGTTATAACCATGTTTAGCTCTGACCTTCCTCCTAACAGACAGCAGTGTCGTGAAGAACATTTTAGTGTAATGATTATACATGGGGGGAGGGAAATTATAAAATGTGAACTCATGATCTAAAGGAATGAGAACAAACAGTTATTTATGAAAGGACATCATTATAAGGAGATTTGTATGTTGAAACTTAACATACCACATGGTGCAGTGAGTGAATGCCCTCTAACCACAAAAGCACTTTAGGCATATTAAATGGATGTTTGGATATTGTGCAGAAATTTATTCAGGAAATATTTATATACATCTTTGCCACAAAAGAGAAAAGCAGTCACGAAACTTATGAAAATTAATTTCATAAGGCATGTTGTAGAATAATCTGCTTTGATACATGTGAATTATACTTTAGGAGCAGAGAAATTAGGTTAATTTATGTGAAAATTAGACTATGTTTAAGTTTATTACTCATTAAATATCTAGTATCCAAAACTCTGATGCAGTTACCCTCTTGTAAGATTGAAAACAATAAGCATATGTTACATTTGTTGTTACTGTAATTTGATTATTCATTACTGGTGTCTTTGATACCTTACCCTCATCCTTCATAAAGGCACGATGCTAAATAACTCATGGAAAACTATCAGACTTCAAACCTACTAAAACCTTACAGTTTAATCCTTTTTTTAACATGGATCATTCATCGCTGGGGAATATACCCAACACATGAGTAGAAACAAGGGAGAAGGCAGAGTCGTTCACGTGTGTTGTGTTCATGTGTTCTTCACCTGGTTGTTTAACATCAGCCTGTTTCTTTGATGAGAGATTTTTTTTTTTAACATGTGAAGTCATCCAGTAACCCTAGTTTATTGTGAAAACATTTATCTATGAAAACTCGCATTTAAAGTGGAACATCTAAAATAGCTCTGTAAATATCTGTTCTGCTCTGCTAAGTCACTTCAGCCGTGTCCGACCCTGTGTGACCCCATAGACGGCAGACTACCAGGCTCCCCCGTCCCTGGGATTCTCCAGGCAAGAACACTGGAGTGGGTTGCCATTTCCTTCTCCAGTGCATGAAAGTGAAAAGTGAAAGGGAAGTCGCTCAGTTGTGTCCGACTCTTCGCGACCCCATGGACTGCAGCCTACCAGGCTCCTCTGTCCGTGGGATTTTCCAGGCAAGAGTACTGGAGTGGGGTGTCATCGCCTTCTCCGAAGTAGTTAAATAATCATGACATAAATTTAGAAGTAGATAATTACATAGTAGCATTCCCTAAAATATTTCTGTTAACTGGCATGTATTGACTATAAATCAAGTAGGAAAGCTCTTCCTCTATTCCATTATATTCCACACCAATCTCTTCCTCTGGTGTCAAGAACAAATTATATACCTTATACTTCTGTTTGTTGAAATGGGTAAAATGTCAACACAATAAGCTACATAAAACTTAAAAGTTCAGTTGTTTAAAAATACTGGGATAACTTTGTTGTAGGCTTTGTTCGATTCTGTTGCCCTCTAACATTACTTTAAAAATTTTTTTGCACTTTTTTTGTAAACTAAAAGAATATGAAGCCATACAATGGCAAGATATTTACGTTTAAGAAATTTTAAACCAGCAAACTTGACAGCCTAGTTCTTTAGACTGGTCCTTGATAGCAGTTCCTTCCAGGCTATTTATAAGCAGAATTTAGATGCAAGTCAAAACTTTCCAAATCCAAATACTGATCTTTGGAGTCAATCTATTTTTTTTCATTGTATATTCTACTTGTACGTGTATTCACATGATATTCTAATATACATTGCATTAAAAATGAAAAAGTGGCTCTGGATGAGCTCTTTTGTTACATATTTGTTCCTAAATTTTTAAAGGCTTTTTGTAGTTAAAGCAGGTTAGTTTAACTTAATTACCCAGTTCTTCTTTACACTTGATAGATCATGATGAAAGTGCATTTGAGGCCAATGGTGGTAGATGTTACAGACCTTTTATCCCTTAAACATAAGCTTTGACAATGATAACTACATATTTCAAATGCTATTACATGAATATCAAAATGTGATATGTCAGAAATAAAGGGATAATTTAAAGGTGGATATTTGAAATTTCTTTAGTCTTAGTATATATGTATATTGAATAGTATACTCTAAAAATAAGTGTGCAATTTGCTAGTACTGCAATACAGTGGTTAGCATTAGGTATGTCTCCTCTTTATACCCTGGCTATGTCCCATTTAATTATAAGTGCAATCCTTTCAAGTTCACTTGCTCTTTGACCTTGACCTACTCTAACCTCATATAGAAGGCTTGTCTAGAAAGAGGAGTGTGTATTTTTACTTTTGCAGAATGAATTGCATGTGCATATCGTAACCACAGCTATTGTTTTTATGTTGACGTAACTAAATGTTCTCTTATATATCAGCTCTAATCCTTTAAGTAAATGTAATAAATTCTTACTCAAATTTTTTCTGGGTGTGGTCACTACCATTTGATGTCATTACACATACTATTTAAGGTAACTTTATCATTGTTGGTGTTGAGGCTTTGTGTAAGCTTGGTGCTTTTGGAGGGTTCTGTGGCTTCTGAATTCCTCATTTAACATAATGGATCAGGATTTAGAAGAAAATCAATACCCTACCTCAGCCTTAATAAATATAGAATAGACTCGGAGATGGCAAATTCATTTATGAGTTATCTGGATGTACAAGATGATTTCTAGAATCCCAGCATCTCACCTCTCATTGGATATTTTTCAGCGAGTTGCCCGTGAAAAGTATCGAGGTGCTGTGCCACCTTGTGCCTGTCTGTACCCACACCCTCCTGGAGTCTCGTCACAGTGAGGAGTGAAGCCGATTGATCCAGCCCCACCACCACTCCCCTGAGCCTGCTGAGTATAGTGTATAGAAGTACTACTTCCACCTGGAAGGAAACCTGAACTACTAGATTTGTGTAGTAGTTCACATTGTGATTTTATCTAAATATGCAGGGAGTGAAAAATTCACTTAACTTCATCCTTTCACACATATACTAAAGGTTGTAGAAATAGCATGTCAGCCTTGGGCTATGTGTTTGTGTAAATCTTTGGTTAGGTCTCTTACAGGCTCTTACAGCATGACTTCTTTGTGATACTTCTTGTCTTATCCTAATTTATATTATGGGTCCAGTCCATCCTACTCCCCAAAAGGCATTCAGTTTTCCTGGCCCAGAGACAAACAATTTTAACTTCTGGTTTAAATTTTATTCTTAATATACAACCTTCCTTCAACGCTCTCAAAATATAAACAAGAATAGTACAAACTGTGCTCTTATATACATGTTTGCATTGCACGTGTGCTCAGTCATGTCCAACACTTGGTGACCCTGTGGACTGTAGCCCTCCGGGCTCCTCTGTCCATGGGTATTCTCCCGACGAGAATACTAGAGTGGGTAGCCATTCCCTTTTCCAGGGGTTCTTCCTGACCCAGAGATTGAACCCATGTCTCCTGCGTTGCTGGCGGATTCTTTAACCTCTGAGCCCCGTGGGAAGCCCACTTACATGTTTCACTGATGACTCACTAAGTTGTTTCCAACTCTGCAACCCCATGTACTGCAGCACACCAGCTTCCCTGTCCTTCACATCTCCTAGAGTTTGCTCAAACTCAAGTCCATTGAGTCGGTGATGCCATCCAACNTGAACCCATGTCTCCTGCGTTGCTGGCGGATTCTTTAACCTCTGAGCCCCGTGGGAAGCCCACGTACATGTTTCACTGATGACTCACTAAGTTGTTTTCCAACTCTGCAACCCCATGTACTGCGGCACACCAGGCTTCCCTGTCCTTCACATCTCCTAGAGTTTGCTCAAACTCAAGTCCATTGAGTCGGTGATGCCATCCAACCATCTCATCCTTTGTCACCCCCTTCTGCCATCAGTCTTTTCCAGCATTAGGGTCTTTTCCATGTTTCAGTTCAGTCACTTGGTCATATCCGACTCTGCGACCCCATGAACTGCAGCACGCCAGGCCTCTTTGTCCATCACCAACTCCCAGAGTCCACCCAAACCCATGTCTGTTGTGTCGGCGATGCCATCCAATCATCTTATCCTCTGTCATCCCCTTTTCCTGCCCTCAATCTTTCCCAGCATCGGGATCTTTTCAAATGAGTCAGCTCTCTGCATCAGGTGGCCAGAGTATTGGAGTTTCAGCTTCATCAATCCCTCCAATGAACACTCAGAACTGATCGTCTTTAGGATGGACTGGTTGGATCTCCTTGCAGTCCAAGGGACTCTCAAGAGTCTTCTTCAACACCATGGTTCAAAAGCATCAATTCTTCATCGCTCAGCTTTCTTTGTAGTCCGACTATCACATCCATACATGACCACTGGAAAAACCATAGCCTTGACTAGACGGACTTTTGTTGGCATAGTAATGTCTCTGCTTTTTAATATGCTGTCTAGGTTGGTCATAACTTTCCTTCCAAGGAGCAAAGAAGGAATTTTAATTAAAATTTTAATTTTTAACTTAATTTAATGGCTGCAGTCACCATCCACAGTGATTTTGGAGTCCAGAAAAATAAANTTGCTTCCTGACCTGTATACAGGTTTCTCAAGAGGCAGGTCAGGTGGTCTGGTATTCCCATCTCTTTCACAGTCAAAGGCTTTGGCATAGTCAATAAAGCAGAAATAGATGTTTTTCTGGAACTCTCTTGCTCAAGGACATGCTTATTTAAAAGAAAAAAAAAGCTCTGTGTAAACCTTTGCAACAATATATTTCATTTGAAAACTGGCCTTTCTTTAAGTATAATATATCTTGCTCATGGGAATGCTTTTTTTAGACTCTATGTCTCTATGTTAATGATTATAATTGTATCAAATCTTCTTGGGAATCTGTTTCTCAAGACTTTTACCCCTAATTACACAGCAACACTACATCTTGTCCAGAGAAGTTGCCTAGAACCTGTCATCCCTGGCTAATATGTGTCGAAGTTATATCAGGGTGTATGCCTTGGCTAAGGGTCTAGTGGAACTTTACCAACCTTGAGGCATTCTTTTTATCTGTCCTCAGCAGCCAGTTGAAAAGCATATAATGTCCTGTTTAAACTACTGAGGTGGGTATTCTTTTACCCTCTGCCAGTATCTTTTTCTGGAGGCTTTCTCTATACTTTTCACTCTAATAAAAGCTTACTACACAAAGCTTGAGTTACTGAGACCACATCTTTTGGATACTGTAGTGAAATTTTCTCCTTCAGAGACCACAGATACTGGCACCATTCACCGTAAGCTAAGCTATTACATATATATGGTGGAGTATTACTCAGTCATAAAAAAGAATGAACTAATGCCATTTGCAGCAACATGGATGGACCTACATATTATTAGCTAAATGAAATAAGTTAAAGACATATCGCTCACATGTGAAATCTAATTTTTAAAGAATGATACAAGTGAACTTCTTTACAAACCAGAAACAGACTCAAAAACTTCAAAACAAACTTATCTCTACCAGAGGGACAACATGGATGGAGAGGGATAATTAGGATGTTGGGATTAACACATACAGGCTACTATATATAAGATGGATAACCAACAGGGACTTACTGTATCGCACAGTGAACTCTACTCAATTGGAAAAGAATAAATATATGTATATGTATAACTGAATCACTTTGCTATGCATCCGAAACTTAACACAACATTGTAAATCAACTAAAATCCAATAAATTTTTCTTAAATTTTAGTTCTACTCATCTGAGAAAAATAAAGCATGTTCACCCCAATAAATTCCCCTAACTTATTCATCTTGTTCAAGAAAGGCATTTATAAGTAGAAAACTGACAATTCAGAAGTATATTTTGATACAGAAGAAGAGTTAAAAAATATCACAAGGAAGCTAAGAGGCAAATGCAAAATGTGGTTCTACGAAAAAAACTGACCCAGTTCAAACAAGTCAAGGGCACAGAGAAACAAGAAGGGAAGGAAACTGCTCTGCATTAAGAGTTGTAAGAGACAAGTGTCAAGTGGACCTTCTTTGGATTTTTACTCAAACTGTAAACAAGTTTGAGGTAATAGGGCAATTTGATTACAAAAAGTCATTATTTCAGATGATACGAAAGAATTACTCTTAATGTTAAATTGTTAAATGTGTGAATCTCAGTAAGATTACTTGAGAAAATAATTCTCCGTATGAGAGATGCCAGTTGAAATTGTAGGGAAGAAATGACAAAGCCTGGAACACTTCATAATGCTTTAGCATTTTTCTAAAAAATTGAATAGGTAAAGCAAAAGTGCCAATCTTGATAATTACTGAATCTATATGATAGGCATATATGAGCTCATTATATTATTTTCTATATTTTTGTGTCTGTTTGAACCTTTTGTAATAAAACATATTTGTGTAAAAAGAAACTATTATAAAGATGTTACTTTTACCAAATTTATGTGACTAATAAAAATTCCAGTAAGATTATGTGGACTAGATACAGTGTGTCTAAAATATATCTGTGATGATACACCCAAGAATATCCAAGAACACAATTTTTTTNTATTTGTGTAAAAAGAAACTATTATAAAGATGTTACTTTTACCAAATTTATGTGACTAATAAAAATTCCAGTAAGATTATGTGGACTAGATACAGTGTGTCTAAAATATATCTGTGATGATACACCCAAGAATATCCAAGAACACAATTTTTTTAAACGGATAGATTTCTTTCTTCCTTCCTTCTGTACACATTACTGTATATTTATTAATTGATTTAAAAAACAAAACCTTGCAATATACTGCAGTTACAAGGTAAAAATTGGGTAAAGATAGAAGTTTTCTGTCCCAGAGCATGCAAACTAATTACTTGGGGAGGGTGGTGTTGGGGAGGGATAGTATTGTGGAGAGATTAAGAGTAGTGACTGCGGAGAGAGGGAGTTAGAAGCAAAGATACTGCCAAGAAAGGCACAGGGTGTCACACAAGATGTTCATGGTACTGGTCTCAGAAGATTATAGATAGTAAATTAAAGGAGAATTTCATTCTCTAAAATGAAAGAAAACTTAAAAGTAGTGGAATACGGACTTTAAAGTTACCTGTGCTTGAATCCCATCTCTGTCCATTCGTAACTTTGTTAGTAGTTAGTTACTTCAGCACATGAATTTAGTCCTTTCAGCCTCAGTTTCCTTTTCCAAGTTGTAGAACTATGTAAACCTCATGGGAATATTGTGAGGAATAAATATGATGGGAAATGTAAACCACATAGCCAGGTACTGGCAAAAAGAAAGGAATGAATGAATGTGTAAGTCCCTAGGTAAGCTGATGTGGAGAGAAGGATAAATACAGAAATGTAGATGAGAANCTGCCTGCAATATGGGCTGTCTCTTATACACATCTCAGCCTTGACATATTCCTTTTCCTATTTGGAACCAGTCTGTTGTTCCATGTCCAGTTCAAACTGTTGCTTCCTGACCTGTATACAGGTTTCTCAAGAGGCAGGTCAGGTGGTCTGGTATTCCATCTCTTTCAGAATTTTCCATAGTTTATTGTGATCCACACAGTCAAAGGCTTTGGCATAGTCAATAAAGCAGAAATAGATGTTTTTCTGGAAGTCTCTTACTTTTTTGATGATCCAGATGATCCGGATGTTGGCAATTTGATCTCTGGTCCCTCTGCCTTTTCTAAAACCAGCTTGAACATCTGGATGTTCACGGTTCACGTATTGCCGAAGGCTGGATTGGAGAATTGTGAGCATTACTTTACTAGCGTGTGAGATGAGTGCAATTGTTCGGTAGTTTGAGCATTCTTTGGTATTGCCTTTCTTTGGGATTGGAATTTGACCTTTTCCAGTCCTGTGGTCACTGCTGAGTTTTCCAAATTTCCATCTTTAAGTCTAGATAAACATGGTCTGGCTGCTCAATAGAGTATAGAAGAGAAGGAGGCAAGGAGACCTGAGCTAGAGAAGGAAGTGGAGAAGCAAAGGGAAGCATGTAGTGATTCCAGGTCAATGGGCTTCCCTGGGGGCTCAGACAGTAAAGAATTCACCTGGAATGCGGGAGACCTGGGTTCAGTCCCTGGGTTGGGAAGATCCCCTGGAGGAGGGCATGGCAACCCACTCCAGTATTCTTGCCTGGAGAATCCCATGGACAGAGGAGCCTTGAGGGCTGCAAGTCCATGGAGCTGGAGAGTCGGACAGGACTGAGGGACTAAGCACAGCACAGCCTCTTTTCTGTGCTCCTCACCAGCGGGGACGCCTGCATCCTGTCTGGGTGTGCGTCTCTGCTTTACCTGTCTTAATTTCTCTGTGTGCTCTCCCACTTGCTGTGCTATGTTTCTAAAAGTGAACTTTGTATAATATCTGCACTTACAGTTTTGCCTCAGTGATAAATGCATTTTTCACTGGGGTAAAGATCCAGGGAAAACTAGCTTCTAGCCTCTGGCTTTTGTTGGTCTGATGGCTAGGATTCCTGGTTTTCATCCAGGCTTTGTTATTCAGTCTCTAAGTCGTGTCCAGCTCTTTACAATGTCATGGACCACAGCACACCAAGCTTCTCTGGCCTTCACTATCTCCCAGAGTTTGCTCAAACTTAGATCCGTTGAGTCAGTGATGCCATCCAACTGTTGGAATAGTGTATAATTTCCTCGGTTCTGTCTTGCCTCAGTAAAGATCTGAAATGGTGAACCGGTGTGACAGCTCAGTTACACCTGAGTTTATTCAATAAACAAAGGATAGTACACTCTTGAGGCATGAGGGCAGGCTGACCCCAAAGGAGAGGTCTCAACCCATCTTGGCTCCCCATTGTTTTATACGTTTTTACTCCTCCCCCACCCCTTTGCCCCCGCCCATGCTATGCAAATTAGGGCTAGCCAGGAAGGGGGGATGTTTGTTTCATCCGAGGTTCTCACTCCCATCTGTGGATTTTTCCTTTGTTCCCTTTTCGAGGGCTTTTGTGCTTCTTTTAGATACCACCATTTTGGACTCCTTTTTCCTATTCTAACTACCTAACACAACTGTCTCATCCTATCACCCCCTTCTCTTCTTGCCCTCAATCTTTCCCAGCATCAGGGTCATTCCCAATGAGTCGACCCTTCACATCAGGTGGCCAAAGTATTGGAGCTTCAGCTTTAGCATCAGTCCTTCCAATGAATATTCAGCATTGATTTCCTTCAGGATTGACTGGTTTGACCTCCTTGCTGTCCAAGGGACACTCAAGAGTCTACTCCAGCACCACAGTTTGAAAGCATCAACTTTGGTGCTCAGCCTTCTTTAGAATCCAACTCTCACATCCTTATGTGACTACTGGAAAAACCATAGTTCCAATTATACGAACTTTTGTCAGCAAAGTGATGTCTGTGCTTTTGAATATGCTGTCAAGGTTTGTCATAACTTTTCTTTCAAGGCGTAAGTATCTGACTGCAGTCACTGTCCACAGTGCTATTCCCATCTCTTTAAGAATTTTCCTCAGTTTGTTGTGATCCACATAAAGACTTTACTGTTGTCAGTGAAGCAGATGTTTTTCTGGAATTCCCTTGCTTTTATTATGATCCATCAGATGTTGCCAATTTGATCTCTGGATCCTCTGTCTTTTCTAAGTCCAGAACTTCCACCTGAAAGTTCTTGGTTCACATACTGTTAAACTCTAGCTTGAAAGATTTTGAGCATTACCTTGCTAGCATGTGAAACTAGTGCAATTGTGTGGTAGTTTGAACATTCTTTGGCATTGCCTTTCTTTGGGATTGGAATGAAAAATGTCCTTTTCCAGTCCTGTGGCCACTGCTGAGTTTTCCAAATTTGCTGGCATAGTGAGTGCAGCACTTTAACAGCATCATCCTTTAGGATTTGAAATAGCTCTGCTGGAATTCCATCACTTCCACTAGCTGCTTTGTTGCTGTCGTGTATGACTCTTTGTGACCTCGTGGACTGTAGCCCACCAGGTTCCTCTGTCCATGGGGATTCTCTAGGCAAGAATACTGGAGTGGGGATGTTCCCAACCAAGGGATTGATCCCAGGTATTCTGCATTACAGGCGGATTCTTTACCAACTGAGCCACCAGGGAACCCCTTGTTCATAATAATGCTTCATAATGCCCACTTGACTTCACACTCCAGGTTGTCTGACTACGTGATTGACCACACCATCATAGTTATCCAGGTTATAAAGACCTTTTTTGTACAGTTCTGTGAATTCTTGCCACCTCTTCTTAATATTTTCTGCTTCTGCTAGGTCCTTGCTATTCTTGTCCTTTATTGTGCATGTCTTTGCATGAAATGTTCCCTGGTATCTCTAGTTTTCTTGAAGAGATCTCTAGTCCTTCCTATTCTACGATTTTCCTCTTTCTTTGCATTGTTCACTTAAGAAGGCTTTCTTATCTCTCTTGACTGTTCTTTGGAACTCTGCATTCAGTTGGGTATATATTTACCTTTCTCCTTTGCCTTTCACTTCTTTTCTCAGCTATATATCTTCTTAGACAAAGGCCTCTTCAGACAATCGTTTTGCCTTCTTGGCATTTCTTTGGGATGGTTTTGGTATTGCCTCCTGTACTATGTTATGAGCCTCCTTCCATAGTTCTTCAGGCATTCTGTCTACCAGATCTAATCCCTTGAATCTATTTATCACCTCTACTGAATAATGATAAAGAATTTGATTTAGGTCATACCTGAATGCCCTAGTGGTTTACACTACTTAATTCAATTTAAGCCTGAATTTTGTAATAAGGAGTTCATGATCAGAGCCATAGTCAGCTCCGGGTCTTGCTTTTGCTGACTGCATAGAACTTCTCCATCTTTGACTGCAAAGAATATAATCAATCTGATTTCAGTATTGACCATCTGTTGATGTCTATATGTAGTCTTCTCTTGTGTTGTTGGAAATGGGTATTTGCTCTGACTGTGTGTTCTCTTGGCAAAACTCTGTTAGTAGAGAGTTGCCTGCCTCACTTTGTACTCCAAGGCCAAACTTACCTATTATTCCAAGTATCTCTTGACTTCCTACTTTTGCATTCCAATCCCTTATGATAAAAAGTACTTTTTTTTTTTTTT
>SJYV01031590.1:401815-464228 GCA_006410875.1 Neotragus pygmaeus
TGAAGGCAGGAGGAGGAGGGGACGACAGAGGATCAGATGGTTGGATGGCATCACCAACTCGATGGACATGAGTTTGAGTAAGCTCCGGGAGTTGGTGATGGACAGGGAAGCATGGCATGGTGCAGTCTATGGGGTCACAAAGTGTCAGACACGACTGAGTGACTGAACTGAACTGAACTGAAACAGGGATGCAAACACCCAGAGACAACCATCAGTCACTTCCCCCCACTGCCCCTCACCAGCGAAAGCGACCAGGCACCATGCCCAGAAAGAATGGGAGGAAGCCAGGATGGCCATTCACAAGACCTGCGGGTGGCCGCCCCCTGCCCCATCTCCCAAGTTTGGTCCCAACTCACATGTAGTATTTCTGATGCCAGATGCCACCATCTGCTATCCCCGGGCTCTCACAGAGCCTCACTGCCTGCCCGGCCCGTGAAGTCAGGAATGTGTCCTTCTGTGGGCCTGCGCTCTGCCATGGGCAGCACAGCCCTGGGTCCCCAGGGCCACCCTCCCAAGCTCATTTGCATCAGGCTCTCCCAGCCAAGAAGGGCAGAGGGTCTCAAAGGACAAAGTGCAGATGGTAGGAGCCCTGGGTTTCATTTTGTTGTTTTCTCTTCGGATTGTTTCCTTTTGAAGTTTTTCCTTTGGGTTTGTTTTGTTGTTGTTGTTTGCTTGTTTCTTGTTTCTGGCTTTTGTGTGCCTGTTTTGGGGGTATTTTTTTTGTTATTTTTGTTTTGTTTTGGCAGGGAGAGGTGGAAAATATTGCTTTGGGTCCAAGAGACACTGCCTTTGTACAGCACGTTCTCTGTCTGGTTTGAAGTATTATGTGTTCTCTGGCACCAGCCCTGAGATTTCATGGAATTGTCAGTTTAGGAGGCTGTTATTTTACCATCAGAAAATCTGCATTAACAATCCTAGAAGATTTTTCCTGGAACTCTTTTTATTTTTTCCCTAGAAGACAACAAAGGCTAGCTGATCAAATATGTCTTGGGAGGGGCTTGAGTTACAGACACATGCTGACTCCTCTAGAGAAAATGTTCAACTTAGCTTCTAAGTAGATATTTGTGATTTATTTGCAAGGGCAAAAGGGAGTTTTTTCCATCCTTCAGGTTGATCTCTATGAAGGAAAATCTGGAATAAAGAAACTCTGAGATGTGTATATATCACACCGTGGTTTCAACCCCTCAGCACTGGAGGTTTTCCACTAGTTGGGATGTGCTTCCTTGGAGTGCAGAACCCTGCCGTGTGCTAAACATCAAGTTAGTACTTGGAATTCTGAACTGAGTGGAAGTTTATTTAGACCCAGCACAGGCTCCCCTTGCTCCTCTCCCAGGGCCTTGTCTTTGCAGTTCTGATGGGCCAAGACTCTCAAGGGACCCTGCAGCCCACGATCTGGTTTCTTGGTGCATCTGTCTGGGAGCCAGCCCATCCAAAGGACCATGTACCCTGGTCAGCTCTCCGCCCCATAGAAAAGGGGCCTGTCCCTGCAGAGTGAGCCCTGTGGAGTCTAGATGGGCTCATAACCCAGTGTGTCTAATTCTGGGGTGATCATTATTAAGTCCTCTGGTTCACAGATCTAGGCCAGGCACTCTAGGCAGCTTTGCTGGCAATAAGATTATTCAGGTGTCTGTCCAGGCATGGTCTGTATTTAGCTTCCATGGAGCTCTGGTCTCAGACAAGGCTTGTCCCTGGGTCAGGAACACTAAGAAGTAGACAATGTTCGTCAAACACAGAGTGATGCTTTGGCTGGGCCTTTAGTGATGTGCTTCAGACCTCAGACTGAGCTCAGCCCCAGGGAGCAGAGGGAGACAGGACTCCAGAAGTACCATCAAAGCGATGCAATGGTGCTGGCTTTGTAAATGGAAGAGGGGGCCACAGACCAAGGAATATAGGCTGCCTCTAGAAGCGGGAAAAGGCATTGAAACAGGAGCACAAAACTGATGGCACCTTTATTTTAGCCCTGTGAGATGACATTGAACTTTTAACCTACAGAACTGTAAGATAAGTTCATGTCACTAAAGGCACTAAGTCTGTGGTGACAAACCTAGAAATAAATAAATAATATAAAAATAAATAAAAAATAAAAAGCAGAGACGTTACTTTGCCGACAAACATCCATTTAGTCAAAGCTATGGTTTTTCCAGTAGTCACGTATGGATATGAGAGCTGGACAATTAAAAAAATGCTGAGTGCCAAAGAATTGATGCCTTCAAACCGTGGTGCTGGAGAAGATTCTTGAGAGTCCCTTGGACTGCAAGGAGTCCAAACCAGTCAATCCTAAAGGAAGTCAGCCCTGAATATTCATTGGGAGGACTGTTGCTGAAACTGAAGCTCCAATACCTTGGGCAGCTGATGAGAAGAGTCAACTCATTGGAAAATACCTTGATGCTGGGAAAGACTGAAGGCAGGAGAAGGGGAAGACAGAGGATGAGATGGTTAGATGGCATCACTGACTTGATGGACATGAGTTTAAGCAAGCTCCAGGAGATGTGAAGGACAAGGAAGCCTGGTGTGCTGCAGTCCATGGGGCCACAAAGAGTTGAACGCAACTAAGCGACTGAACAACAAAGTTTGTGGTAATTTGTTACAGAAGCCATAAAAAACTAATATTTGTTAACTCTTTAAAAGTGTAGCACATGAACAAATAATTTAAAAGGAACCTCACCCATTACTATGCTATGGAGTTTGGATGTTACCTGTGGACCATCCAACTGGGGATTGGGAAGCAGGCCAGAGATGGAACCAGACCTGTGCATAGAAATCATTCTAGAGGTAATGTGGAAGGTGGATTTGGGTGTAGAAAATAGGGCTGCAGCAAGGGAAACCAGGGAGGAGGCTGCTCAAAGACCCAGACCAAAGATGACCAAGCTAGGGGTTGGCATGGGATTTGGGTGAATAGAGTAGAGAGGCTTATGGCGGAGAGCAGTTTTGCAGAGAAAAGGGTAAGGATTCGATGACCCACTGGGTGCTGATGGCAAGGAAGGAAGGAGGTTCAGTGACTTCAGGTTGTCCAAGTAGGAGAATCAGGAAAGAGGAAGGGTGGGTTGATGATATACATTCTTTGTCCTGGACATGTTCGTTTCAAGTGGAGATGTCCGATGAGCAATTGGAAATGCAGATCCTGGGCTCAGTGCAGATGGAAATTTGGGGATGATACAGATGCAGCTGAAGGCCGGGTGTGAATGACAAAGAGTTTGTGGAGCAAGCTGTCCACCAGAGACTCAACCCCTGGGATCTGTGAGGTTCAAAATGGCAAGTCAACCAAGAGGAGTCTGAGTAACAAAGAGCAGAAGAGTGATTAGGGAGGAGTGGAAAGAGCAAATCAGTCCAAAGGGAAGGTTACATGCAGGGCCCTGTTCCAACTCTCATGGGAAGTCCCCTCTTCCACCAGACTTCCCTGTGTCCTGCTTGAGGGGCCAGGGTGTTCACAGAGTCTATCACTCTGTTGCGGCATTTTGTCTTGCTTCTGCAGCATCCCAAGCCCATCCAGAAGCTCAGGCTCCCTTGGGTCTTCTCTCTTCTTGTCATTCCCTGTTCTGAGAACAGGGACATAGTGCCTGCCTCCACCTCCACTCACTCTTGGATCAAAAACCAATCTCAGGGGTCCTGGCAGGCACTGAGAAAGAGAGAGGAAGAGTCTCCAGACCCAACCAGGAAGAGTCTCAAGGGCCCTCTGCACCTTGAAGAATCCAATCCTCTTTAACTCTCTCTGACCTCAGGAGCCAGCTTGTTATCGGCCAGAGAGGCAGGGCAGCTCAGAGGAATTAGCGGCCCAGTTCCAACCCACCATTCCCCAATTGCAGAATCTTGGCCAAGTCCCTGAAGCCTCTCTGAGCTCAACTTCCTTGTCTGTAAATTGGATAATGGTACTACTCTATTGGGCTTCCCTGGTGGCTCAGATAGTAAAGAATCTGCCTGCAATGTGGGGAGTTTGATCCCTGGGTTGGGAAAACCTCCTGGAGGAAGGCATGGCAACCCAGTCTAGTATTCTTGCCTGAAGAATTCCATGGACAGAGGAATCTGGTGAGCTACAGTCCACGGGGTCACAAGGAGTTATGAGCAACTAACACTTTCACTTTTTTCACTACCCTTTCACCCTTTCACAAATCACAGCCTTGTGTGTCCCTTGGACTACAAGGAGATCAAACCAGTCAACCCTAAAGGAAATCAACCCTGGATATTCATTGGAAAGACCTATGCTGAAGGTGAAGCTCCAGCATTGGACACCTGATGCTAAGAGAGGACTCACTGGAGAAGACTCTGATGTTGGGAAAGATTGAAGGTAAAAGGAGAAGGTGGCGGCTGAAGGTAAAAGGAGAAGGATGAGATAGTTAGTTAGTATCACCGACTCAATGGACACGAGTCTGAGCAAACTCCAAGAGATGGTGAAGGACAGGGAAGCCTGGCATGCTTCACTCCCTGGGGTTGCAAAGAGTCAGAGACGACTTAGTGACTGAACAATAACACTACCCTATTGATGGTACCCACCTTTCTGCAAGTTGGATAACAGTACCACACAGCATTGTGAGAATTGCTGGATGGTGCACGGAAAGCTTAGTAAGTGCCATTAAGCATCAGGTAGGAGTGACCTTAGGGATGAACAGAACAAAACCTGAGGTAACCCCCCACCCCCACCCCAGGGCTTCTCCAACAACAGTGGGCACACATGTGCCTTCTACTTGAACCCTTAAGAAGCCAGTCTGAAGCCTTTGTTTTCAAATTGTCTGCTCCTAAAGCACTTTCTTTCTATTCCTCTAGAACATTTTAGCAGTTCCATCTTCTCATTATTGAAAAGAAAAATAAAGGAGTTGAGCTGCTTGGAGAAGCTGCTGCTGGGGTGCGGCTCTTTCTACCTTGATGTCCAGCGGAGCTGTGGGGTCACAGACAGCAGAGGTGGAGATGGAGATGCGTTCGCTGTCCTCTTCTCTTGGAAGCCTGTTAAGAGGCCTGGGGGAGGAATCGCTGGAGAGGGAGAAGGTGACGGTACAGGCGAGGCCAAGGAAGGGATGGATGCGAACTGGGTCCCCTCCGCCTATGACCTTCGCAGGAGAGACGGGCCGCCATGCGTGGGGACCATGTCACCTGCTGATGTGAGGGGAGACCCCGGGGAGCTTGAGGAGCTGGAAGGAGTTTGAAACGCTGCCACGAGGAGGAATCAGGTCGGAGGACAGCGAGGGCTTGCGCCTGAGGCCCGGCTGGCTCCGCAGTGGGAGGCGTGCATGAGGGGTAATTGCCCACCTCTGCTTCCTGGTCTCCCGAGCTCTGGAGTGTCCCACAGTCACCCCTCGTGTCTAACAAAGGTGGTCTTTTACATTTTGAAGTCTTATGTTAAACATCTGAGTGGGTAAAATTTTAAAATGGACGTATACGCATTACCTAAAAATGATGTTACTGCTTTATTATTTGAAAAATCAAAATATAAATGTACTTACAAATAAAGCATCTGAAAGGCTATTCTCATTACAATAACCATATTTTCACACACATGAACTTTCATGCACATGCATTACATGTTACATTGACATACGAACAATCCATGGAAAAGGTGACAGGCAGAGTGCACAAAGAGGTGCTTCTCTGGTACAGGGAGTCAGCCTTCCTCCCTGACATCAGCATTCTGGTATGCACATCTTGATTTCTATCTAAGTCCAGGCCTCGGGATATCTTCCTGGCATTTCACCCTCAAGCTTGGCAGGACCTGGACCCGCACCCCCTCCAGACCCCTCCTCTCACCACGTGGCTCTCCCGCAGGAGTCACTCCCCTTTCTTAGCAGCGAGGGGGCATCCCCAACAAGAGCACAAGGCATAGTAATGCCACATACTTTGCTGTGGCACGGTAATGCCACATACTATTTGCCACAGACAAATAGGCCTTGTTGCTAATTAGCATCTACATAAAACAATTAACAAAATACATTAGCGTGAAATTTCTCTTTTAAAATGGCCTGCTGCTGCTGCTAAGTCGCTTCAGTCGTGTCCAATTCTGTGTGACCCCATACACAACCCATATTTTTAAACTGTCAACTGAAGGATAAAGTCCATCAATTGTTCTAAAGTCCTGCTGAGTGCCTCTAGTTTGTAGCAGCTCAGCTGGTATCTCAATGCCCTTGGGAACTTAGAAAAAGATTTTTAAATGTCAACAGGTGGACATTGTAAGGAGAGTGTGGAGAAAAAGAGAGCAAGCTGGGCAATCAGGCAAGAAGAAGAAACTTATTAGAGGGAAAACAAGAGGATGACTGGCCCTTAAGGAGAATCAGGGTCCTCCCTTTCTGATGGGGTCTTGCTTATACCCTGCCAATGAAAAATTCTCTGAAGGGATGGTTAATTTTTAGCCTGTAGCTGAGTCCTGCCTACATGTAGCTGGAGGTCTGAAATCCAGTGGTCTCATAGCCTTGAGAAAATAGGGGCCAGCAGGAAAATAGAATGGCACTTGGGCAATTTGGTCAGTCTCAAGGATCACTGTGATTTTATTCTTTGTTTGTGAGGTAAACATAATGAGCTATTTCAACCATAAGCCCCCATGTGGGTGCTATCAGACATGTGGATAGGGTCCCACATGTCTGTGAGCTGTAAAATATAAATGGGAAAAGTTTAGCTTCACAATGATTTAAGCAAGACGAATGACTATGAAGTTTCATTGACCATATCCAGTAAACTGACAAAGTCCAGTTTACAGCAGTGTCTGGTGCTATTGCAAATCAGTGTAGCTTTCGAGGGGGGAACAGTCATGCAATAACCATAATACTTTGACCCTGCAATTCTACCCAAGAAGTGAGGACAAAGGTGTGAAAAGAAAATTTTGTGCAACAATGTTCCTTGAAGTTTCTCCCTATAAGAGGAGGACATTTAAAACAAGCCCTAGCAAACCATAATATGCAGGTACACTGAGAGGTTTGGTGTGGCCACTATGAACTGTATTCACACATGAAATTTTATACATGAAATAATAAGTGACAGTAAAGGGAGACTCTAATTGGATCAACATATCACTTATAATTAAATGAAAACATATTTCATTTAAGGAACACAGATCATATCAGAAATGAATTAAGAATAAAATAAATAATTGGCATTGAGGTTTTTGTTCTTGTTGCTGTTGTAAACTTGAGTCCAAAACAAAATTTAATTTACAAAAAAATAAAAACGAGAGACCCCTAGAGCTGTGCGTGGGCACTGAGCGGCCAGTGCTATGGGCGCAGGGCAGAGGTTAGCTCAGCGGGATTTCTCACCTCGGCACCACTGGTGCCTGGAGACACATAATTCTGTGTTGCGGGGGCTGTTCTGTGCATTGTATGGTGACCACCGTCTTTGCTGGCTCTTACTCACTTGATGCCAGCAGCACCCTCAGGCCTTGCCAAATGTCTGACAGTAGAGGATGGGAGACAAAATGACCTGGGTCAAGAACCGCCGGAGTGAGTGCTAAAAAGCCACAACTCTCCAGCTTAGCCACAGGCAGAGGCAGACAGAGACTGTGAGGGCCACGGGGAGCCAGGGAATACGTTTTAAGAGGTCTGTCCCGAACCAATTAGGAGTCCAGAGTGACACAGCCTGATTTTGTTTTTCCTTTGCAGATACTTCAAAATTAAAGCGCTTTGTGCAGTCTGAGCCCTGTGTCTGTGGGCTTCACAGGGGTGGGTCAGCAAACGTTTTCTATAAAGGACGAGATGGTGACCATTTTAGGCTCTATGGTAGAAACTCCGTCACACCGACTCAGTTCTGTCCTTGTGTGCAGGAAGCAGCTGGAGATGATATATAAAAGACGAGTGTGACCATGTCCCAGCTAGTTTAATCAAGTAGACACTGAATTCTGTAGAATTTTCACACATCTTTAAATGTTATTCTTCATTTAATTTTGTTTTCTAGTCTTTGAAAATGTAAGAATCATTTTTGGCTCATGGGCCCTTCAAACACAGAGCCCACACTGGGCTCGAGGGCCAGCTGGCAGGATCCTGGGCTGAAGCACGCCTGCCGCAGCAGCAGTAGCTAAGAGCCACTGGAGATCTGGGGAAGGGACTGGGGGCGTGGGGGTAACCGGGGCCATCGGGCAGACCAGCTCAGGCTTCCCCACATGAGGCAGGAGCCACCATGGGGGTGGCGGGACCTGCCCGTCTTCTGCCTCTTTCAAAGCCCCACCCCCACCAGGACCCCCAGCTCACGTGGTGTCACTCTGTGTTTTATTGCAGCTGCCCAAGAAAGAATGAAGGTACCATCTCTCTTTTTTGAACCACTAACCACTTCTCTGCCATTCTTTAAAACTGATTCTGATAATACTGTAAAAGAAAGGCTAGTAACGGCACTAGTGTAGCTGTTTGCGTGGTTCCCAGAGCCCCAGAAAACTCTAAGGAGAATTTTATCAGTTTTTAATGAGCTGGATAAAACAAGTTCTCCTGTTTGTGTCTTCTCAGTGTCTCTCTGACAGCAACAGAAAAAGACGCAGATGGCCCTCTCCATCTGCTGCCACAGAGGCAGCGCAGGACCCTAGAGCAGGGACGGTCCGGCCAGGATTCCAGGAGGGGAAGGCCCCCGCCGGCTTCTCCCAGGCCAGGCCTGCCACCTGCTCTGCAGAGCAGTGCTGCTCAGCGTGCTCGCTGGCCTTCCTCGGAAACTTGCCCCTTTTTCTGGCAGGAAACATTGACTCCTGCAAAACCGCCCTGGGCCATCTAGAACAAAACAGAGGGCCCTAAATTCCCTAGCCCTCAAAGCTAGCAGAAGTAAATCTGGAGATGTTATAAGGGGGCTAATGAAAAGGGGAGAAAGGGATAAAAAGAAAAGAAACAAGAAATGGGAAGAGGGAAAAAAGGAAGCGTTTTAAAAGATGCAAAGCTGCTGGGAATGGTGGGGGAACAGAAGACAGGAGGCAAGAAGGAAAGTGAGAAAGGGAAAGAAACAAAGGAAGGGCCAAGAGTGTGGTGCACGCGTGCTAAAGTCACTTCAGTCATGCCCAGCTCTTTGCGACCCACTGGACTGAAGCCCGACAGGCTCTTCTGTCCATGGAATTTTCCAGGCAAGAATACTGGAGTGGATTGCTGTGCCCTCCTCCAGGGGATCTTCCTGACCCAGGGATGGAACCCGCATCTCTTATGTCTCCTGCATTGGCAAGCAGGTTCTTTACCCGTATTGCCACCTGGGAAGCCCCAGGGCGTGGTATTTGCCAGCTATTCATCAGAAGCTTCAGGTGTTAACGAATGGTTAAGGGAGGGAGAGCAAGGGTAATGGCTTCATCCCTGAACCCACTTCGATTTGTGACCTTTTCTCTCTCCCCACCATCTACTTCTTGGACTTCAGGTTCAAAAAGGTGTGAGGAGAAGACTAGAGGGACTCATGGCACTCCCTGCCCCTTAGCTGGAGGTGACAGAGGGTTTCTCAGAAGAGAGAGGAATGCCGGGCCCCAGGCTGGGGCCTCCTGTGAGCTCACAGATCAGAGGCGGGTGGAGGGGGCCTGTCTGGGCTTCTGGAAGACAGGGAGTCCACAGGAGTGCCCACATAACAAGAGGGTTGGGGAGGGAGGCATCAGGGCAGAGCACACCCACCACAGCCGGGAGTCCCTTTCGTTTGGTCCCTTTCTGCTCCCAGAACATAGGCTCCCAGCGCCTGTCCCAGGCATCCTTTATTCCTAGATTTATCAGTGGTCACTGTTCACTGAACCAGGACTGTGGAATTTCGGGGGTGTTGTAGACACTGGAGACTTAATGAGGAGACAGCTTTGGGAAAGCATCCTTGCTTGTGCCCATGATAAGGATGCAGTGATCAGAGGAAAGTGGCAGGGGACAGGGAAGGGAGCACGTCCCTGCCCGGGGTCAGGCAGCAGACCTCACATTCCCCTGAACATCTGCTGGCACTCAGAGCCAGTCCCAGGATGGACGGGGCATTGAAATCCCAGGTGAGCCCGAGCTCCAAACCCGAGGCAACTCAAAATCTCTAACTGGGGGTGGTTCCTTCTAAAGGTCAGCGGCTGGCACTGGAAATTAATCTTGGTTATAGGAAAGTAAAGCAATGTTTTTGCACACCTGAGTCAGTGGCTTGTGAAGTCTGTGACCGCTGCTTGTGGACCACAAGCACAGACTTCTCACTCTTGGAGAAAATACCGGCAACCTTTCTGTCTGGCCAAATGCTGGGCTCACCGGGCCCCACTGCCCCTACCTCACCAGGCTCTCAGCACCTCCCGCAATGGCCAGACGAGCCATCGCAACACCAGCAAGCCACTGTGCGCAGGTGTGAGCCCAGGGCCAGCCACAAGTTCCCTGGGGTCTGCCCTCAGCCCTTGGGCTAGTGGTTCCAGTCAAGGCTGTGGGCTCCCGGCTTTGCCGGGTGAAGGCAGAGGAGCCCGGTGTGGGAGCAGCAGTTACTAAGCATTCCACGTGCACAGGCCCTGCTTGGCTGCTTCTGGGGAGAGGCCTTTGCAGGGTGTGTTCTGTAAGCATTCCTGGGCTCCGGGCCAGCATGAGGGACCAGAGTCCCTGTCAAAAAGCCATTTCCATCTATAGTGCCTTTCAACTCCCAGGTTGGGTACAGACAGCGGCAGCAGGGGCCTCTGGAAACTGTTGGTAGGGCTGGGCTATGACCTGGCCAGCCGGGTGGACCTGCCAGCCCAGGCTAGCGTCCCTCCCCCAGTGCCTTGCTGAGGCCCTCCCTTGTTCCTCCATCCCCCGCTGCAGGCATGGAGTGGACCAAGGGCAAGAGTCCTGGGTTTGTTGTTGCCTCAGTCACTTAAGATTTAATGAGGGTAATGAGCCGTTTCAGGCACTCCATCTGGAAAGCCACCCCACTTGCCGCCTCTGTGTTGAAAGAGAGATTTAAAGCGACTCTAAAGTGACGCCAGAGCTGCCTCAGGGTAGAGCCTAGAGCCAGGGAAGTCAAGGTGATGGGAGAGCCCCTTGCCTCCCAGCAGGTCACCCAAGTGCCAACTAAACAACGGTCTTCTGGCAACAGGGAAAGTCTCTCCTGGAGCTGTGAGGAGTGGGGCCAGCACAGGCCGTGCCCAAGGTCCAATTCCTTGGGAAGGCCACCTATGTCTGCCTCCAGTGCCTTCTGTCCCTCTAAGTCCATCTGCCAGGGGCCTCAGTGACAACTTGTTAGTCGAACAACAACAACGACAAAATTGTTCTTCGTCTGCAAAGTGCTCAGGCTGATCAGCATCCTTTCTTCTCAAGCAAATTCCACATCTGTACCAACCAAGTTTTGGGGGTGTGCAAGGCTTTCTCTAACACAAGCAGGATGGGAAGATGCCAAGAAAGCTCTTGCAGCCATACCTTCCCCCTCTGTGTGTTGCCCACACTGAGACACAGAGGGATTCAAGCCACGGCAGCACTTAGACTTCTCTGTGGATTTGCTCTGGACGTTTTTCAGACGCGAGAAATTCTCTGGTTGTCACTGAATTTCTCAAGTATGGGTTTGGTGCTCCTTCCTCACAGAGATGGTCTGGCCCAAAGCCCTGGGCGGGAGGGAGAAGCTGCTCTCTGGCTTCTGGGCAGGTCCCCTCTAGCATCCCAGAGCACAGAAACTGGGGCCCTCCGGGTGGAATCTCGGTTGAAACAGTGGGACAGTAAGGCCTGTTTGGGGAGGCCACGTACTCATTTTTTTCTCCTCCCAAGATATTTTCCCAACCCTTTCCAGGATCCTCAGCGGAAACCACTTCCAGAAAACTCTCAAAGTTCACCACCAACTTGTCAGTAAGGTCATTGGGTGAATAACACGGTTTTAGAATCCCATCTTCTCTGTTCACAGAGTCATCAAACTCCTTCAGGTTTAGCTTACCCTGGGAAAGTGAAAGAGACACGCCCTCAGTGGTCATTTGGAAGCCACACATGAAGTAGACAAAAGCTACTGGGCTTGGGACACCCAAAGCCCACCTCTGCACTAGGCTGCCGCCTTCATCTCAGAGGCTAGAAGTGGTGCCCTTCCATGGGAGCTTGGCAAGAGTAGCCCATTTCCTGAGAAGAACACACTATATTGAAATAATTTCTTCTAGGGAGCCCAAAGCTATTTTTCATATAATCACAGGCTCACAAAATCCTAGTGGAGATGGAAGCATCAAAATTAAAACTCTTACAGATGGAAAAATCACAGTCATAAATACAAATGACTTTCCCAATGTCACCAGAAAAATCAAAGATGGCTTCCTGGCAGGGGCAGGATCTGACCTCTTTACATTCTCAGAGCCTAGTTCAATGCCTGACATATATTGAGTGATTAATAAGTGGGTGCTACAGATAATTCAAAAAAACATTTTAGACACCAGACAATACTTCCTATGAATTAATTTACTTTCTTAATAACTTTTGATCAACGGGAAATTAAATAGGATAATACATGAATGATGAGAGAAGAAAACAAAAATAACAAAAATTTACTTAAATAATAAAACAATTTTAATGTCCTTGTTAAAAAGTCTTCTGAATTGAAATGAGGGCTAATACTAAAAATTCCTGGATCAAGGGATACTGAAAATAGTCCTTCAACAATAAGGATTTAAAGGTTATGCTTGACTGGGCTTATTTCTACTTAACCAAGAAATTAAACGTTAAAAATTTCAGGACAGTTTTCACTTTCAAAATGTACGTGAAAGGAACGTTCTATTATGAATAACACATGAGAATATCCATTGCCAACTTCTCCAATCTGAGAAAAACAATTTGATGCAGCCTGCCCCAGCCTTTGGACAGAAATGTACATAAGCAGTCGAGGTTTCTGGATTCATTTGCTCTTGGCTGCTTTTTCAATGGCCTCCAACCTTATAGTTGGGCTCTCCTGCTTTCTAACTGGACAATCAGGTCCTTAAAGGTAAGGCCAGTGTCTTTCTTCTGTGGCATCCTTTATAGGACCAGTTCTATGCCCAGCAAACACCAGGTACTATGAGCCTAGTGAAGTCCTTTCCTCTTGACCAAAGATTGAGGTCAAAGTTGTTCCAGGAAGGCTGATTCCACTTGTCCTGCCAGCCATTCCCTGGGATGTTTAAACCTCAAGTTCCCCTTATGTGAACCCTGTGCAAATCTCAGCCCAGGACTGCTCCCCATCTGCAACATCCTGTCCACCTCCCATAACCAGTCTGCTCACAATCTCCTTCATAGAAACAGGAGCGTTTACCTTGAAATCATCTCCACACCACGTGGCTATACTGCTTTCAGCAGGGTTGGGAACATCAGGCCAACATAGATGCTTCAGTTTGCTAATAAGAGACAAGATTTTAAACCAGGAAGTGAGTCCAAGAAGCATTTTACTTGTACTGCACGGCCAAACCAAAAGAGTGTTAACCTGCCTTCCAGTGGAGGAGACGCAAGACCCAGGTTCAAGTTGGGAAGATCCCCTGGAGAAGGAAATGGCATCCCACACCAATATTCTTGCCTGGAAAATTCCATGGACAAAGGAGCCTGGTGGGCTACAGTCCATGGGGGTCACAAAGAATCAGACACAACTGAGCATGCACACACACATGGGGAACTGTACGGTTCCCTATTGAATAATGGCAAGCTCACAGCCTCCTGATGGAAACTGAGAAAACAAAATACTTTGTTGGGGGGTGGGGGGTGAAACTGCAAGTCATCTGTGGGACACGATAGAAGAAGACCTTTCCCCAGACAAAGCTACTCTTTCCCACTCTCCTGCCACTGCGTCCCCGCCCCCTGGTCCTGGTGCTGGGAATCACACTATTGCAGAGCCATTTGTCTGAGATTTATTCCACAGGAAAGGTAACACTCTAAGTCTTATAAGACACCCATATTTTAGAGCAGCGATTCTCAAAGTGTTGTTCCCAACCAGCAGCATCATCCCCACCTGGGAGCTTTTGGATATGCAAAATGTACAAGAATTTGTGCTGAAGATTCAGTTACAATCCACAGGAAATGAGGTTGACTAGTTTGACCATAACTAAGCACAGCTTGGGCTTCCCAGGTGGCATCAGTGGTAAAGAACCCACCTGCCAATGCAGGAGACATTAGAGACGTGGGTTCAATCCCTGGGCTGGGAAGATCCCCTGGAGGTGGGCATGGCAACCCACTCCAGTATTCTTGCCTGGAGAATCCCACAGACAGAGGAGCCTGGCAGGCTATGGTTCCTAGTTAGGGTTTCTAGGGTCGCAAAGAGTCAGACGCGACTGAAGTGACTTAGCACACATGCACACTCAAGTGCAGCTTGGCAGAGAAGGCTCACAACTGTGCGGTTCTAGAGAGAGAGGCCTACCAGGGAGGGAGCCCGTGACCCTCAGGGTAGAAGGAGGCACCCCAGGAGANTCCTAGTTAGGGTTTCTAGGGTCGCAAAGAGTCAGACGCGACTGAAGTGACTTAGCACACATGCACACTCAAGTGCAGCTTGGCAGAGAAGGCTCACAACTGTGCGGTTCTAGAGAGAGAGGCCTACCAGGGAGGGAGCCCGTGACCCTCAGGGTAGAAGGAGGCACCCCAGGAGAGAAAGCACAAGCCCCTGAAGATAGGCTTCCTGCCCTACAGTGGCCAGAGCAGGCAGGACAAATGGCCTTCAGCCAGCCCTCCAACACTGTGTAACTAGCAAGGAGCAGTCTGTGCTGGGCATGTGCTAGCCAGTGTTCTGGCGCCATGGGCACCCTGCTCCCTGCCCTACCTAGAAGAGAAGCTGGCCACCTGGAGACCCTTTGCTGCTGCCAGTGGTCCCCACTAGACACTGAGAGAGAGGATCTTCTCCCCAGCTCTAGTCTCAATTGCAGAACATAGCAGATAAAGCCTGTGAGGCAGCTGGCACTTCCCTGGCTTCAAAAAGTCCTAGGCCTGGTACATGGGACTGTGGGGGGTGGAGGTCATCTGCTCCAGTTAGAATTCCGACATGCCATGGTGTAAGGCACATGATAAATTCAATAGCTATGTGAAAAACCAAAAAATGAATGAATATGCCTAAATGGCAGAGCGCCCTCTTCCACCCATAGTGCCTTCTACTCCCTTTCCATCCCTGATTTTGAGGGCCCACATTGTTGTCTCCAAACTCACTTGGGTTTTTTGATGCCATATGTCACCGTCAGGATGATGAGAATAAGAAGGCCCCCTCCAACCAGAGAAGTTACAAGAAAAATCTCAAAGACACCTTTGGGAAAAGGAGAACAAAAGTCAGTAGTAGGCTGAGCTCCTTACTTTCTTGACAAAATCAAAGATTAATATTTCCTTCCAGTTTTTATGCAGAGTACATCATGAGAAATGCTGGGCTGGAGGAAGCACAACCTGGAATCAAGTTTGCTGGGAGAAATATCAATAACCTCAGATATGCAGATGACACCACCCTTATGGCAGANCGTGCTGCGATTCATGGGGTCGCAAAGAGTTGGACACGACTGGGTGACTGAACTGAACTGAACTGAACAATCAAATCTATGTTATTCAAAGACTTGGAAAAATTAACCTGTTTCTCCCATCTTCCTTCCTTCTTTCTCCTTCATCTCCCTTCTCAGCCCATCTTTCCCTCTTGAATAGCCCCCACAAGCATCATATGAATCACATTATATTTTACATTATTGTTGTTATTAAATTTTTCTTGCTCCCATTTCTAATATAAAATCTGATTACTAGAACATATTATGCACTTTTTTACTCAAAAGACTCCACAAATGTGACAGTACGTGGGTCAATGGTGCAAGGTTTTTACTTGTTTGACACACAGGGATTGACGACTATGAAGTGGGCAGTCTTCAGGTGGGGCTGGTTTGAAGGGTCAGTAAAGTTGGCATTAACTTGATCCCTCTTCTCTGTGAAGATTTGGGGCTACCCCTGAGGAAGAAGCAAAACAAACCATCTTTCCAAATTCAGCTCTCAATCTTCCTGCTCTCCCTCCCATCACTCATATGCTTTCCTGGAAGGCCAGTGAGTCAGAGAACAAATGTTTCCTCTTACTTCGCCCTTTCACTTGGCTTCCCCCTGCCCCTGGCAAACACCATCTGTGGCTGGCCTAGGAGAAATGCCAAGGAGACATTCCCAGGGAATAAAGAAGTACTCACTGATTGACAATGTCTTGAAGTTAATCCTGGGGCCATTAATTCCCCCAGCACTGGTGCTGGCCATGACCCAAACAGTGTAAGAGGTCTTTCGTGTCAGGGACTCCAGGTTATACTGCAGGATGCTAGAGTTGACTGTCTTGGCTAAAGGAAAAATACAGAAGTCAAACACCACAGCCAAACCCAAGTGAAAATTGTGCTTTATTGGAGCTCATATAAGAGCACTGGAACGTGTGTGCTTCCAAGCTTGGCCATCTCATACTCCTATCTCTCTATCCATTAAAATTAGCTTACTAAGATGAATTAAAGACCTAAATATAAGAGTTAAAACTATCAAATACTTAGAAAACCACATAGGGTAGATCTATATGGCCTTGAATATGACAAAGACTTCTTAAATATGACACCAGCACAGAGGCAGCAGAAAGATTAAACCGGACTTCATCAAAATTAAAAGTTTTTGTGCATCAAAAGACACTATCAAGAGAGTGAAAAACTCACAGAATGGAAAAAAGATTTGCAAATCGTACATTCGATAAGGAATTTGTATCCAATTTTTTTTTAAAAAACCCTAACAACTCAACAACTGAAAGACAAACAGCCCAATTTAAAAACGAGCAAAGAGACTGAAAAGACTTTCTCTAAAGAAGATATACAAATGGCCAACAAACACATATAAAAGATGCCCTACATCATTAGTTATTACAGAAGTGCAAATCAAAACCACATTGATATGGCTGGTTCATGTTGATATATGACAGAGACCAACACAATGTTGTAAAGCAATTATCCTTCAGTTAAATATAAATACATTTTTTAAAAACCACATTGAGATAGCATTTTATACCCACTAGGACAGGCACACTTTTAAAAAATGGAAAATAACAAGTATTAATAAGGATGTGGAAAATTAGAGCTCTAATTTATTGCTGGTGATAATGTAAATTGGTGTAGCTGCTATGGAAAACAGTTTGGTGTCTCCTGGGTAAGTTAACTTAGAATTCCCAAATGACCCAGCAATTCTAATCCTAGTATATACCCCTAAAGAATTAAAAGCAGAGATTCAAACAGATATTTATACACCAATGTTCACAGCAGCGTTAATCACAGTGGCTAAAATGTTTTATCAACTGATGAATGGATTTTTAAAAATGTTTCTTGATATAATAAAATATTATTTAGCCATAAAAAGGAATGAGGGGCTAATACATGCTACAACATGGATGAACTTTGAACACATTATGCCAAATGAAAGAAGCCAGGCCAAAAAAAAAAAGGTCACATATTATATGATTCTGTTTATAGGAAATATCCAGAATAGGTAAACCCATAGAAACAGAAAGGAGTTTTCTGGTTGCCACGGACTGTGGGGCAAGGGTAAGGAAGTGACTGATTGATGGGTACATGGTTTCTGTTTGGAGTGGAAATAAGTAGTGTTATGGTTACAACATTATGGATGCTTAATACTTAGTGCCACTAAATTGCATACTTTCACATGTTTGAAGTGGTAAAATATACATTATATGTATTTTACCATAACAACAACAAAATTAGCCTAAACAGAAACCCAGGCCTAGCCCACAATTGAGGATGTCAGGCAATATTGTAGATGCAAGAAAGAGGCAGTGGACGGTAGGAGCCATTGTAAAGGGTCCTTCACTGAAGCAAGTGCCACCAAACAGGGTCTGTCCCCTCTAGCCTTTAATCTAGGCATGTCCCACTCTGGAGTAAAGGTCAAGAAGCTCCCAGGAGGCCCACTGTTCACAGCCTGATGGGCACAAATTGTATCAATTTCTCTGCTCCTACAGGACTCTCAGGTACGGCCATTTCCATCTCATTTGACTCTTAAAAACTCAAGAGATGGACACCCTTGACTCTGTTTTCAGAGAATCTCAAGGAAGTTAGTGATTCCTGCAAAATGGAAGGCACCCACCACAGGATCTACCCCGATAGCAGGTCTATCTGGGGCTCAGCGTTCTTTCAGCTTGACTATAAGCTCACTTACAGAATTCCTTTCCATCTTCAGCTTGGTAAAATATGGTGTAATTGTTGATGAAGCCATTTCTCCGATGCTTGGGAATCTCCTTCCATGTAATTGTGACTGTCCTCACACCAATATTCTCCACCTTCGTCTCGGGACCTTCTGATGGAACTTTATAGGACGGGGAGACAAATGAACACTGAATCACACCCCAGCAGGTCCTTCCCCTATGAAGTCTCTGCCTAGTCCTCAAACTGTAATCAGTGCTGGGGGTGGGAGGTGGGGCAGAGTAGGGAAATGATGAATCAACTTGTCTTGAGAAAACTGTTGTCTGGAATCATGCCTCTCAAACAGGAAGAGAAACAGAGTCAAAGACCAGAGAAAGAGTACTTCCTCATAGACCTCTCACTAATTTGGCACCCAGCTCTTTCATCCATACGTGTAATAGCTATTATCAAACAGTTGAAGATTATGCCTCTATGAGCCATCTTTGAGTGACAGGATATATCTCCTAAGGTTGAATCTGGAAGATGTTAACTTCCAAAAAGGTAGAAGTAAAGTCTGAGTGGTTCACCAATAAAACCTTTGCTTATTATTATACAATCAAATATAATTTTTTAGCATTTCCAAGTTACAGTTAACTCTTAGGGTCCCTAGCT
This sequence comes from Neotragus pygmaeus, assembly GCA_006410875.1. Classification (NCBI taxonomy): domain Eukaryota; kingdom Metazoa; phylum Chordata; class Mammalia; order Artiodactyla; family Bovidae; genus Neotragus; species Neotragus pygmaeus. The sequence continues at coordinate 420,402 of SJYV01031590.1, forward strand.
TGGTCTTTTCTGATTATAGAGCTGTTAGCGCTGTTTCTTTGCGACTTTGGGCAAGTTGGTTCACCTCTCTGAGCCTTGCTTTTGTGAGATGAGGGACTTGGACTTGATGGTCTCTAATGTCCACCACAGCTTTAAAATTCGGTGACTCCATACTTTGACCACAACTGTGTCAAATACTACAAACTATAATAAGTATACACAGCTTACTACAAGCTAAGTGTGCAGCACGGATGAGCACTAAAGCAACTGTGAACAAGCTACAGGCCTTCGCAGCCTTGGGTAAATGATGAACAGGCCCCAGAGTTGTCTTTGCCCAATGGAACCTCATCCATACATACCATCTTCTTTGACATAAGCCTGTATGGAATATGGCTTGCCCACTTGGTTTTGCAACATTGGATACACAGAGATATTATAGCACCAGAAAGGTTTCAATTCATCTGTAGAAAAAGGGGAGGTAGAAAGGGAATGGGGCAGTGGAAGGGAAAGAGAGAGAAGGAGGGAGGGAGGGAGAAAGAAGCGTTAGCACAGTATAGAGGCAGGAATGCTAGGCTAAGACTTATGACCTATGACTTACAGAAGATATCTTATTTCCCTATCGTCTCCACATCTAGAAAATAAGGGAGTTAAGTTGGATGGCCTCTAATATCTATGTTTGTTCTAACATTTTAAAACTAATTCTTAGAACCAAACCTGCACCACTCTGACAAAATGGTTGAGCCACCCAGGAAAGGAGAAGTAAGAGATCCAGGCTCTCCTTCATCACTGATTTTGTTACATCATTTGGGGTGCACTACAGAATAAACTTAATTCTTCTTTCAATAGCTTATCGCCCTAGAGAACTCAGCTACCATAAATTCTATCTCTTCTGTCTGTCTGCATCCCTACATAAGTATAATTCTTCATACAGATGCTATTAAGTATTAAAAAAAATGGCTGGGGCGATAGGACTGGGAGAGTAAAGCCTCATTTATATGTCTTATGTGGAGCAGGGACTTTCTTGAAAAGAAGGCTATTCTCTGTGTCGGTCACTAGGGGAAGGGCCCTAGAACCTAAACATGTAGCCAGAACTGAAGGAGGCACCCCGAGTAGGACAGATGGGATACAAAGTCTGGTGTTTCCTCACAATCACATGGTTTCCACATTGCATCCACATGATCACAGTATCTGGGAAGAGCTCTCTGATGGTGGGTGTCCACCACCAAAGATGGTGATTTCTGCCTGGAAACACATCAGCTGCCTAGTCTGATGCTCACGGCTTATTATTCCAGCAATGCTGGGAAATGCCAAGAAGCACACGTCACTAAGCTTGCCCTAGCCTGTCAAATTCTATTACTCACAATTTACAGGTATGAAGCCAAAACTAAGGATTTAAAAACTGGTGAAAATGAAAGTGAATCCTACACAGCAAGAACCCGTGGGGTCCGCACTGGCTACCTTGCTGGATTGTCCAGTTCCTCGTGTGAGACACAGACTCCCAGGAAATGGCCAAGGGCTTTGAGTCCAAGTCTGGGACCCACTCCACCATCCATGTATCAACCTCCGGAGCAGAGCTTTGCCACTCCACCACCAGCTGGTCCTGAGTGAGGCAGGTGTGCATGGCCTCGATGCACTGGAACACTGAAAGGAGAGGGAAAGACTGCTTCACAACACAGAACTCATCCTCCAGATGCACCAACCACATTTACATCTATTCACTGCCCAAAGTGTAAAGAAGGTCAAAGTTCAGGATCTCCACTGCCACCTTCCACTAGGATGCTGTTTTTAATGTTTTTATTGTATCCCCTTTCCTTACTCTTAATATTTGATGAAGTGCCTTTTGTTATCTTCCCCAAATTTGCCTGTTGCCAGCAGAGAATCTTACTAGACAATTGATGACTAAGAAGAATTACCGGGCAGCTCTGGGGTCTGTGCAAGTCAAAAGGAAAGTAAGCCAGAGAAAAAGAATGGATCTCTAAAGGTAGAATTTCAGGCATCTATAATTTTGTGACTGGGAAGCTGGAAGCTGGTGACCCTAAAATCATACCAGGGTGATGGCTTCAAATTTCAACTATCTAAATTGGTGTTATACAACCTGTCTATGCAGTCCCATCTTCAGGTAGGAAGAATTGTGTCTGCTGCAGAAGGATATAGACACACTCAAATGAAGCACTTATTTGTGGACCAGTAGGTAAATGACTACATTCCCTGCAGACCTAGCAAAAAGACAGGCTGGAAACAGTCCACAATGTTCTTTAGTAGAAAAGTTGAACATGTGGCTTCGAATCTAGTACCTGGGGTCTAATCAGAATCAGAGAGTTCCCTTACTGAAAATGTTCTGGATACACAGAAGAGAGCACTACTGGAGATGTGGTGAGAGGAGGAGAAGGAGGGCATGAAGGAGTGGGGCTCAGAAGACCACAGCATGTGGCTTTCCCCTCTTCTACTCCTCACTGCCTGCAACAACCCTGAGCCTTTAGAATTGGAATCCACAGGAAGCGTGTTTAAATAAATGTCAAAGATGGTCCTGGATGAGGGCAGAAGAGGAGATGGAGTCCCTCAAAAAAGCCAAAATGCCTCTTGAAGTTGGAAACCTAGGCAAGTATAGAGATTTGGCATAAGAGGCCAGGGGGTACTAAATTCTGCTATGCCTATGCAACATATACATTACTATGTGTAAAAAAGATAACTAATGAGAACCTACTCTATGGCAAAAGGAACTTTATTCAGTACTCTGTGGTGACCTAAATGGGAAAGTGAAAGTTGCTCAGTCATGTCCAACTCTTTGGGATCCCATGGACTATAGCCACGGAATTCTCCAGGCCAGAATACTGGAGTGGGTAGCCGCTCCCTTCTCCAGGGGATCTTCCCAACCCAGGGGTCGAACCCAGGTCTCCTGCATTGCAGGCAGATTCTTTACCAGCTGAGCCACAAGGGAAGCCGAAGAACACTAGAGTGGGTAGTCTATCCCTTCTCCAGGGTATCTTCCTGACCCAGGAATCAAACCAGGGTCTCCTGCATTGCAGGTGGATTCTTTACCAACTGAGCTATCAGGGAAGCCAAAGAAATGGGAAGGAAATCTAAAAATAAGGGTATATGTGAATATGTATAACCGATTCACTTTGCTGTACAGCAGAAACTAACACAACACTGTAAAGCAACTGTGTGTATATTCGTCATTATTAAGTTGTGTCCAACTCTTTGCGACTCCATGGACTGTAGCCCACCAGGCTCCTCTGTTCATGGGCTTTCCAGGGCAACAATACTGGAATGGGTAGACACTTCCTTCTCCAGGGGAATCTTCCTGACCCAGGGATCTAACGCACGTCTCCTGCATTGCAGTCAGATTCTTTACCATCTGAGCCACCAAGGAAGCTCCCCTCTCCAAAAGCAGCTATACCCCAATAAAAATTAATTTAAAATAAAAGGAAAACAACAAGCCCCAGAGGGCTGTGTATGTATTTAGGAGCCTCTGTTCTTGAAGCTCACAACTGATGGGAAAGGAGTTCTTTCTCCATACTGAGCCTTTATGAGAAACTCCAGCATCTGGTCTAGAAGCAAGACGAGAGAATCTGTCAGCTTGAAAGGGCAGCTCTGAGACATGGGGAAATTGTGAAGCTGGAGTGGAGCAAGCAGCACAGAGCCAGGAAATCAACCCCACCTAAGCTCTAGCTTTCCAGCTCTCTCCTCCCTGTCCTCCCCTGCTCACAGCCTCTAAGCATCCTTAGTCACTGTTGCAGTCAAGCTGAAAGTCATTACTGGAGCATTTGGAAACTTACTCAGCCTCTTGAAGCAGGTAACATTAGTGTTCCCTGATCCCCTCAGTTGGTAAAGAATCTGTCTGCAATACAGGAGATCCGGGTTCGATTCCTGGGTTGGGAAGAGCCCCTGGAGAAGGAAATGGCAACTCACTCCAGTATTCTTGCCTGGGGAATCCCATAGGCAGAGGGGCCTGCAGGCTATAGTCCATGGGGTCGCAAGAATTGGACACGACTTAGAGACTAAACTGCCAACCGATCCCCCCTGATGCCTTTTTGCTGTCTTTATATGTCACCTGCTTGGGAAAACTTTGAGTTGTAACAAATTCAGAGTTCCTGTGCAGGGTCAGGCTAGAGCCACCCTCCCCAGGACTGTCAACTCAGATAGAACCATTATGGGTTGAATTGTATGCCTGCAGAAGATATTCTTGGTATTGCAGAATGTAACCTCATTTGGAAAGCAGGTGTAAGTAGCTAAAATAAGATGAGAGTCCTTAGCCCAATATGACTGGTCTCTTTAAAAGTGGAATTTGAATGCAGAGACAGACACACACAGGAAGCTGGTCATGTGAAGAATGAGTTGGATTAGAATTATACTGATACAAGCCAAGGAAAGCCTGGGGCTTCCAGAAGCTGGAATAAAAAGGAAGGATCCTCCCTTAGAAGTTTTTAAGGGAGCACGGTCTTGCCAATGCCTGATTTTCAGACTTCTAGCCTGCAGAACAATGAGGCAGTTGAGTTTCTGTTGTTTGAAGTCACCTAGTCTATGGTGCTTTGTTGGGAAGATCTGGGAAAATCAATCAGCATCTTTGGCTCAGCCTCCTCTTCCTCCTCTTCCCTGGCCTTCCTTCCTTTTCTGATTAGTAAACCACTTGCACGAACATCCCAACTTGAAGATGGAAGTGCATGTTGGTTGCTAACCACACAATTTTTCTCTTTAGCAGCATTGGAACTCTGAGGAGCAGAAGTCAAGTCTAAAGAGTTAAGAAATAAGCACAGATTCTGGACCACAGAGAGTGTGGAATCAAGCCTTTAGTCAGCCTAGCAAGATGAAAGGGCCTGGGCAGCATTAAGGGTTGTTGAAAGAAGTTTCCAAGTCATTGTTCTACTGAATGTTGACTAATTGCCTCCATCACTCAATAATCACTTTTTGAGCAACTTCTCCAAATACAATACACCCCCAGATGTGGTAGGAAATGGATCCCTCTTGAGAAAAGAGGAAAGGGACTTAGACTGCAAAAGCCATTAGTTTCTTATGATTTGCATGAAGTCAGTTACTCTGGGCCCATCAAATACCATTCTCAGATGCTAGTAGTGCTTCATCTTTGCCCACCATCCTAGCCTAACTTGAACCCTACCTCAACTCAGTACCAACCTCCTCATTGGACAATTGGCCATGTTTTGCCATGTCCTGCCTCAGACCACTCCACAGCTGTCTGCTGGCTAAGGTCTCCTAGAAGCAGAGCTTCTTGTCTTGGGGCCAAAAGGAACCTGAAGGTGTTTCTATTCCCATTCTTTATTTGAAACATAGGAAAATAGAGGTCCACAGAGGAAAATAATCGTTCAGTGTCACACAGCAGCTATGATCAGATTTCTAAGTCACTTTACTAAGTCCACGGTTCTGGATAAAATATATCGGACAAGTTTGCAATCATGTAGACCTGTGGTTAAAGTCCACCTGAGAGATCGTTGGGCAAATTACTAAGCTTTCCTGAATCACAGCTTCATCAGCTAAAAAGTAAACCTGATAGCACCTATCCCATGGGTCATTTGAGGCTAACATTAGATTGAACCATATCATTTTAGCACAATGTCTGACATATCCTAATAGACAATGCTGGATGATTATACCTAATGATTGTTAAACTTACAATTATTAATATAACTATTCTCCAGGTGACTCTATTAAACAAAATTCTGTAAAACATCACATTCTTAAATGTCTTGGACTGGGAACTGAAAAGTGGTCTGTAAAGGGTCAAATAGTAAACATTTTAGGTTTTGCAGGCCTCTGTTGCAAACACCAACACCATTGCTGCACATTGTTGCAGAGACACAGGAGATGAGGGTTCCTTTCCTGGGTCAGGAAGATTCCCTGGAGAAGGAAATGGCAACCCACCCCAGTATTCTTGCGTGGGAAATCCCATGGATAAAGGAACTTGGTGGGCTACAGCCCATGGGGTTGCAGAAGAGTCAGACATGACTTATCAACTGAACAACAGCAATAAGATCTATAGAGAAAATAAAGCCAGGAAGAGGAAATAGATTGCCTGCAATTCCTTGAATAAGACTCAAAGAAACTATTTTATTCCAAAACAGGATATAAAATATAAGTTTGCATGAAAGTAGTAATGTTTTTAAAATTACTTAATTAAAGGTGTAATGAGCAATTATTGGCAAGAATAAACCTATGGCATGGGGCAATCCATGGGGTTGCAAAGAGTCAGACACTACTTAGCAACTGAACAACAACAATTAACGTTAGAAATATCCCTAACTAGTCAAATGGGAGGGAGAAAAGGAAGAAAACAGCTGTTGCTGCTGCTAAGTCGCTTCAGTCGTCCGACTCTGTGCGACCCCATAGACGNTTATTGGCAAGAATAAACCTATGGCATGGGGCAATCCATGGGGTTGCAAAGAGTCAGACACTACTTAGCAACTGAACAACAACAATTAACGTTAGAAATATCCCTAACTAGTCAAATGGGAGGGAGAAAAGGAAGAAAACAGCTGTTGCTGCTGCTAAGTCGCTTCAGTCGTCCGACTCTGTGCGACCCCATAGACGGCAGCCCATCAGGCTCCACCGTCCCTGGGATTCTCCAGGCAAAAACACTGGAGTGGGTTGCCATTTCCTTCTCCAATGCATGAAAGTGAAAAGTGAAAGTGAAGTTGCTCAGTCATGTCCAACTCTTTACGACCCCATGGACTGCAGCCTACCAGGCTCCTCCGTCCACGGGATTTTCCAGGCAAGAGTACTGGAGTGGGGTGCCATTGCCTTCTCCAGAAGAAAACAGGAGAGTGAACAAATCAAGACTGGGATATGGTCAGCACTGTAAAGGGAAGATTTCGAAAGACATCTTTTATCCACCGAGGATAAACATGGCAGATATGACAGTTTTATAATGCTCAATCCACCTTATACTCACTCAGAATAAAAATAATACATGCTGCACATAGAACTTCTAGGCTCATGACTGTGTATCATATGATTTACGAAATCTCTGATTTTCAACACAGGCTTTATTCCAAAAGAAAATTGTTTCAAGAAGCTCATTAATTAATTGAAGATTATGATCACCCCACCTTAACCTAAAGTATCCTTACTTCATTTTCATTTTGATGCTAAAAAAACAGCAACCATTGAGAGGATAGGACAACTCCTTGGCATATCAGATGGGGTTAGGCATCTAAATAAGAAGTCTATGTCATACTCACATTTTTCATCAATAGCTGGAATCCTCAAGGTGGCCTTTGGAGATTTCCCAAGAGAATTATAAGAAATCACATGTATCCAATAGGTTTGGTTTCCCAGGTACAGTTCAGGCTGCTGGTTAGTAGTGTTCATTGTCTTTGTGAGGTTAGTATTGTTTTCTGGAAAATACCATATGTTGTAACCAAGTACTTTCTCCAGGACTGGGGTTCCTTTTGCCTTCTGAACACAAAGGAAACAAAATTTACTGCTAACAGCAAAGAAAGAAAGTCACTGAGACGGTAATAAATGGTGGGAATCAGGGATGGGAGGTAATATTAACTATTAGGTGCTAAACTATAACCATGTGATGACCCCTCTGGGATGAGTAACATACCTTGTGCCATGTTAACCCTCCAAATGCCAGAAGAGGGGATTTCTAAATGGTCTCTTGGTATAAACCCTTGACATGAGTCTAATTCCACAAAACTAAACTAGCATGATGCCCAAACCAATGCAAGCAAACCACTCCTTATTCCTTTAGGCAGCATCTTTCTTTCTGTCTTAAATGGAAATGGCTGTTGTTCAGTCGCTCAGTCATGTCCAACTCTTTGCGACCTCATGGACTGCAGCACACCAGGCTTCCCTGTCCTCCACTCTTTCCTGGAGCTTTCTCAGACTCAAATTCATTGAGTCGATGATGCCATTCAACCGTCTTGTACTCTGTTACCCACTTCTCCTGCCTTCAATCTTTCCCAGCATCAGCGTCTTATCCAGTGAGTCAGCTCTTCGTATCAGGTGGCCAAAGTATTGGAGCTTCAGCTTCAGCATCAGTCCTTCCAAAGAATATTCAGGGCTGATTTTCTTTAGGATGGACTGGTTTGATCTCTTTGCTATCCAAGGGACTCTCAAGAGTCTTCTCCAGCACCACAGTTTGAAGGCATAAATTTTTCAGTGCTCAGCTTTTTTTATTATCCAGCTCTCACATACATACACAACTAATGGAAAAAACATAGTTTTGACTTATAGGACATTTGTAGGCCAGGTAATGTCTCTGCTTTTTAATACACTGTCTAGGCTTGTCATAGCTTTTCTTCCAAGGAGCAGCATCTTTTAATTTTATGGCTGCAGTCATCATCCACAGTGGGATCTTTGGAGCCCAAGAAAATAAAGTTTCTCACTGTTTCCACTGTTTCCCCATCTATTTGCCATGAAATGATGGGACCAGATGCCATGATCTTAGTTTTCTGAATGTTGAGTTTTAAGACAACTTTTTCACTCTCCTCTTTCATTTTCATCAAGAGGTTCCTCTTCACTTTCTGCTATACGGGTGGTGTCATCTGCGTATCTGAGTTTATTGATGTTTCTCCTGGCAATCTTGATTCCAGCTTGTGCTTCATCCAGCCTGTCATTTCACATGATGTGCTCTGCATATAAGTTAAATAAGCAGGGTGACAATATACAGCCTTGACATACTCCTTTCCCAATTTGGAACCAGTCTGTTGTTCCATGTCCAGTTCTAACTGTTGCTTCTTGACCTTCATACAGGTTTCTCAGGAGGCAGGTAAGGTGGTCTAATATTCCCATCTCTTGAAGAATTTTCCATCCTTTGTTGTTATCCACACAGTCAAAGGCTTTAGTGTAGTCTATGAAACAGATACAGATATTTTTCTGGAATTCTTTTGCTTTTTCTATGATTCAATGGATACTGGTAATGGACAGAGAAGCATTGAGGCATTTCCTCTGAGCCAATTCCAAGTCTGTTCTGGCCCTGGGTCATTTCTTTCATGGAAACGTCCAGGGGTTGGAGAGTGCCCTGTCCTTTTATCTCCATAACACCCTCTGCAAGGAGAGAGCTAGCTTCCCCAACCAGACATTCCAGCTAAGAGGACTAGAACATTCAAGGTTACCCTACCAGATTAAATCCTTGCTGAGAAATGAAGGTGACCCCAGGGGCTCCAGGCCAACCTCTTTTTTTCAGCCTTGAACCTGAGACCATGTTTTGCTAGAGATCAGCATGCTGAACATTTCTCAGGAATTAGAGGGCTTTTCTGTTTTTCTCTTTCTGTTACTGCTAACACAGAAAGATGAGCAGAATGACTGAATATAAGGTCAAAAGGACTTCAGAAGTCACTTTGTCCCACTGTCTTTCTGGTTTGAGAATTTTCTTTACACCTCCCATGACATAAAAAGTCAGTTAAACATCTTCCTAATGACTGGGAGGCACTTATCTTTCATGATAACTCATTCTCTTTTTATAATAAAATAATAATTTTATTGAGATATAATTCACATACCAGAAAATTCACTTTCTTGGCGTGTGCAACTCACTGGCTTTTAGTATAGTCAAGAGTTGTGCAATCATCACCACGATCTGATTTTAGTTCATTCTTTTTTAAGCAGCTCTAATTCTTAGAAAACTCTATTGAAGCAAAAGGAAGACCAGTCCCCAGGCGAGGGGGAGAAGAAGAGTGTTCAAGTCCATCTCACCTACTTCACAGGTTGGCCTACTTGACCTGTGTGGGTCTGGCCACACAAAGGATGTGCCCTTGTTTACATTCCTTCTCAGAAATACGTTGACAGAGTAATTCGTTTCCACACTTGATGACTGTGAAAGAACTTGACAACATCTGGGATCGATTCTTGAAGATTTCCCAGCACCACGGGCTGAGTTCTCCCTTGCCTGCTGTCACTGAGGGTGTCCTTCTTGTCCTTGGGGTGGGGAGAGGAGAAAGGTAGAAGGATGCTCCAACTCTGAGGTAACTGGGAATGGAATGTCATTTCGAAAAATCAGGGTGATTTCCCCATTTTCAAGAGCATTTGAAACTTGCCCAGACTTGAGCAAGTATGAGATAACCCAATGAGTATTTCCTGAGAAATCTGGAGACACACCAAAGAATCGGGGCATCTCACTGCTCTCCTCCCTCTCTTCTTTCCCCCAACTCCTCTCTCCTATTTTCTGGCTGTTTTTTTCCCCTCTCTTTGCCCTTTTCCTTTCCTACTGATTCCCTCTTCCCCTCCTTTTCTATCCTTTTTCCTACCATCACCTCTCATCCCCTCTTTCGTGTCCTCTGTACTAACCTGGCTCCTCCTTTGTTCCTCACTCCAAGGCCTCCACCCTACAAAGGACCATTTGGCCCCTGTTCTATCCTTGCACCCCACTATCCCAGTGCTCTGGAGGGCACCTGTGCAATGACCTCAGGGCACACTAGTAAGCTCACCCCCAAGCCAGTGCTCTTCTCCAGTGTGGGGGTGGGGGCTATATAATTTTACACTGCCTTGGAGTGAAGGCCAGCCAGTGACGGTTTTCTCCAGAAAGTCAAGGCACCTCCTGAACTTGCACTTACACTTACACTTTGTACCTGTCCCAGGTGTTACCATTTCCAAGTGTTAACATTTCAGATCAAAGAAGAAGGCTCAGGGTCTGCATTCAGAACATCTACAAAATGACATACAGGGCTTTTCTGAGATAGGAAATCATTGTGAGATTTGGGGCATCAAAGCCTCTAGGGAAGGAAACTAAGGAGGTAAAATGTCCATGATCACAGTTCTTAAAGGTATAAGAGACCAAAGCTTTTGCACAGAATTATAAATAAATAACCTAGAGAGAGGTCACCTTCAACAACAACTGCACTGGCCTTTTTCCATCCACTTTGTCTGATCTCAGGACTCTCCATAGATCCAGGCCATGTGGAGCTGTAAAGAATAAGAGTGAGGTGTTCAGCAGAGACAGAAGGGAGCTGTAGCAGGAGATGGTGAAATTAGTGAGGCTGTTTAGAAAATGCAGTTGGGGAGGATTTGCTTGAGGGGGCCAGCAGGAACAAGTTGGAGAGCGGAAGACTTCATTGCAATGACGTCTTCATGCTGTGGCTGAAGCACTAGAATCAACCAAAAGTCAAAAATAACAAAAGATCTATAAAATTAATATCCAATATATAAATCACTCCTCCCCTGCAATGAAAATGTTGGGATCTTCTTGTATTAGAAACACTATAATGTGGTAAAAAGCTTTGTATTTTGTGAAAAAAATAAAACCACAATCATGTAGGGCAAAAATGAAAATAAAAAAATAAAACTGCTCTTGCATCTGATGACTTAAGGTAAGCTAAAATAAAACTACAGTAGATCCAACTGTAATATAATTTATCACTCAAATCTGGGTTGGAATATGACATCTCATGTCCTCTATCATTCACATACATGAAAGCTAGGAATAACATAGATAACTGCGAAAGAGATTTTATATATAATTTATGCCATATCTACTCCCCAAAGAGATGAAACCGCGCACTTACAGTGTTATAAAGCACAACAAAAAAATAAAAGAAGAAGCAGAGAAATAATCTTTCCTAAGCCCGTCTATGAGCTCTAAATTTAATGTTGACCTTCTGGGCAGGAAGAATGAAAAAGATAAAATTTAGTTGTGTATTCCTTATGGACTGAAAAAGAGAACACATAGAAATCATTGTGAAGAGGCAACTTTTTTCAGGCTATGGGCATTAAATTCATAAATGGAATTATCTTGTAGATCCAGTCAAAAAAGACAAAAGATAACCTAAAAGCTGATGTCTGCAAACACAATTGAACAAAAGTACATAAATATGGCAGGTGTATACTTCTCATGGTTGTCTTCTATGAAATACAAGGTCATAATATGAAAGCTAGGTTCATGCATTTCTCTAGTGAAAAACAACATACCTGAAGACAGCATAGTTCAAGTGTGTTAGCTTCTGATGATCTAACTATACCGGGATAAAACTTAAAATAAAAAAAATAGGAGAGAGAGCAAATTCTATTACACTTGACCTCTGGACTGTATCTCCCAAATATCTTGTCTCAAGGAGTTTTGGCACAACTTGGGCCACTGGTAATTTATAGTTGAACCTTCTGACATGCACCTGAAATTTCAAAATGCTGAGCTACTGACTAGAGAATGACACATACACTTTAGTCATGAGAGGAAAGCAGGGTTCTAAAGAACTGTTCAGAAGGCCATTGGCCTGTACTTTATGAAATTGAGGAAATGTCTCTGAAGCTGCAGTTGATGAACACTAAATCTTTTCTTGAGGAAATCACATGGATGAAAAGAATGTAATTCAGCCTGCAAAAAACGGGGTCTGCCACTCAGGCCAAGATCTAAACTACTTTAGTACTGAGAGACCATTTTTAGGGAGTTTTTTGTTTTTAATTCAGGTAATTGAGTGTTTAAAGTGAAATTATATGCTGAATCCTAATTAAAGACAACTTCATAATGTAGAAAAGTGCGCTAAAGGGCAATTAAATCAATGACCTGTCTTGTCATCAATGAAGGGTGACATTTCTACAACTACGCTTACAGAAGCCGAAGTGTGGGTAACACAGTCTAACTGCTAGGTTCCAAGTCTCCCAATGAGACCTATTGTAATTCCATGTAAGTTCCATACAAGGAAATTGAAACTATTTAAACTTTATATATGACTCAATCTGCATTCCATTGAAATGTGGTTTCACAAGCTTTGCCAGGAGTTTTCCCAAAGGTCTTTACCAAATCATGAGACCGGACACCCAGGACTCAACTTTCTCAGACATTGAGCAACAGGTTTTAGCCCGTCAACAGGATACAGCCTGAGATGTGAGCAAAGAGAGTGCTCCTCCCGGAAGACAGTCTTCTCAGCACAAAACTACAAAGTCACGAGATCTTCACTGGTGACCCACAGACCTGGAAACACTCTCAGTCCGTCTCTTACTTGCAGACTCTCTCTGTTCCAGTTACATGGAAGTCAGACTCAGGGATAATAATATTGAGAATAAGAAAGAAAAAACCTAAAGGCAAAGTTTTCATTACAAGCCAGTTCCAAATACTCATCTGAAGCATAGACAGAAACAAAAATAAACTGATTGTTAAATAATTAATCATTCCAATCATTGATTAGAAAGAGTAAAATTCTACTTAGATTTACCCCATAGGCAGCCACTTAATTCTAGTAGATGGTAGACGGTGCTGATGAATGAATTTAATCAGGTATTTTCTTCTTTCACTGTGGTCACTATTTCCTGCAGATGTGTTCCAGAGAGAAACAGTCTTTCTGATGTAGACTTCCTACAGATGTGACTTTTAATAAAACAAGTGGCTAGCATTTAAATCTTCTACAATTATGTATGCATGCTCAGTTGTGTCCAACTCTTTGCAACCCCATGGACTGTAGCCCATCAGGTTCCTCTGTCTATGGAATTTTTCATGCAAGAATACTGGAGTGGGTTGCCATTTCCTCCTCCAGGAGATCTTTCCAACTCAGGGATTGAAACTGCATCTCCTGCATTCATAGATGGATTCTTTACCACTTGAGCTGTCTGAAAAGCCCTCTTCTACAACTATTACAGTCAATTTTCCATGATCATAAATTGATAATGAATAAATTAATAATCCAGCTTAACCAAATGGGGAAAAGTAATAATTCTGTATTTGTGAAAGAATAATACTAAGTTTTTACAAATTTGCCAAAATATTTACATATTGGTGGTGGTGGTTTAGTCACTAAGTCATGTCTGACTCTTGTGACCCCATGGACTGTAGCCCTCCAGGTTCCTCTGTCCATGGGATTCTCAAGGCAAGGAATGCTGGAGTGGGTTGCCATTTCCTTCTCCAATTACATATTGGAGTTTACATATTCCAAGGCATCAACTGTTTGGACAGATGTAGTAAGAATTTGCTGCTCTGTTGTTCCAGTTACAATATGGAAATACCCACAGTCACCACCAATCAGCACTTTAGACACATTCTGTTGCCTTTGCTGAAGACTAACACTAAGAATTGCTCACTTTTAGCAAGCATCACATACTAAGCATTTTACCTGAATCATCTCATCTAACCTCCACAGGCCTATAAGTAGGTACATCAGTATTACTATTTCCTCTTCTGAGGTGTTAAGAAGTGAGACAATTGCCCAATATAACTTTTAAGTAACAGAGCCAGGAATTGAATATTATTATATTTGTTTCCTGTTGCTATTCAGTCACTAAGTCATGTCCAACTCTGTGATTCCAAGGATTGCAAGGCTCCTAATTTATAGAGCATTGGTAACATGCTGAATGACCCTGAACAATTAACATCTCATCTATCTCACTTGCAAATGGAGGCGATTCTACATATTTTATAGGGATTTTAGGAGAATTAATAATACTAATAGGAAATCTGTCAATTACTGAATGTTGATTATGGGCTAAACACATTATTTCATTTAATCTTTAAAATAATACTACAAAGTAGGTACCACTATTAACTCAATTTATAAATTATAGTACATTATGAAAAAGGGGAAAAATTAGTAAGGAGACTGAGTCTTAGAGTTTGTGTATCTTGCCCAAAGTTACTCCACAGCCAGGCTGGATTTTATATCAAGCCCACAGATTTGAAGTATTGGGTTGGCCAAAAAGTTCATTCCAGTTTTTCTGTAAGAGGTCATAGAAAAACTCAAATGAACATTTTGGCTACCCAGTAGTATTCTTAATTACTATTCCTGACTCATGGCAACCATTAAATCAAGGTGCAATCCTCTTCTCCTTCCTTCCTTCACTATAATTAAAGATGTGACCTTTTTTCTCATTAGTTAATACCTTTATTTTTTAGCAGTAGCTCAGGGTTTGCAACATCAATCTTTAATTTATCATAGGGCATCTTTAAATAATATTATACTACTTCAAGCATAGTGTAAGAACTTTACACAAGTATTCAAGATATGGTCCTTTGCCTTCAAGGCAAAAAGCTGCTAATGTCACTAACATCATTCGGGGAGGGCCAGCTTATCCTGTAGGCTCAGGCATGTGCCATGCATGCCCTGTGGAGGGGCACTGTACAGACTCTCTGGCTCTGGGATTGTGGGATTCCATGATTCCCAAGTACAGCAAAGTACTTGACAAAATCTACAAAGGCTCAGTTCAGTTTGCCCTAAGCCAGAGCAGGCAAAAAAGAAACCACAAGGGACCAACTTGCCTTCTTCCACAGTTATTCCCATTTTTTCTTGACTCCAGCCACTCCAGAACCTTGACTTGTGAGCCACACACTGCAGGGCTACAACGTACTCTGTAAAAGCTTGCAGCCCTGTGAGGTTGTATGCTTCTTCTTCATTCCTAGAGCTTCTGGTGAAGTTGACTTCCATCTAAAAGACAAAAACAGCCTTGAGCTAGATGGGAGACCACATGTTATCTTTTCATTTTTCTTTACTTCCCAACCTTCTCTTACCTTTCTGAACTAGTAGCATTATATTTCACATTTTTTAATTTTCATAAATAAACTTCTCCACATACTTGGAAACTGTTAGCATCAAATAGAGGTGAGTTACCCCAAGAATCACCACCCCTCCCCTTTCTTGTTTCTAAGCTTGTGAGGTAGAGATTCCTGTGTCTGGACTGAATGTGAGTGAATCTTGCTGTTCTGGAAGATGCAGGGTGGAGTCCTGGCACCCAACACAGGCCTCAGTTTAATTTCTGGAGGTGACAACAATACGTAGAGATAAGATCTCAAGGAACAGCATGTAAAAGACACCTTGACAGTATTAAATTCAAACTCATGTCATGAATGAAACCCAGACAAGTTAAGTGATTATGGATTACCTCAGCATTTATAATCAGCTGAACTAGGATGGGAGCACAGATCCCCTCACTCTCAGACTCTTTCCTTTTATTCAAACTTCCCTTTTCAAATGATTGGTCTTTGGGTGATCACTCAAGTTGCTAAAGATCTCAGTATCCTAGATAAATAAATTGATTTTGACACTCTCTCAATGTGCAGAACAGGGAGAAGCAAATAAACCACCTCCCCTTTCTAGACCTCAGTTTCCTTGTTAGTAAATGAGCGTGTTGCTTTCTATAAAGTCCCTCTGGACTTAACTCTCCACAAGAAACTAGAAATTCAGCTATGTCTTACTGAGCATGATCATTGTTGCTACAACATGAACTTTTAGCTGTAGGTTTACATAAATTTATATTGAGCTTATTAATGAAAATAAACTGCAATTACAGACATGACTACTTTGTGAGAATGCACACTAGCCCATAGAATCTGGCAAGAATAAGAAGTCCTGACATCGCTTATGTGTACAACAACAGTTGTGAAAATAGGTACACAATTTTAGGTGTTGGGCCTAAAGGAAATTGGGGCAAAATGAGGATGTGGATATGTGGCCAACAGCTGAACATCCCAGCTGCAGATGGACAATTCTGAACTCCCAGTCTAGTGAGATGGCATCAGAGCAAGGAAGGAGCATCTAGGCCTGAGGGCAATTTTGCTGCTGAACCCCAGATTCCCTGAGCACCTTCCTGCAAAAGCCCCTGGAGAAGTTGCAGTGGTAGAACAGGGGTGTTGGGAACATATCTTGAGACAGTTCATCCTCTCTGGGGAAGTACCCTCCCCAACTGACCTCAGTTATGGGGCTCAGTTAAAACCAGATTAAGATCTTTGAGAGAAGGTCAACTACATGGTACTCTCCATGCGTAAATCAAAATAAAAACAGTATTAATCCATAAAATACATGCAAGGGAGTCTAATGACATTCTATTTTACTTTTCATGCTTTTTAAAATACATAATACTCTTCTATTTTTAATTTCTCAGAATTTTCCTTCTGCTTTGCTAGTACCCTCAGCACATGCTTGGTCTCTTGCTGGGTCTCCTCACAATCAGAAAGCTCTCTTCACTGTACCTATGCAAACCTAGCCCTAGGCTCAGGGCAGTAAAAAATGCAGTTAAAGTTCCAAAGAGTGCTCCTCTAAGGCTTCTTTACTGTAGCTTTTTTCCGGGCTATACGGCTTTGGTCCTCACTGGGTCCAAGATCAATTGATCCTCTATATACAGGCTTAAATCTAAAACTTCCCAAACTCAGCACAAGCAATGGACTCCTACCAAAACACTAATTAACTTCACCAGTTTTGTTTCTAGCAACCTGTATTTTGTGCCAAGTCCTAGCTTATTCCAAGTGTTTATGTGTTAAGAGATGAGTCAGAAGTTTTGGAGCAAAGTCTAAATCAAACTCTTAAAACAGTCTTGAAATTCTTTGGTAGAGTGTTCACATGGTTCCTTTTATAAAAGTAGAAACCCTTTACACTAGGGCCATGGGAAGATGGATTGGAGGCTAAAATACGGGCAAATGAATGGCTGAACTTGGCATCACAAAACCTGAGCTCAACTCTGTAACTTACAAATCTTGGACAGATGACCAAAGCACTCTACATTGCAATTTACTAATCTGTAATAATAATGGGGCTTCCCTGGTGGCTCAGTGGTAAAGAATTCACTTGCAAATGCAGAAGATGTGGGTTTGATCCGTGTTAGGAAGATCCCTAGAAGAAGGAAATAGCAACTCATTCCAGTATTCTTGCCTGGGAAATCCCATGGAGAAGGACCCTGGTGGGCTACAGTCCACAGGGTCACAAAGAGTCAGACACAACTTACTGACTAAATAACAAAGAAAAATAGTGATATCTTATTTATAGGAGGGGTTTCCCATGTGGCTCAGTGGTAAAGAATCAACATTCCAATGGAGGAGATACAGTTTCAATTCGAGTTGGGAACATCTCCTGAAGAAGTAATTGGCAACCCACGCTAGTATTCTTGCTTATGTTTTCCCAGTAGTCACGTATGGATGTGAGAGTTGGACCATAAAGAAGACTGAGCACCGAAGAATTGATGCTTTTGGACTGTGGTGCTGGAGAAGACTCTTGAGAGTCCCTTGGACAGCAAGGAAATCAAACCAGTCAATCTGAAAGAAAATCAACCCTGAATATTCATTGGAAGGACTGACGCTGAAGCTGAAGCTCCAGTACTTTGGCCACCCGATGTGAAAAGCCTACTCATTGGAAAAAATCCTAATGCTGGGAAAGTCTGAGGACAGGAAGAGAAGAGGGTGACAGAGGATGAGATGGTTGGATGGCATCATCAACTTAATGGACATGTGTTTGAGCAAACTCTGGGAGATAGTGGAGGACCAGGAACCCTGGTGCATTCACATGGGGTTGCAGAGAATCAGACATGACCGAGCGACTGAACAACATTCTTGCCTGGGAAATCCCATGGAAAGAGAAGCCAAGCAGACTACGGTCCATGGGATTGCAAAGAGTCAGACACAACTTATTAACTAAACAACAATTTATAGGATATTTCCAAGGATTGAGTAGTGTGGAGTATAAAAAAGCACTCTGTAACCCATATATTGTGTGTGTGGGTGCTCAGTCACTCAGTCACGTTTGACTCTTTGTGATCCCATGGACTGTAGCCCACCAAACTCCTTTGTCCATGGGATTATCACAACATGAATATTGGAGTGGGTTGCCATTACCTCCACCAGGGGATCTTTCCAACACAGGAATTGAAAACAAGTCTCCTGCAATTCCTGCACTGGCAAGTAGGATTCTTTATCATTGAGTCACCTGGGAAGCAAACCCATATATTAGCATCACACAAATATGAGTCTTGTTATATGAACATACTGGGATTTTGGAATTAGTTTTTATGTGGTTTAGTTTAATTAAACATTTATTGAGCATATGTGGCAGGCAACGAGAAAACTAAGATGAAAATCACAGCCTCTGTGTTTGAGGAACTTATCATCCAATATGGGGAGAGATGAGTTCAAGTGACTATGTTAAGTGCAATGACAGAGGAGGAGCGCCTGTCTCAGACTCCCAGAAGAAAATATGTCAGACCAGAGTTCTGAGAGACGAGTGGATCTAGCAAGGTTTAGGCCAAGAGGAGAGGTACAAAGCAGAGAGCTGTTCTAGGCAGAAGCACAGAATAATGAAATGACATGACGCAAGGGAAACTAGCAATTCAGAATCATTAGAGAAGCAAGAGCAAGACGGAAGATGAGTTGGAGGCATTGATAGGGGCCGGCTTTGGAGGGTTAAGGATTTAGACCTTTTCCCTTGACAATGGGATGAGAACCATCCAGACAAGACTGGATTGGTTTAGTTGGATTTAAAGCTGATTAGACTTGGTTGTGGTTGAGAACTGAGAGGGATTCTGGTTGCACATTCCACTCTCCTCCCCACTTTCTCCAGGTTAGCATAAGGAAGGACCTCTTCCTTCCAGGGGATTGGAAGGAGGGAGGCAAAGATGAGTACAGATGGAGGTAAGTTTATCAAAGAGGTGGGGTACAGGATGCTAGGGATTGAAGTCATTTGCATGTGTTGCCCTCACTTCATATTGTAGATGGTTTAGTAATTTTCCAGAAGAATATAGATTCTGGTTAATTTTTCTTGTTGGATTTTATAAAGTAGTCACAGGACTTTGGGATCAGACAAAAGAAACCAAGGGTTGATAGACAGTAGATCACACAGAAATTCCTCAGATTCACTGAGCCCATGATATGTGGTATGAAGATGAGCTTATGTTGTGCTGAGGAGTGCCCTACTTAGGGGTTCCTTTCTGGGTTCCTTTCTGAAACTACCAATTGGTGAGTCTTTTGTTCCTATAGTCAGTTCTAAGAGAATGGATACAGAGTTGGAACAGAAAAGAAGCTGAGAGGAAGAAGAGTGAACTCATTATTTCTCTTGACTTGAATATAAGACTAGTGAAACTTAACCAGTTTTCTTTTCTGAAAGAGTTCTAGTCTAGTGGAGGATGCAATATATATAGTAAGATGGGCTTCACTAAAGGAAAAAGTCTAAGGATGGCCTCATGGCCAAGATGAAAATAGTAGGCTGAATGATTGTGATGGTCTTCTATATTCAAAGAAGCTTGAGTAAATGAGTTTCTTTTAGCTCAAAGGAGAGGCTGATGTCTTTGGATGGGCTCCGATATAGTCATTCTTTTTGATCAATGATTAGATGAAGGTATAAAAGTGTTATCATATCTGAAGATATTTAAAAAATTAAAAAGTAAAAAGTTAACTCTAAGGTTTATTGAAAAGTTAGAAAGTAGAAAGTTGACTACAGGTTTTGGGTAATAGAATAAAGATTCTCAATAGGCCAAAATGATGGATAAGACCAACCTGAATAAATTCAATAGGAATAAATAAAACATCAGCATTTTAGGTTAAAAAGGGATAAGTTTATAAGACAGTGGAAATGTTCTTACTAGAAAATCTTTTGTGTGTGTGTCGGGGGGAAGTCAAAGATTTAAATTATTTAATTGGCTGGAAGCTAAGAGTCAATAATGTAAGTTGGTTAGAAATAGGAAGCTGATGTAATATCAAATTGCATTATGGAAATATGATAATTATTTCTGAATTTCAAGGTAAGAAAATATTTCTCAAGATGCAAAAGACAATAAATATAAAGGAAAAGTTTGATAAAATTTGACAGTATTCATATTAAGAAGTTCTGTTCCTCTAAAGTTATCATTAAGAAAGTGAAAAGGCAAGATGCACAGTGAGAGATGTTTATAAGACACCTAAAAAATGAAAGACTCATAAACAGAATATGTAAGTAACTCCTATAAGTCAATTAAAAAGTCAGATCATCCAGCAGAAAAAAGAGTGTGCAAAAGCCTTAAATCAATATTTCACAAAGAAGAATTCCAAGTGGCCAATAAATACATGAAAAGACATACAATCTCATTAAAAGTCAGGTAAGTGCAAATTAAAGCCATCATTCCATTGTGTACATGCAACAGAAGACTACACTGGAATAAAAATGTATAAACTCCAGCACTGTAAAACATGAATGGATCTTAGAAGCACAATATTGAGAGAGAGGAGTCAAACATAAAGAATGGATTCTGTTTATACACTGTCTCAAACTACATTGTTTAGGGATGCAGGCTTACATGGTAATACCATAATCAAAAGCAAAGAAGTAATTACCATGAAAACTAGGATAATCATTAGTTCTAAAGGCAGGAGGAGTATGTCATCAGAAAAAGTTAGGCGGGGGCTATAGCATGCTATTTTTTATATCAGTGGTTTTTACATGCACACTGACTTAATAATAATTTGTTAAATGCAATATTTATGTTTTGTTCACTTTTCTAAATATGTGTTCTAGATCACAAAGGTTAAAACAATTTAAAAGGAAATTCCCAAGCTATAGACTTTCAAGAACTAATGTAGCTAGACGCAAAACAGAATGAAATGCAAAAATAAATTTCTCACTTTTTTGTATGCCCCTATGTTCAGAATGCAAGATGCATATAGTAAGACACTTTTCCAATCTAAAAGGCCCAAATGGGAAACTGGGGAGTAAAGTATTCACTATTGTCTATCTTCTATTTTAAGTGTAGAAAATGGAAAAAATTATTCCAGATCAACAAACATCACATAATTCTCTTAGAAACATTATAATGGCATAACTTACCCAATGGGTACTATTTACTGCTCTGAATCGAAGTGTATAATTTAAAGTACATGACTTAGGTGCCAACACAGGCTGTATCCATTTTACTTGAACCATTTGTTTGAGGCCCAAAACTGGTTTCACACTGAAAATCTTAGGTGGCTCAATTTTAGCTGAAAATAAAAATCACACAGTTCTTGTATTTGCACAAAGACCAGAAAGTGCTAATAACATCCACCCAGAATTGCAGAGGAAATCATAGCACATGTTCCATGATTTAGTGTATGCAAAAGGCATTAGGAAAGCAGGGCAAAAAGAATGCTGCCACCTTTCACCCCTTCAAAAAAGAATGTCCAGTGAGGAGAGGCTATGTTTCTGTGTTTTTGTTTTTTTTGTTTTTAACAAATCAGCCTTTTACTGATTGGGTCAGATCTTTTATCAAACAGAAGGGAGGTAAAAAGAAACTTCATGACCAGAGAATGGGTGGTTCCTCTTGTCTGTTCTCCCCATCTCTTTCTTTGACTCTCAGGATGAAGAAGTGCCCAGTAGAAAGCACCTCTCATCTCCCCTGAACACTATAAACATTCTCACCCTAAATCTCTCCTTGAAAAAAAGGTGGGGGGGAGGGGTTGGTTATAAAAGTAACATAGGCTCATTTCAAAAATTATTTATTTAAATTTATTTATTTGGTTGTAACAGGTCTAAATTGCAGCATGAGAACTCATAGTTGTAGCTTGCAGGATCTAGTTCCCTGACCAGGGATTGAACCCATACCCCCTGCATTGGAAGGTGGAGTCTTGACCACTGGATCATCAGCGAAGTCCCCCCGCCCCAATTTTTTAAATATAGAAAAACTACTAAGAAAAACTTTAAGTCAATCATAATTCTATCAACCAGCATGCATGCTAAGTCACTTCAGTCATGTTGGATTCTTTGTGATCCCATGAACTATAGCCCTCCAGGCTCCTCTGTCCATGGGATTCCCCAGGCAAGAATACTGCAGTGGGTTGCCATGCCCTCCTTGCCATCAACCAGAGATCATCATTATTAGCATTTTGGTGTATTTCCAGGCTTTTACCTATACAAAAAATTTGTACTTTTTAAAAGGAAATTGATGTTACGCTAAATAAATCTTTTGTCTTTATGAAAAACACTACGGAATCAGCAAACATCCCTTTGCATTAAAATTTTTCCAAACATGTTTTCAAAGCTTCATAATATTCTCTTATAGAGAAACAGAATTTGACACTTTCTCTATTAGTGTACTGTACATAGTGTTTCCAATTTCTCGTTTTAAAGCCCCCCTGAAAACAGAAGCTGAGTCTCAATCACAAGGCCGTGGATTAACACTTGGCACTCAGCAAATTTCAGATATTTGTTAAGTAAACAAGTAAGTGGATAATAGTTGTATCTTTGTCTATATCTCTCATGGAATCCTTAGATTCCCCTAGGACAGAAGGATTAAATTAAAAGGTATAAACATTTTGGGGCTTCCCAGGTGATTCAGTGGTAAAGAATCCACCTGCCAGTGAGGGGATGTGGGTTTGATCCCTGGGTTGGGAAGATCCCTTGCAGAAGGAAAGGGCAACCCACTCCAGTATTCTTGCCTGGAGAATTCCATGGACAGAGGAGCGTGGCAGACTAGAGTCCATTGGGTTGCAAAAGAGTTGGACATGACTTAGGGACTAAACAACAAACCACAGCAACATAAACATTTTTAGGGCTAATTTCCACAAAATGTCATTTTGCTTTCCAAAATAGCTACAGTAATTGCAATGTAAGTACATAGCACCTTCTTTATTCATGCCTCCGTTGGTGGGTATTTGGGTTGTTTCTATATCTTGGCTATTGTGAATAATATTGCAATGAACAAGGAAATGCAAGTATCTCTTTAAGATCCCAATAAGATCCTATTTAGATAAACACCAGAATTGGAATTGCTGGTAGTTGTATTTTCAATTTGGTAGTTGTATTTTTAATTTTTGTTTGGAACTTTCATACTATTTTCTGTAATGGTCATATCAATTTACATTGTTGCTAAAGTAATATATGTTCATGTTAAGAAAGCAAAGATAATAAGAAAATAAAAGTTTGTGTTTATGAAGTGAAAAAGCTTGCCCCTTTTAGGCCCATCAACAAGAGGTAGAGCCAATGTTAGCAGTGTGATGTAAGCCTTTCAAAAGGAGTTCCTAAAAATGTTTTAAAAAGAAACCCAAGTCAAAACATTTCATAAAAAGAAAATCTGAGGCTCAGATATCTACACTGGTGAGATGTACCAAAGGTTTAAAGACGAATTACCACTAATCTTTCAGTTCAGTTCAGTTCAGTCGCTCAGTCATGTCTGACTTTTTGCAACCCCATGAACCGCAGAATGCCAGGCCTCCCTGTCCATCACCAACTCCCAGAGTTCACTCAGATTCACGTCCATTGAGTCGGTGACACCATACAGCCATCTCATCCTCTGACGTCCCCTTCTCTTCCTGCTCTCAATATTTCCCAGCATCAGGGTCTTTCCAATGAGTCAGCTCTTCGCATCAGGTGGCCAAAGTACTGGAGTTTCAGTTTCAACATAGTTCTTTCAATGAACACCCAGAACTGATCTCCTTTAGGATGGACTGGTTGGATCTTCTTGCAGTTCAAGGGACTCTCAAGAGTCTTCTCCAACACCACAGTTCAAAAGCATCAATTCTTTGGCACTCAGCTTTCTTTACAGTCCAACTCTCACATCCATTCATAACTACTGGAATAACCATAGCCTTNATGGCATCACTGACTCGATGGACGTGAGTCTGAGTGAACTCCGGGAGTTGGTGATGGACAGTGAGGCCTCGAGTGCTGCAATTCATGGGGTCGCAAAGAGTCGGACACGACTGAGCGACTAAACTGAACTGACTGATAATGGAAAATAATCTGAAAAATAATTTATGTGTATATGTGTAACTGAGTCACCTTGCTATGTACCTGAAACACTGCAAGTTAATTATATGTCAATTAAATATATATATCTAAAGAAAGATAAATAAATAAAGTCCAACCTCAAATTAGTTCAATTCTTGATGCTTAAAGTATTGATAATTTACTCTTATATTGCCTTCCCAAAGCCAAAGCAAATCTTTTTCAAATCAAGAAAAACTCACCTATTTTTTCTAGAATTTTTCATTCATAATGTTTAGTACTCAAATAAAAGCATACCAAGAGATACTATAAACAAATTTTTAAAGGAGTAAAAGAAATAAACAACAGAAATGGACCTATAGAAGATTAAGCTATTAGAGGNAGAAAAACTCACCTATTTTTTCTAGAATTTTTCATTCATAATGTTTAGTACTCAAATAAAAGCATACCAAGAGATACTATAAACAAATTTTTAAAGGAGTAAAAGAAATAAACAACAGAAATGGACCTATAGAAGATTAAGCTATTAGAGGTATCAGGCATAGACTTTAAAGGAATTGTAATAAATATGTTCAAGAAAACCTAGAACAAGAAAGACAATTTCACCCAAGAACTGAAATGTGCTGGGAAAAGAATCAAACAGAAATTCTCAAAGTAAAAAATGTAATAGTGACCTTCAGTTTCAACTCTAACATATAAAAAGTTTGAAAGTCCTCGTTACTCTTCTTATAATAAGAAAAATGTTGAATAAATAGGAAATCAACAACTTTTCTAAGATACATCAGATAATTGAGCTCACAGGGCAAAACAACACCCCCAAAGTCTGACGATACAGGAAGAATCACAGTTTCAACGGGATTACTTGAAGCAGAAAGCTCAGGAGCCAGTANAGCTATTTGTAAGGCCTCCTCAGACAGCCGTTTTGCTTTTTTGCATTTCTTTTTCTTGGGGATGGTCTTTATCCCTATAACCCTTTCAAAAAACCGGATCAGGAAACACCTTCCAAGTCATTCTGTGAGGCCAATATTTCCATGATGCCCAAAATAAACAAAGATATCACAAGAAAAGAAAGCAAGAGACCAATATCCCTATGAAGATAGAAGAAAAAAATCCTCAACAAAAAAACTATCAATCCAAATTCAGCAACATATAGAAAGAATTATACACTTACAACCATGTGAGATTTATTTCAGGAATACAAAGTTTGTTAACTTTGTTTACAAATTAACTCAGAAAAGATCATAGAACTAAATGTAAGAGCTAAAGGTATAAAAGTTTTTAAAAGAAAACAGAGTAGAAATCTTTGTGACCTCAGGTTTGGTACTAGTTTATTAGTTCTGACTCCTGAGCACAAGCAATAAAGGAAAAAATAGATAAATTATAATAAAATCATCAAAATTAAATTATGTTTTAGTTTCAAAGGATATCATTAAAAAATTGAAAACATAACATATCTTATAAGGAGCTGATACCCAGAATATATAAAGAACTCGAACTTCCCTGGCAATCCAGTGATTAGGACTCACTCTTCCACTGCAAGGGGCTTAGGTTTGATCCCTAATAGGGGAACTAAGATCTCACATGCTGCAGAGCACAGACCCTCACCAAAAGAACTCTTAAAATTGAACAGTAAAAAGACAATATATTTGTAAAATTGGCAAAGGTTATGGATTAACATTTTTCCAGAGAGGATGTACAAATGGCCAATTAGCACATGAAAAGATGCTTAATATCATTAATCATTTGGTAAGTGCAAATCAGAACAGTGAAGTATGATGTAATACCCACCAGGGAAGTCCCCTAATACCCACCGCTGCTAAGTCACTTCAGTCGTGTCCGACTCTGTGCGACCCCAGAGACAGCAGCCCACCAGGCTGCCCTGTCCCTGGGATTCTCCAGGCAAGAACACTGGAGTGGGTTGCCATTTCCTTCTCCAGTGCATGAAAGTGAAAAGTGAAACTGAAGTCGCTCAGTCATGTCCAACTCCTAGTGACCCCATGGACTGCAGCCCACCAGGCTCCTCTGTCCATGGGATTTTCCAGGCAAGAGTACTGGAGTGGGTTGCCATTGCCTTCTCCAATACCCACTAGGATGGTCATAATAAAAAAAAGTGCAATAACTAGTGTTAACAAGGATATGGAGAAACTGGTAACTTTATAAATTGCTGGTGGGAATGTAAAATGATACAGCCATTTTGTCAAAATTCAGCACTTCCTCAAAAAGTTAAAGACTGAGTTATATGAGCCAGCAATTTCATTAGGTATATATCTAAGAGAATTGAAGCCTATATCCACACAAAAATTTGTACACAAATATTCATAATTACAGCTTTCGTAACCAAAAAGTAGAAAAAACTCAAATGTCTATCAACCACTCTGTGGTTAAACAGAATGTGATATGTCCCTATGATGGATTATTATTCAGCAATAAAAAGGAATAAATGTTACAAGATAGAAAAAACCTTGAAAACATTATGCTGTGAAAGAAATAAGATACAAGGACTATACTGTATCATTAAATTTATATGAATTTTCAAAAATAAGTAAATCCATAAAGACAGAAAAATAGATTAGTGACTGCCAGAGATCAAGGGGAAGGTAGAATTAAGGATTTCTGCTAATGGACATGAAGTTTCTTTGAGGGGTAATGAAAAGTTTCTGGAACTAGATCCTGGTGATATTTTTATAAGTTTGTGAATATGATTTTTAAAAACTGGTGAATTATCATTTTTAAAAGGTGAATCTTTGGGGTGGGAAATGGGATGGAGGTTCAAGAGGGAGGGGACATATGTATACCTCTGGCTGATTCACACTGAGGTATGGCAGAAACCAACACAATATTGTAAAGCAATTATCCTCCAGTTAAAAATAAATAAATTAACAAAAAAGGTGAATCTTATAACATGTGAATTATATCTCACAAATGATGTTATTTTTAAATTAAATAGTAAAAATGACTCTGAAAAAGAATTTAAAACGTAACAATCAGTGAGATATTTTTTAAAATAAGAGTTTTACTTTCTCCTGCAGGAGCAATAATGTTTTGAAGAAGAAACACTGTTTCTTCTAATATAATTTATGGTACAAACTGCAAGAGAAAATCAAGGACCAGCAAAATGTTTCTTCTCATTCTTTTTTCTTCTTTTGGTCAGTTCCCTCCTTACTTCCTTTCTTCTTCCCTCTGACCCTACCTCTCTTTTCTTTCTTCAAAAGAAGACAAGTTTTCCATATATCCAAAACATACACCTACTATATGTTTGAGCTGTGAATCTACTTTTGAGTTTACAAATATCTCTTTTATAAAAAAGAAGAAGAGGGTATATTTTAATTAAAAAGTATATAAGAATATAAAATGACACTTACTTACGGTATATAAGTCCCAATATGTTATATCAGATTTAATTATACCATATGCATTTTGAGCCTCCACTTGAATAATGTAAGTATCTGGTAGTGTTAATCTTGAATAAAAAGAGCATGAAGAACCATTTATACTTGTAGAATTACAAATATCATTTTCATGTAAATAACACCTTTGAAGGAAAAAATGATTCAGCGTGAGTTTAGTACAGCAGTTTAGAAACATAAGCATATTTAATATATTAAGCATGTATTTGGTAGCTCCCTTCTGGGTCTCTCTTGAGAACTGTATAGTCCAGAAATTGATGTTTATCTCTCCAGATTCCTTCCTCACCTTCAAGGAGAGAGAAAAGTTACCGTGGAGACCTCCCTGGGAACCCTGTAAGTTCATCAAAAGTTACATTCATATAATGCATTTCCTATTGGTAAGGAATAATGAATAGGCTCTTGAAAATCTGAGATTCTAACCTTGAGAACTTATTCTTAAAAGAAAAAAATAAAAAGAATATGTTAAATTATTACAGTAGATACATAAATAGAATTTAAAATGATAGTTTTTAATACAACTATATTTATTGATATGGAAAGATGCCTGGTACTCTAGTAATAGTGAAAAAAAGCAAGATGCATATTATATAAATAATGATTACATTAATATGAACTTACATATTTATATAACTCTTCTTAAAGGTGTCTAGGAAGGCCTTCATCAAAATGTTAAAAATTGTTATCTTTGGTAGTGGGATTTTGGGTGATTTTTTATATTCTTCATATTTTTCAGATTGAATTTTTTGCCACTGGTGTACACTGTTTTCAGAAAACTCATTACAATATTTTCTTAGATAGATAACTTAAACCCTATCAATCTGTAACTTAATGAAAACAACTACACNTTGGTAGTGGGATTTTGGGTGATTTTTTATATTCTTCATATTTTTCAGATTGAATTTTTTGCCACTGGTGTACACTGTTTTCAGAAAACTCATTACAATATTTTCTTAGATAGATAACTTAAACCCTATCAATCTGTAACTTAATGAAAACAACTACACATATTGGTAGGAATCAAGTAGGTGGGTATTGCTAGAGTCCTCTAGGGACTATGTGGAAGATGAAACAAGCTGAGACCAGAAGAGGGGGCCCACTGTGTAAGGATTTGCAAAGGCTGGGGTAAGGGGGCATTGACTGAACATACAGAAATATAGAACCATGGAATTTTGAAAGCAGAAAGGATCTCAGGGTTTTCGATGGTTATCACAGAGTGCAAAAATGGCGTCCAGGGTAATGCTGTGTCATGGTTATACAAGCACCCTCCCCACCCTCTTAGCTGTAGATCCTATCGGTATGGTTGCAAATAACCAAGGTATCACCCCAGCCACTGGATGCAATTGAGAAAACATTTTACTGTCTAAGTGACTTGAGTCACGAGTTAAAATGGGAGCCTCTGCCTCCTCCCTTTACTTTCCCTGATGGCACACAAGCTCCCATACTCACGAAGTTCTCCTGACTGTGTATGATATAAAATTAGCTTCTTTCTCTGGACTCCAGGTGCAAGTAAAATTTTTCCCATAGTAGAAGACACAAGAAATATTCTCAGGCTTAGCTGGCAGGTCTAGAAAAATACACAAACACAATAACTTTAGTGCATGATAATTATTACCAGCATTAATGAGTTTGATGAAAACAGATTAATCAAAAGCTGAATTTCTTGGTAAGTTACTAGGTATAATAGGTTCTCCTTATCAGGGCCATGGAAAGAATCTAACTCCATCTCTGCAGTTACTCCCTTAACAGCTAGATTTTGACTTAAAAAACACTTATTATATTTTTATTCAAGGAAGTTCCTACCACATAAGAAGTCAGAAGTCCATCACTTGTAGCAAGTAAAATATTGGAGCAGGGGAGTAAAAGTAAGATGGAGCAAAGAAGTCGGATGTCAGTGTTCTTGGTGCAACAGTACAAACATGTCTGAAGAACAAAGGTCATTTGGGCCAGTGGCCTATTTCACCAGGCATAGCAAGTCTTGTCGGAGCCTCACGTACCACTCAGCACCAACTCCAGCATGATATCGAAGTCCTAGCACTGCAGAGAGTGAGCTGGGGAAGATTTTCACATAAGCCCTGAACAGGTGAGAGTAGCAAGCAGGGATTCAGAAGTCCCCAGTATCTCAGGGTGAGGAACTGTGGGTGGGTATAGATGTGTGGGGTTGGTCCAGGCCTGGGATTCAGAAGAGATCAGGCACATTCAAGGTGATATGGCTGTAAATTAGGCCTGGGATTCAGATGAAGAGGTTTCTGTGCACAGGGGGATGTCAAGACCACAGGCAAACAGCTGGGGCATGAACTTCAGGAGGGGGTTGGCAATGATACCCCAAAGCCCACCCAAAGCTGGCTGCCCGGCAGCAGATAGCAGAGAAGCGATAAGACCCTAGCAAAACGTCCAGAGGGAAACAAAGACTTGCTCACACAGATTTAGGAGACCAGGACTCTGAAGTTACATAAACCCACTCATATACGGAGACACCACCCTAGGCAGGAGTAGGGGGAAAGGCAGAAACTCTGGAACTGTGCACAGTTACCCCAGAGAGACTGAATCAGCTGGAAAACACTATAACTCAGAAGAAAGGGAGACAGTGCTAATAAGTGCTGCCCATGTGTCCCCTTCCTCAGCCCTGCCTGCTTTCCGGGGAGCAGGGACTTCTTGAAAACTGATTAGCTTAATCATAGAAAATAAGGATGTTATAAAATATATCTGCATATATGACTAATGTATACATTTCAACTCTTCCAGAGGTAACACCTTCTAATAGGAAGTCAGTAATAAATAGTTTCAGAATGGGTTGTATTCACTGCTTAGATTTGGGACTTCTGGGATTTGTATATTCATTCATGGGCTTCCCTGGTGGTTCAGATGGTAAAGAATCTGCCTGCAACGTGGGAGACTGTGGTCTAAGAAATGAGAATTGTCCACATAGGTAAAGTAGCCCCTGGAAGTGACAAACAAGAGTGAAGGAGAGCAAGGGGACCTTCGTGTCATGTCCACATTTCTAGCTTTTTTCTGAGAAGCCTTCCTCTGAGTCCTGCAGATGAGCCTGATCCTGACAACACCCACTAGTCAGTAGTTAAGTCAATGACTTTCCATCTATGCTACTTGCATGCTGAAAACATGAAAAAGCTGGTGATCTCCAAGTCCAACTGCTTAAAGGACCAAAGTTAACTGACCTGAACCAAACAATACTACATGTTAACTGGAGATCAGAAAGTAGACCAGTTAGCCCAGTAATTCCTCAGAGAACCCACATAGCTTGAAAACACTCCCTCAGGATTCCTCAGGACAGCAAGAACAATATTAACAGATACACATTTCACAACTGTCAGTGGGGACAGCCAAAATCCTATAAGAGGGTGAGCAAACGGTTAGCCAACAATGTCCCCAGGGGAGTAGCTGTTACACTGACTGACTCACTCTCTGACTCAGAGATTTTGGCTGTATGTGTTTGTGCGTACATGTGGGTCTGTCTTTAGTCCTCTGGCCAGTTTCCTTACAAATAGTCATCCAAAGCTAGCCTGCCCTCCAACTCCATTTCACTCATACCAGCACATGAACTCTTAGCAGGATATCAAAGTTGACCGTTGGCTGGAAAACAAAGAAATAAGATGTCTTTCCTGTCTGCTCAGAATAGTCTTTAGTTCTGTACTATCCTCATTATGGCCCCCTAGAGTCACATTTTATTTCCACCTTCATTCTCAGTCTGCCTTGAACAAGCTGACTCCAAAGACAGCCACCAAAAAAACCAGTGTAGAAATAGATGGACAGAGGAGCCTTGGACACGACTAAGGTGACTTAGCATAGCACAGCACAGGAATAGATCCTCGTGGATCTAAACATATCCCCATTGAACCATGGTGAACTCTGGTCTTTACTATTCTTCCTTGAATATCTCTCTTTAGCTCTTTCAGAAGCTTTGATTAATATTTATAAAAACCATAAGTCAGAGGGGAATCCAGCCTCTGGTTACCAGAACCATCTGTGTCATCAGGTATCAGAAGAGGAAGTAGCTCTAAAAATGATTTCCTCTTCACCTGAGCTTTTTTTAAGGAGCTACATTTGTTTTACTCTCACTGTTTGGTACATGGCAAGACAGAAATATTCTTGGAGAGGCCACTTGATATTGGTATAGAGAAGGAAAAAATCCCGTTTCCTTGCACTCCGCTAGGCTCTCCAGGGGCCCTGGAGAAATCAGACTGATAAAAGACAGATTAACAAGAGAAAAACATTATATTAATGCATGCAGTGAAATTACACAGGCGAAAACTCAATAAAGAGTAACTTAAAGGGGTGGTTAGAACTTGGGCTGATACAGCATCTTAAGACAAAACATAAATCTGTAGAGAACTGACCGGGCAAAGGAAAATGAACTTAGGCTTTCAAGGGTGGCAAACTGTGAAAAGGGAAATATATGTGAGACACTAATGGAGCAGGGTTTAC
Source organism: Neotragus pygmaeus (assembly GCA_006410875.1). NCBI lineage: Eukaryota > Metazoa > Chordata > Mammalia > Artiodactyla > Bovidae > Neotragus > Neotragus pygmaeus. Next base: position 452,533 of record SJYV01031590.1, read on the forward strand.
ATGTGCAGGTCCATCCTGGCACTGATTTTCTGTCTTCCTCATGGTCATAAAACTTCTCCAGGAGAGGAGATTTATAGTAGTCCTCACTTTTCAGAAGTTTCTTCTTTTAAACAAATAAAAGAAGTTCCACAAAGACTTCACTTCTGCATCTGTTGATTCTCATTTGACTCCAAATCAAAATAAATCCTTATGCCAAAGTAGTATCTTTTGGGGTGGCATATTCTGATCCCCTATGTTGGTGTTACAGAAGAGATTTATGATAAATAAAATGAAAGCCCAAGAACATTTCCAGTGCTCATCAGTATTTCCCCTTCCCCGACATATGGGAAGATTTTATTTCCTTGCTTCCTTGAAATTGGGCATAGCAATGTGACTTCTTTGGCCCCTGACATGAAAGGAGACTAAAGCGCAACTACATTATTATCCTTTCTCTCCTCCCTCTGCCCTGCACACCCTGAAAATCCATGTTGAGATAATGAGTCTTAGGCTGGTACAGCTTCCATCATCTTGGGTCCCTGCTTACCTGTGATGGACATATAGACTTTGTTGTCTTAAGCACTAAGATTTGGGGCTTGTTTATTATCACAGCATAAACAACTTTCCCTGCCTCATGCGAAAAATAGCTTTTCTGAAAATCCAAGATTTTAGGACTTGTGGGAGGAATTCATTTAAGAGTAGTTTTCCCTCTTCTTCTCTTTGTTATGTCCTCATGACATCCTAACTCTGCATATGATTTCAGGGCATTGTAGACTTGTTTTATCACAAATAAGGGTGTCAAGGGGAACTGGAATAAAAAAGGAAAACCAGATCAACAAATAGCTTCAGTTTTGTTTGCTTTCTTTACTTATAGTTATTACTTACAGCCTCAGTTATCTGGTGTGGATCCCACACATCTGAACTGCCCTGACTTATGTAATAGAACTGCCAGTGAGTAGCAAGGCTTATACATCTGTTGTCCTGCCTACTTGCTGGCAACTAGTGTGCCTGTTTTAAGTCTTATTCAACTTACCTCTAATTAGAACACAAACTCTTCATCAAAAGACTGTCACAAACATTATATAATTGTGATAGAGCAATGGAGGGCATTTTACCTCTGTTCTATTTTTCATAACAATAGTACCCAAGGGTACTCACAGTACTCTTCAAGACTGCCACAGTCGTGAGAAAAAAGGGAAGACTAAAGAGCTGTCATCCACCAGAAGACTAAGGAGACAGGACAATGCAGTGCAATATGCTACCCTGAACTGGATCCCAGAATAGAGAGAGAACATTAAGGAAAAACTGGTGAAATCAAGTCAAGTCTGGAATGTACTTAATAGTCATGTGTTAATATCAGTTTCTTTATTTCAGCAAGCATACGATGCTATTATAAAATATTAGCAATAAGGGAAACTGGATAAAAGGTATATAAGAATTCTCTGTACTATCTTCACAATTTTTGTGTAAATTTAAAGCTACAACAGAATGTTTATTTTTTGCACATGGACAGCTAACGGCTACATTTGCCCCTCACATACATGTGTCATTCCACATGTTAAGAAAAAGCATATAAACATATTGCCACATTTCTAGAAATAACTGTTTTCCTTATTTTTTATAAATAAGCAGAAATATTCAGAACTCTTCTCTAAGAAGGGCCAGGAGAATGTTCTTGCTTATCAGCAAATTTCCTATAGGCAAAAAGAACATTTTTCAAAATTAAAAAGATCTTCTCAATCTCCCTTCTTCCCCTCTATGCTCATATCACTTTGGTGTCACTGCAAAGTCAAATTTTGTTGTGAACAGTGTCTTGAAATAAAAGAAGGGCAAGGGTGAGACCAAGGGGAAAATTGTCTAGAAGGGAAGTAGTATGGAAACTGGAAAGTTACACAGGAAATGGTATTAATGAAAGGTAGCAAGAGAAGACAGAGATACAAGACTGAAAAAGACAAGTTGAGGGGAAAGGTGTCGTGATGCTTATAAGCAGAACTTTAAATTGGAGAACTGGAAGCATTTGGGGATTTCTGAGATGGCCAAAAGAGGCTGAATGAGACAGAGACACACAGCCCTACCTGCCTGAACTGTCTGCAAAGCTCTGGAGTGTCACAAGTATAACCCCAGGGACCTGCAAGGTGGACCAGGCCATGCCAGAGGTCTGGAAGACATTCTTATTATCTCTGAGTCACAAATGCCTTCTGGGTGACCTCCAATTATGATACATTATGGGCTGGATTGTGTCCCTTCCCACAAATCTCATATGTTGAAGCCCTCCTCTCTCTCTGCTGTGCCTCAGAAGGTGGCTGCATTTGGAAACAGGGCATATAAGGACATATTAACTTTACAGTGTGTCCTAATTCAATCTGACTGGTATCCTTATAAGAGGAGATTAAGGTACACAGAGGGATGACCAGAAGAGGCAGCAGGAAGATGGTCATCAACAAGTCAAGGAGAGAGGTGTCAGAGAAAATCAACTCGCCTCGACCTTGGACTTCCAGTCTCCAAAACTGTGAGGAAATAAACTTCTGTTGTTTAGGCGATCCAGTCTGTGGTATTTTGTTATATAGCAGCCCGACCAGACCAATATTTATACTACATGCCTTGTCTACATTCCCAGTGCTCAATCACCATTTCTTTTAATCTGGTCTTATCTTTTTTAACATAATATATGATCTAAGTAATACATCTTTGATCTACATGGTATTATATGGCCATTAGGCCCATAGTTTTGAGTTGGACCATTGTAGAAACATGTTGTTTCATTTCCCTTTATACCCTTGGAATTTATGGCAAATAGTGTGAAAATGTATATACATTTTCATGTGTGTATCCTATATGTACCAATGCACCCTTAACACAGGAATCACCAAGATAATCACCTACTATTACTCTAAAACAGTGAATCTTGACTTTCAAAGGGTCATATCTCCCTTTGAAAATATGATAGATCATCTTGCCAAACTTGCATATGCATAAGTATATATCAACATGCACATACAACCCCACACAAATTTAGGGAGTTCACAAATCCCCCACTGTTCATCCATGAATGCCCATGTCCAGGTGCCCCTTTGTCCTCAAGTTAACAATTCTTATCCAAAAAAGGCAAATAGAATCACATAATCCACAAAAGGGCATAGGCTGACCTACCTGCCAGGCCAAATTTGCAGAGTAGAGGGAGCGTCCACAGTGTCCAGGCCCACATTGTTCCCAAATAATGCAGGGAGGCTGGAAAGAGAACAGAAAATATCATCAGTCAAGAGTTAGTTTGCTTCCTATCTGTCCTCAACAGCTCTGTTTCTAGTGATAAACGGATTCTGGGAATTTTGAGGAAAGGTATTTTATTTTATATATTTTATGTTACATTCTATTTTGTTATATTTATTTGGTTAGCGTCACACAGATCCCTCTATGATTATTCCATTATCCCAGTCAATTTTTTTGTCCACAGTTAATTCTACTATATAATACAAAAAGTACACCAGCCAGCAAGAATACACTCCAGAAAAACAGTACTGTCCTCCAGTCTCTGCCTCAGTTCCTGAGCACTGCAGCTAAACAAGACATCTTGTAATTTCCCAAAAGCACCATGCCATTTCATATCTCCACGCTTTGTCCATGTGGTTCCTTCTGTCTAGAATGTTCTTTCTTCCCTATTCCTGACAAAGTGATCCATCTTTCCAGACTCAGCTCAAAGCTAACCTTCTCCAAGTGCCTTCGCTGAACTCCCAGATGGACTCAGCCCACCAGTCGGCCTCTGTGACCCACCCACCCTCCATGCCATCTGTACTGTGCACACAGCACACAGAATGGGGTTTAGTAGTTTACCTGCTGGCTTCTCTACAGGTAGGGAGCTTCTGAAGAGCGGAGCTTCTTTCTCTGTGAAGCCTGAGTGTGGAAGGCAGTGCCTAGTACCTGGTAGACATTCACTATTGTTTGTGGAATAATTAGAATAACAAGGCTGCTGGCTCCTCACGTCATCCCAGATGAGATGGTGAGATAGTCTAAGGATTAAGGCAACAGCTCGCTTTCAGAAAGAAATAAATGATGCTACATTTTCAGCTGACATATTATTACGGGGGGAAAAGGAGAGTTTTCAGCAAGATAAATCATTTTAGGAAAAGTTGAATGCAGCATTTCTGGATGAAAACCACAGGGATAACATTTTCTCACACACAAACCAGTTGAAACACCTAACTAACTGAAAGTGCCTAAGGCAAAATAAAGCAGAGTGAGAACTTGGATCCATAGTAATAGAAATACCATTATGAAACAATAAAAGACTGGTTACATAACAGCAATAGTTAATGCCTGTTACTCAAGAGCTGTGGTTAATCTCTCCAAAAACAACCATTGTCATTTAAATGAGTATAAAACTTAGGAAGTTTTAAATTTTTTCAATGAAGAATAAATGTGTTCTTTGAAAATTAATTATAACAGCAATAGAATTTGGGGGGGGGCTTGAATATAATTTTATTTGTTTATTTTTCGACCTTGAAACATCAGGGATTTTAGTCCTCTGACCAGAGATAGAATCCGTGCCCTCTGCAATGGAAGCTCAGAGTTCTAATCATTGGACCACCAGGGAATTCCCAGTAATAGCACTTTTTAACATCCAACTATTCACAATGTTGTCTTAATTTTCTCCAGTTCTTAGCCAAAAAACATGCCTTTACAAGTTTTAAAAGCATACTGGAAAGGGAGGGAGGCCCAGTCATGAAGACATTATTAAAGACATTATATAATGACGGTTTCAATGATTGAATAAACAATTATAGGTGCTAAAGCTCAAATTGTTATTCCAACACAGGGTTTTGCATTTTGAAATCTTGTCAATATTAAATATTGAATATTTTGTACTTAATTGTAATTACTGCTTCTTTACTTTACAGTGAGAATACTCACCTATTATTTGTGAATTTTTAAAGCCTTAACAAAAAAACAGCAGTACTAAAAGTACTAAATTATACCCAGAGACAAAGCTGTAGAAGAACAAAGGGTTGAGAACCACTAATCTACTTGCAGCAGCAGAAGCATGGATAGTAATAGCAAGCATCACCTGGTAAGTGCTGTGGTTACAATAGTGCAAGGAGAGCACAGAATGTCCAAAGAGAGGAAAGAGCTCATGACTGGGGAAAGTCAATAAGCTTTGCTAGAATGACAATGCCCTAACCCCTGTTTGGCCTCCAGTGCCTTTTCCACCTCCCCTCACACATCAGAGAACCACCACTCATGACTCCTTATTGGTAGTAAAAGTGAACAAATATGAGGTACCTCCCAGGAACTTAGAAATAAGTTCAACTGAGAGTTCAACTAGCAAAATGTGTGCACAGAAGTGATCCTAGTTAACTGTGGGAGTAAATCAAGAATGTTTGTAAAATGGTGTTTGAAGAACTTGACTTCACTCCAAACTTCTTCCAAGGAAGCCTGGGTGTAAACTCAAGAGAATTGGATCTGGAAAATTAACATTGTCATTTAGTTGCAGGAATTTATTCAACTAAATGTATCCTAAATGGAAGGAGACTATGGGAACGGAAAGGAAAGGTCACAGAAAAAAAGTTGGCAGTGTTCATTGGTGCTCATTGGGTTTCCCTGATGGCTCAATGGTAAAGAATCTGCCAGCCACACAGGAGATGCAGTTTTGATCCCTGAGTCAGGAAGATCCCCTGGAGAAGGAAATGGCAACCCACTCCAGTATTCTTGCCTGGAGAATCCCAGGGACAGAGGAGCCTGGCGGACTGCAGTCCATGGGGTCACAAAGAGTCAGACACAACTGAGTGACTAAGCATCCATGGAAGGAAATTATGAAGTTTTCCATTGCTGGGGTGGCATACAGTTGACCTTGAGCAATGCCGAAGTTAGGAGCACAGGCTCTCCACACAGTCAGAAATCCACTCACATAACTTCTGTCCATACACACAGTTCCTCCCCATCTGAGGCTCTACTATGTTGGATTTAACCAATCACAAACAGTGTAGTACAACAGTATTTACTGTTGAAAACAAGACCACTTATAAGTGGACCCACACAGTTAAAATCCATGTTTTTCAAGGGTCAGCTGTACTCTATAACAGGACAATCATTAGACTTCACCACAGCCTCATGCAAGATATCTCAAAACCCAAAATTTCCATGATTGGTCTGATTCTGTGAAGCCGTTTCTGATTATTAATAATTTAGCAGAAATTCAGATTCTGAACAAAGGATGTAAGCTTTCTAGTAACTAGAAAAGACTACTCTCCTTTGTTTAAACATACCAGCCTCATGAAGTCTTACATGTGGTAATCAGCCTCCCCAAATCTGAGCAATTTGGGGTGCAGCAAGACTGTGGGCTATAGAAAATTCATGAAGATTATTCTGTGCTCTTAAGGAGAACCATTAAACCATTACCTTCATTGCCTGACTCATTAGCGTTAACTTTTAAAATGCAGCAGCTTTGAATGACTGTCTCCACTAACGGGGCACTTCCTAGAAATATATACCTTCTCATTAGTGGTGCCTGATTTGAATACAACAGGAGCTCTGGAATTCTCAAACAACACTATGAATATTCCATGCTGAACCAAAGGACTCAGAACACAAAGTGATGCCACTTGAGTAATTTTTAGTGTCTTATCTTTAAAGTAGTAGCTACTGTTAGGAGTACAATGACTGGAAGTGAAACCAACCAATTATTGTTCGCTACAGCAGTGGCTGGAGACAAGAAAACAAAGGAAGAGACACAGCTCTTGCCAGCTGATGTTAAAACTACCCCTTTCTCTCCTCATTCTGTCTCCTATCACCCAAGCAGAAGCAATAGCACGGCTGTTTTACTCTCTAGAAATCTCCCATTACACACACACACACACACACACACACCTCCACCAACCCACACACAGGCTGTCCTTTGGAGCTTCAGTTCCCACTCAAGGCTGTGTCCTGGAGGCTATCTTACCTGATTTCGCATGCACACAAATATATCACTATATGACCCTGCTTTAATTCATTCATTCATACAGTTACTCAGTTAATGTGTGTTGATACCCATTCTGTGCCACAAACTGTGCGGAGTATGGGACTGAGTTTTTAAAGGATGGGCAAAGAAGTAAATTCTAGGGATAGCAACATACTTTTAGGTTGAATTAGATAAAATTGCTATTTTTATAAGTCTAAAATAGTCAAATATTGGTAATTTCATCCTAGTAAACTAACTGTATCTTTTCTTTTTGGGTGAGGAAATGCTTATGTGCCTTACCCAAGATGAGATTAAGAGCTATCAGCATGGTGACTAATATATTAATATTAGTTAATAATATTGTACTGTATATTTGAAAGTTGCTATGGCAGTAGACCTTAAAAGCTCTCATCACAAGAGAAAAGTTTTGTAACTATGTACGGGCTTCCCTTGTGGCTCGGCTGGTAAAGAATCCGCCTGCAACCTGGGAAACCTGGGTTCGATCCCTAGGTTGGGAAGATCCCCTGGAGAAGGGAACAGCTGCCCGCTCCAGTATTCTGGCCTGGAGAATTCCACGGCCTCTATAGTACATGGCCTAGCAAAGAGTCGGACACGACTGAGCAACTTCCACTTTCATGGCTGCTGCTGCTGCTGCTAAGTCGCTTCAGTCGTGTCCGACTCTGTGCGACCCCATAGACAGCAGCCCACCGGGCTCTGCCACTTTCATGGCAGTAGACCTTAAAAGATTTCATCACAAGAGAAANTGCTGCTGCTAAGTCGCTTCAGTCGTGTCCGACTCTGTGCGACCCCATAGACAGCAGCCCACCGGGCTCTGCCACTTTCATGGCAGTAGACCTTAAAAGATTTCATCACAAGAGAAAAGTTTTGTCTATGTATAGTGATATTGGTGCACGTTAAGTCGCTTCAGTCATGGCCGACTCTTTGCAACTCTGTGGACTGGGGCCTGTCAGGCTCCTCTATCCATGGGGATTCTCCAGGCAAGAATATTGGGTTGCCGCACCCTCCTTCAGGGGATCTTCCCAACCTAGGGATCAAACCCACATCTCTTACATCTCCTGCATTGGATGGCATGTTCTTTACCATTAGTGCCACCATATACGTTACCTTAACTAGACTTAATGTGGTGATCATGTCACATTACATACAGATATTCAATTATTATGTTGGATACCTGAAACTAATAAGTTAATTATATCTCAATTACTTTTAAAAAGAGTTATAAAGAAACTGCGTCAGTTTCAGAGTATAAACCCATTTGAGGTTCAGGCTGCTTTCACACAATGAATACTTTGAGACTGCCAGCAGCAAGACTGGTAAAAACACAAGTATGACGCAATAGTAAGAGTCTACAAAGTCCTAATTGCATTACATAAATTACATCTTTTCTTCCTAAAATCCCTGCAGAGTTGGTATTATTACCCCTGCTTTACAGATATGGAAGTTGTGGCTCACAGTATCACGTAATCAGTCCAAAACTCCCACAGTTTGTAAGTGACTTCAGTTTCCTTGTCCGTTCAGTTGCTCAGTCGTGTCCGACTCTTTGCAACCTCATAGCTAGATTCAAACCTATGCTTGTCTTATTCTAAAGCCTAGATTCTTTCCATCAAAATCAAGCAGTAGTTATTAGTGATTTACTCTCCCTCAGTCCTCCTGCCACAAAATGCCATTACACACAGGGATTTTCTTCTGAATCTCCTAGGTCTAATTTTCCACAGCCTCAAGTTCCCAGAAAGATAAACCTTTAATGTTCCTATATTTTCCCCAGCCCCTGATCGCTGTCCTCCACCATTTCCCACCCTAGCGCCAGCATTTTAAAAAGATTTACTGCCAGAAGATCAGATTCCTTGTAACCATCAATAACCAGCCTAACTACAGAGTAAGTCATGCAGCGAGTTCTGACCAACAACTTTATTGAAGAAAGCAGAAATAAACCCTCATATGATAGAAGAAGGGACCAAATTTGCAAGTTTTTGCATTATCAGGTTCTGTGGCCTGATACTCACCTTCCTGTGTGGGGTGGTATCCCACAGAAGTTCTGCTGTTTAAAAAGATCCACATCAAAGGTGCTCTGTCTTCCACAGCACAAGTGAGAGCAAGGAGNTTGCAAGTTTTTGCATTATCAGGTTCTGTGGCCTGATACTCACCTTCCTGTGTGGGGTGGTATCCCACAGAAGTTCTGCTGTTTAAAAAGATCCACATCAAAGGTGCTCTGTCTTCCACAGCACAAGTGAGAGCAAGGAGAGTGGTTTGTAATTTATCAACACAGTTATGCAAGTGTTTCCTCTCTGGTCCAAGGGCTTTTCCTTTGCTTTTAAGCCTAGCCCAGGCCAGGGTGGCATTTAACCCACTTATGCTGGGAAGTGGAGTGCATTATTGTAACTTAAAAAAAATCTGCTTCTGTGAGACCACTCAACTTTACAGGAAAAAGTGCCATCTGAAAGTGTCTTTAAACAACTAAAAGGAATGACTAAACTTAAAATGTTCTATACAGGAAGGAAGTCCTTACAAATGCGGGTGGTAATGGGTGAAATGCTAAGAGTATGTTTAGCTTCAGAAATACATCATCATGCAATTATCTTCAAATGAAGAAGGAGATGGAGAGAAAATAATGGTGGCTAACTTGGAAAGAGATTTATAATTCCTAAGCATGTGTTGGGTTGGCCAAAAGTTCATTTGGGTTTTTCATCCAATATTGCAGAAAAACAAACATTTTGACCAAACCAATATTAAGTATACTAAACTGGGAGGCTGGAAGCCAGCTAAATTACTAATTAAGTGGCTTAATATGATAATTAAAAATATATGGAGATCTTACTACGTATCAGTCACAGTGCTTGAAATCATCTCAATCTTCACAACAATTCTATGACATCAATAATGTTTTCCCTCTCATCTCATAGAAGAGGGCACAGAGGCCAGAAAAAGACACTTGTCCAAAGCAAATAGCAGAGCCAGGAACTGAACCAAGACAGCCTGACTCTCAGTATCCTATAAATCAAAGGCTAAATCTGATGGTTTCTGGGATCACTTTAGGCATTACAATTTTATAACTTTTTGTAACTGACAAAATCATAAGGAAATCTCTTCTCTATAGAAAAAAAATTACGATGCAAAAGGAAAGAAATGCAACCTAAGCTTTAAAATATGTTCTCCAGCTGAATGTTTTTATTTAATAATTTTTTAAGCGTATTATGTATTGATGTATGGCTGTGCTGGCTCTTTGTTGCTGCACGGGCTTTCTCCAGTTGTGATGAGAAGGGGTTATTCCTTGTTGCAGGATGCAGTCTTCTCATTGCAGTGACTTCTCTTATTGCAGAGCAAAGGCGCTTGGGCTTCAGTAGTTGAAGCATGCAGGCTCAGGAGTTGAAGCTTATGGGCTTAGTTGCTGTGAGGTATGTGGAATCTTTCTGGACCATGGATCGAACCCATGTCCTTGCATTGGTGGTGTGCTTATCCACTGTGCCACCAGGGACGTCCCCATATATGTCTTAATTTGTTTCCCATCTTCCTTAGGCAATGGTCCACTAAGTAGGAAAGTTTAGCAAAAGTAAGGAGGAGAAAGTTTTTTTTTTACCTAGTAAACTATGAGGTACTAAAAAGTCCCATTACAATGTACTAAGACAGGTAAATTTTTGCATAAAAATAGCAGTTCTTTCATTTATTCAACAAATACTTAGTAATTATATATATAACACCTGACTAATGATGCTATACAATAAAATTCTGGCTACATGGTTGATTGGATATATACATTTCTCTCTGCTCTACCAGATAACTTCATGAAAATTATGATAAAGGTAGAGGAAAGTTACAAAGTCACACAAAACAAAACAAATGGGAGAAGAGACAACAAAACATGGCAATAAGAGAGGTCAAAAAGTTTTGGAGTATGAGAAGTGAGTCAAGTGGCAGCTGAATTAAGAAACATGAGAAAGTTGAAACCTAAAAACACCTAAAAGGGAGGCCACCAAGAAGCAAGATCTGTGCCCTGAATCTCAATTTCAGAAGATGAGACACTACAGGGGCACAATCCATCCTCATTACCCACAGATATTTGCAAATTCACCAACTCTCTAAAATTCACTGTCCCCAAAATCAGTACTTGAGCTACGTCATGGTCAGTCACAGACATGAGCAGTGGCAAGAAGCATACATTCCATGCTGAGGTTGAATAAGTAACACTGCTCTTGTACTATACAAACATTCTTTTCATGATCTTTTCAGTGCCACCATTTTCACATTTTTGTGTGCTTTTTGATGGTGATTTTGCCATTTAAAATGGCCCTCAAGCACAGTGCTGAAGTGCTGTCTAGTGGTCCTAAGCAGAAGGTGGTGATGTGCTTGACAGTTATACTGCTGTTGGCTGTGACTTCGAGGTTGATGCACCAACAATATACATTGAACTAGGTGCCTTTAAATGGAAACACATATACAACAAGGTTATGTGCTGAATATCTGACACGAATGTCGTGAGCAGAGGTTCACAGGAACTGAACCCTGTATTTCCATGCAGGAGAGGTGTTCAGTATTCACTAACTCCGTGTCCACGGTGCCTTTATAAAACATGATTACCACAAATAACACATGCAACAGAGAAGATAAATGTCAACTGAAGGAGGAGGGCAACTTGGACTTTGGCACCCCACTCCAGTACTCTTGCCTGGAAAATCCCATGGACAGAGGAGCCTGGAAGGCTGCAGTCCATGGGGTCGCTGAGGGTCGGACACTACTGAGCGACTTCACTTTCACGTTTCACTGTCATTCA
>SJYV01031590.1:477679-595055 GCA_006410875.1 Neotragus pygmaeus
ATTTCTTTGGAAGGAATTATGCTAAAGCTGAAACTCCAGTACTTTGGCCACCTCATGCGAAGAGTTGACTCATTGGAAAAGACTTTGATGCTGGGAGGGATTGGGGGCAGGAGAAGAAGGGCATGACCGAGGATGAGGTGGCTGGATAGCATATTGACTCGATGGACGTGAGTCTGAGTGAACTCCGGGAGTTGGTGATGGACAGGGAAGCCTGGAGTGCTGCGATTCATGGGGTTGCAAAGAGTTGCACATGACTGAGTGACTGAACTGATATACATAATGAATAGATAAACAAAAATAAATGCTATATTTATATATAATAAGCATACACTGAATGCTTATTAAGAATAAATTTTTGAGTCAAAACTTGGCTTTGGAAATCTGGCTTTCTTCTAGCTTTTCAATTAAATTATTTATTAAACCTCACTTTCAACGCTTACCAACTTCAGAATAGGATGACATTATTTTCAAACCACAAATATTTCTTGAGCACTTTCTCAGAGCCAGGCTGAAGTCTCTGCCTTCCTAGAGCTTAGTCTAGACTTTAGAATTGCTAAACAGTCTTAGCCACTGTTGCTAAAAGAGTCTTAGCCACTAACCATATGTGGCTACTGAGCACTCAAAACACAGTTAGTACAACTGAGAAACTGAATTTTTAAAATTTTATTTTACTTAATCTAAAGCTTGAAACTTGATTTGGCTATTGGGAAACTTAAGTATATGTGAAACATCTTGAGTATGTGAATCTATATTGGGTATGTAAATCATAATTTACTATATTCAGCACAGTTTATAAAATCTAAGCACTAAATATTTCCAATGAAAAGTTTTCAAATTGAGATATGAATTATAAAATATATATTGGATTTCAAAGATTCAGTACAAAAATGTAAAATATCTTTTTATACTGATTATATACTGAAATGATATTTGGGATATATTGATCACATATGTCTATCCCGTACCAGCGAGGGAGCAGTAAAGAATACACCTGAAAATGCAGGAGACTCAAGAGATGTGGGTTTGATCCCTGGGTTAGGAAGACCTCCTGAAGTAGAAAACAGCACCCCACTCCAGTACTCTTGCCTGGAAAATTCCATGGACAGAACCACCTGGTGGGCTACAGTCCACGGGATCGCAGAGTCAGACACGACTGAACAACTGAGCATACACACAGCAGATGAAGATGGGCTAGACTGGAGGTTCAGCAAACAGACTTTTGAGCCAGAATATCTGGGTTCAAAGTCCAACTCTGCCACTTGCTAGCCTCCTTACAGTTAGATGTGACTAAGTTCTCAACAGTGGAAGAGGAAAAGAAATCTATATGCCATTTCTTTGTCTAATTCATAAACATCTTCCTCTTGTCCACCTCTGCCCTCCTCTGGCCCCACTCTTTCCCTTTTCCTGGCTTGATGAAGAGAAGCATAAAGTCCTTGGACACCATGTACCAAAGATAGTAGAGGCACATCACAGAAAAAGCCTGGAGTCCTAAATACCTACCTTGCAGGAGCACCCTCCTTGGACAGTTAGGCGAGCAAAAACCTACCTCCATCTTGTTAAGTCACTGAAGTTCTGGGGGTTTCTAAAAATCAGCTAGTGTTATCCTAGTAGATAAAATCAGTGACTCAAAAGGCTAACAATAAACCAGTTCACAACTCTTGGTGGTGTCATCATGAAGCAGTAAGATAACACCCTATCTATCCCTTGATTCCATCTCTTCTTCACCTGCTTGTATGACTCCCAGGTGTACTGCTGCCAAGACTGTGACTGGGTAGACATGTAAACAGATGAAGAAACAATGAAATAAATAACCAACAGACACATGAAAAGGTGCTTGACATCACTAACCATCAGGTAAACGTAAATTAAAACCACAGTATATGGCTAAAATTTTAAAGCTGGCAGTAACAAATAATGGTGAGGATGTGAATCAAATGGAACAATTTTCCTACAATGCTGGTAGCTATAGTAATAATAATTCAACTACTTTCGAAAACTCTTTTGCTGTTACTAAGAAAGCTAAACTCATACCTATGATCCAGCAATTTCACTCTAGGTACACACCTGTGAGAACTGAGAGCTGTGTTTACCAGAGACTTACAGAATACACTTAGGAGCTTTATTTACAATAGTAAAAAATGAGGAACAACTTACATGTCCATCAACAAAAAATTAGAAAAACAATTTATAGTATATTCATATGACAGAACACTATACAATAAGAGAGAATTGATACACAAAACATGGAGAAATCTCACTATGTTGAAAAAAACAACAAAAAAGAAAGCTTATGATTCCATTTATATAGAGTTCAGGAACAAACATAATTTATGATTATAAAATTCGTAATAGTGGTTACCTCTGGGCAAAGGAGTTGAATGCAAAGGGGCAAGAGGGTAATAGAAATGTTACCCATTTTGATTCATGCAATGGTTTTAAGTATATGTAAATAAAAATTTAAGCCATACACTAAAGGTCTGTGCATTTTAAAATATGTAAATCATATTTCTAATAAAATGATTAAAAAGTTAACTTGTCCCAAAGCACACAAATATAAGATATTGCTCAGGTTCAAACTTAGGTTAAATCTTAGTCTTCTGACCTGAGTAGGGTTCACTTTCCCATCCAATACATAGAGAAATTAGAAAACAAGACTGTTGTTACTTAGCTTAAATATGTCAGTAGCATCACTCTCACTACATAATTTATCCATAATATCTATATTATGATAAACTGTACTGATTTTTCAAAGCAGCCTTCAACAGTACATGAACCGTGAACTTCCAGATGTTCAAACTGGATTTAGAAAAGGCAGAGGAAGCAGAGATCAAATTGTCAACATCTACTGGATTATCAAAAAACCAAGAGAGTTTCAGAAAAACAGCTACTTCTGCTTTATTGACTATGCCAAAGCCTTTGACTGTGTGGATCACAACAAAACTGCAAAATTCTGAAAGAGATGGGAATATCAGACCATCTGACCTACCTCCTGAGAAATCTGTATGCAGGTCAAGAAGCAACATTTAGAACTGGATGTGGAACAACAGACTTGTTCCAAATCAGAAAGGGAGTATGTCAAGGATGTAGTTTGTCACCCTGCTTATTTAACTTATATGCAGAGTACATCATGCAGAACACTGGGCTGGATGAAGCACATGGTGAAATCAACATTGCCAGGAGAAATATCAATAACCTCAGATATGCAGATGACACCACCCTTATGGCAGAAAGCAAAAAACTAAAGAACCTTTTGATGAAAGTGAAAGAGGAGAGTGGAAAAGTTGGCTTAAAACTTAACATTCAGAAAACTAAGATCATGGCATCTGGGCCCCATCACTTCATGGCAAATAGATGGGGAAACAGTGGAAACAGTGAGAGACTTTACTTTCTTGGGCTTCGAATTCACTGCAGATGGCAAATGCAGCCATGAAATTAAAAGACACTTGCTCCTTGGAAGAAAAGCTATGATCAACCTAGACAGCATATTAAAAAGCAGAGATATTACTTTGCCAACAAAAGTCTGCCTAGTCAAAGCTATGGTTTTTCCAGTAGTTAAGTATGGATAGGAGTTGCAACATAAAAAAAGCTGAGTGCTGAAGAATTGATGCCTTTGAACTGTGGTGCTGGAGAAGACTCTTGAGAGTCCCTTGGACTACAAGGAGATCCAACCAGTCCATCCTAAAGGAAATCAGTCCTGACTATTCATTGGAAGGACTGATGCTGAAACTCCAATACTCTGGCCACCTGACTCGAAAAACTGACTCATTTGAAAAGACTCTGATGTTGGCAAAGATAGAAGGCAGGAGGAGAAGGGGATGACAGTGGATGAGATGGTTGGATGAAATCACTGACTCAATGGACATGAGTTTGAGTAAGCTCTGGGCGGTGGTGATGGACATGGAAGCCTGGCATGCTGCAGTCCATGAGGTTGGAAAGAGTCAGACACAACTGAGCGACTGAACTGAACTGTACTGATTTTTGCACCAAAACATTCTATAGTTTAAATGATGGTTTTAATTTGTGGCACTACAGCACTAACAATTCTGTCTATAGAACTGAAACAAATTATTGAAATGAAACTTTCCACCATCCCATACAACTGGTAACACAGTAAAATAATCCACCTGAAGAACAAACATGGTAAGGTAAAACTGTGAGAACCTGCCATTCAACTAACACAATTACATTAGCTGATTAGCATCTGTAGATTATCATGAAAAATCTCAAGTGGTAGACCATCCTAAAACTGATAAACAATAGATGGAAGATATAGTGAGATGATAAATGGTCAATTAACAAGTGTCACTCATATTTTGAACAGTGGTGTCACTCACTCATGTGATATTTGTAAGCAACTCAAACACTACAGTTGCAATGTGATCCCTGTATCTCAGGAAACAACTATTTATGGATCACTGATATATCAGTTAATTCAATACAGTATGTCACCTAATACAAACCTTCAAATTGTTAACTTTGAAGGATGCAAACATGCATTCCATCAACATTAGGCATGAGTGAACTGCAGCTTGCCCTCTGTTTCCTATTGCTGACAATCCTTCAGGTCTATCATTTCCCATCTCCTAAGGGCTTCCCTGGTGGCTCAGAGTTTAAAGTGTCTGCCTCCGATGCAGGAGACCCGGGTTCAATTCCTGGGTCAGGAAGATCCCCTGGAGAAGGAAATGGCAACCCACTCCAGTATTCTTGCCTGGAGAATCTCATGGACAGAGGAGCCTGGTAGGCTACAGTCCATGGGGTTGCAAAGAGTCGGACATGACTGAGTGACTTCGCTTCCCTCTTCCAGTCAGTAACTCTTCATGCCTGTATGCTAGCTTCTGTACTGTACTACTATACTCTTCAAGGTACTGTACTGTAAGACTAAAAGTGTTTTTTAATGTTTTGTGTGATAAGTATTATAAACCAATACAGTACAGTCCCCTGTAGCCAACTGTTCTGCCTAGGTACCTAGGCTAACTGTTTATAAGCAAATCAGACTTATGAATGTGCTCTTGGAATATAATTTCTTTGTATGTAGGGGATTTTTTGTATTAAGATAAAATGAACATTGAAATATAAGGGCACCAACATACGGCTATGATACTCTGCATTCCTACATGGGGCTGCCTCTTTTAAAAGTATTTTATTGTAACTGCATGCACTGACTGTGTAGCATCTTCACTGGATGCACACTGGATGGAAGAAATCTCCAGTTACTGTCTTTCTTTTATGTAAAAGCAAACAGGAGGATAAACCAGATCACTGATAGTGCTAGGTACCACCCAAGTCACTGAGTAAGACCAATGTTAAGGCTACTTCAACTAGTTCTTTAATGTGAAGCATCATACCCATCTTGTTATACAGGAGTGTCTCTTCCTATACATAAAAGTTTTTGAGTATTTTTAACTGTTTTCTTTATCTGTTGAGAATATATCCCTCACATGGTGAACCTCTGCCGAAACTAAGAAGAAAATCAGGTTAAATAGAGATAGACAAGACTTCAGGATAATAAATTCATATACACAGGAAAGAAAAAAATTGGGCTTTGTTCCTGAATGCTGAAAAAGAATTCTACAAAAACACAATTCCAAATCCAGAAAACACTGATAAAGGGAAAAAAAAAAACACAAAAACCTTTCCCAAGGAATTCTTACATGCAAAATCCCCCAGACAAGTAGATTTCAATGCCCTACTATGACAATTTGGCAATCTCCTAAATTATAGCAAAACAATTAATGAAGCACTTAAAGGATTAACCTAAATTGCCAGACTTAGACCCCAAACTCTAGGACAAATCATTTGCTCACTTCAATTTCAACCATCCTTAGTGTTCCAGCACACATTCACCTTATTGTCCCTCCCCACAGTCCTCTCCTTACAAGAAATTCCTCAGGGAACCACCGTTTCTAAAGCAGGAGTCATTTAATCTTTGGTTCCCTGGCCTTTTTGCTATGTCTATGGATGGATTTTACATAGGTAAAGAAATCTAAGCACACGACTAAGCACAGCACAGATAAATCCCCTGAAACTTCAAGTAAAACTTGAGTCGAAAACCAATGTGATCTAAAGTCATTAGGAACCGCGATTCTAATCGGAGAACCCTAGGAGTACAGCAGCACCAGCCCACCACGCAGGCACGCCCCACACTCACTTGGATACGATCAGCGCAAGTTCTCAGCGGCAGGGACGCCCTCCTATCTGCTTATCCCAGTCCCTGGGATCCCAGGAAGCCAACCTCTGGCTCCGCCCCAGAGGGAAGGTTCCCGCCACCCCTACACCCTCAGTAGCTGTCATTCCCGGCAGCAGGCAGAGCAAAGCACTGCCTTGGTTCGGGAAAGGAAGGACCACCAGCTCAGAGCTGCCTCGGAGACTAAGCCAGGATGCAGGCAAAGCTGCTTCCCAGCACCAGCAGCTTCAAGGTGACCACAGCCACTGATCACTCACATCTGTCTGATCACTCACATCTGTCTGATCACTCACATCTGTCTGACCCTGTCTGATCACTCACATCTGTCTGACCCTGAGGCTGAGCTCTCTGCTGGTCGGATAGTAAAAGAGCACTTTTCCTCACCACCAGCATCGTGGGACATAATACAAGTCCATTCTGGGCTTTTCCTAAGGAGGTACTAGGTTCCCGGTTCTGCGTGGGGCATGGCAGGGAAATCTAAAGCCGACACTGAACATAAGTGCCGACCACAGCATCAGGCACACCGGTGTGTGGCTGAAGTTTTTAACATGGCCATTTAAAATATAGATTAAAATCAATAAAGAGTATATAAAACAAAATGAAATGATCTCTTCTCCCCAGTTAGGGGACCAGTAGAGAGATTATAGGAACAGCACAAAATGTAAAGCCAGGGGTGTAAACTGTAAAGAAGAGGTGAACTTGTCCAAAGCTGCTGCCCTATGTTATCAATGCTGAAAATTTAAATCAGAAAACAATCACTACTCTACCCAAGACCCTAATGGACAGATGGGCTGGATGGGTCATGTACCCAGTATGAAATCAGGACCACTCTTCATCTTTACTCTCTACTAACATCACCATTATCCCCAAACCTTCATCTGTACAGCTGATGCCTGACATTCTACATTTTGAACTTCTTTATTTTGGGCCACAACCTTTGACTCTGCAAAGCTTTAAAATGCAAAGAATTCAAGGGAATAAAATCTAAGCTTTATTATTCATATCTTAACCTATGCTTTTTCAGGTGGCATTAGTGGTTAACAATCCAACTCTCAGTGCAGCAGACCGGAGAGAGACAGATTCAATTCCAGTCGGGGAAGATCCCAGGAGTAGGAAATGGCAACCCACTCCAGTATTCTTGCCTGGAAAATTACCTGGACAGAGGAGCCTGATGGGCTACACAGTCCATGGACATGCAGAGAGTTGGACACAACTGAGAAAAGTGACTAGGCGCTCACTTGAGAGAAGGCCTCAATGAACAGAGAGAGAGGTCACCAGATTCTAGCAGTTGGCAGGAAAGGCACAAAAATGAACAGATTACTGAATTTGACTAAAGCCAGCATTCTATATGAGAGAAGGCAATGGCACCCCACTCCAGTACTCTTGCCTGGAAAATCCCATGGGTGGAGGAGCCTGGTAGGCTGCAGTCCATGGGGTCGTGAAGAGTCGGACATGACCGAGCGACTTCACTTTCACTTTTCACTTTCATGCATAGGAGAAGGAAATGGCAACCCACTTCAGTGTTCTTGCCTGGAGAATCCCAGGGACGGGGGAGCCTGGTGGGCTGCTGTCTATGGGGTCGCACCGAGTCGGACACAACTGAAGCAACTTAGCAGCAGCAGCAACATTCTATATACCATAACAACTTAAAGTTGATAAAGCCTAAAGATTTCTGATGTCAAGCAGCAGGAAAACACATGCTTAATGTAAAAAAAAAAAAAAAGGATTTCTCAGGTTAAATTCCAGGGATTAAACAAGCATTAGTGAAGTAAAAAATTCACTATTAAACAACATTTGGAAAAACAAAAGAAAATAAGCTAGCTATTGGAAATAAAATATAATTGCTAAAAAAAATAAAAAGATTTAAAGATAGTATTCTACCAAAACATAAGCAAAAAGGTGAAAAAACATGAAAGACAGAAGATTTGGAGATTAATTTTGTAGTTCTAGCATCTGATTAATATCAACAGGAGTTCCATAAAGAACAAAGAAAATCTAGGAAAAATTATCAAAGAAATACAATACACTCCCAGAGTCAGAAAAATATGATCTGCAAAGCACACCAGATACTCTAGAATTTAAAGTTTCCCTCATTATACAATTTATGAACATTAACATCTCTGGGGATCTAGCTTCCAGACACTAACTTTGAACACAGAAAATAATATGATGAAAAGCACATATTTCTTCTCCAAAAAACAGAAAGACAATCAAACTATAGCGTAAGCAAACTGCTCTAAGAGTTTATCCAAAGTTAAAGCAAATTGGTCTATGGAATATTTATAGTAATTGTCCCTAGAAACACAGAGGTGACAAAACTGGAAAAACAGTAAAGGAAAGATAATCAGACTATGTTAACTGGCCCATGCAGAGAAGAAATTATATAATGTACACCCTATTAATTTTCAGTTTTAGAACCAACTTGTAGCTATAACAAGGGAGCTTTGTTACAGAATGCAAAAATGTTAACTTTGGAAATGGAAAAGTATCGTTTACAGATGCTGCAATGTAAAAACAGAAGTAGGGTGCCTTTATCATCTCACAAAGTATACTTCTAACTATATTAAAGTTACCAATTTTTTTCTTTTCTCTTTTTATCTACTATAAGATGATGGATGCTAACTAAACTTATTGCAGTAATCATATCACAATACAGTATAAGTGAAACCATATGCTATATGCCCTCAACTTACACAGTGGTATATATTAACTGCATCTCAACAGAATTGGAAAGTTACCAAGGAAGGGAGAGTGAGGTGAGTGGTCTTTACCATGCACAGTCAGTAGACTGTGGGATGTGGAATAGCAATTTAGAAAGGGAGAGGCAGCAGGATATTCGTCTATTATATAATCCTTCTACAGAATTTTATTTTCTAGTCATGTGTATCTGTCACTTTGATATTTTTTAAAGAAAATTTTCAAATCTATACTCAGAAATAAGGAAAGTAAATGAACACTTGGATATTTATAGTTGGTTTGTTATGATGGTAGGATTATGTGTGACTTTCTCTTTATATTTGTTTCAGTAATGCTCTGATGGTAAATTTGATAAAGCAAGCATGACTCAAAAAAGTTTTAAGGCAATCAGGCTATGACCAAGCTCTTTGAGGAAATAAAAAAAGAAATGACCTATAAATTCTCTTTGTAAACAAAACTGGAAGAGACAATTAAGACATACAGACAAAACAACTAACGATGCAAACACTTTTATTTAGCCTTTCCCAGAAGTGAGATAACAGTATTAAGTTAAATATATCCTATTTATTTTTTTTGCTTGCAGGATCTTAGTTCCCCCAATCAGGGATCAAACCTAGGTCATTGGCAGTGAAAGCACAGAATCCTAAACACTGGATTCCTAGGGAATTTCTGTTGCTTATTCTTTTTAACTAAACTTCTCATTTTGAATTGTCTGTTCTTTGTGTATTTGTCTAATAGTACTCCTACATACCCACATATATAACTAACTATATGCTGATAATCCACTATAGTCATAGTGATATTTTTCGTTGTTTACCCTTTTTATATAAGCGACTAATTCTACTGTGATCAAATCTATTTGTTGTTTCCCTCATGATTTCTGTCCTTTGAGCTTAATGGCAACTCTCATTTCCAAGTCTAAGGTTTAATATTTAACTGTATTTTTTATAGTTGTACTTTTTACATGTCACATAGGCCTGATTTTTAATATGGCATGGGGGGAGGCATCTAGTTATCCCAGCAGAATCTGTTGAATGTTCCATTCCTCTTTTAATTTGTGATGCCTCATTTATTAACCAAATTCCTATAACAAGACATACATGTTCAGGAAAAGCTGCTTTGGATATTTTAAGTGAATAACAACATACACTTGAAACTGATATTTATGTCTGTATTTATGTCTCACTTGTTTTATGTTAATATTTTGGTTTATCTATTTAATGATTTATTAAGAATTTCTTACAATCTAGACACGTAAGTTTTTTCCCTTCTTCCCTCTCTTTAAAAAAATTATTATTCTTTATTTTAATTGGAGGCTAATTACTTTACAATATTGTGGTGGGTTTTGCCATACATTCACATGAATCAGCCATGGGTGTACATGTGTTCCCCATCCTGATCCTCCCTCCCACCTCCGTCCCCATCCCATCCCTCAGGGTCATCCCAGTGCATCAGCCCTGAGCACCTGTCTCATGCATCAAACCTGGACTGGCAATCTATTTCACATATGATAATATACATGTTTCAATGCTATTCTCTCAAATCATCCCACGCTTGCCTTCTCCCACGGAGTCCAAAAGTCTACTCTTTACATCTGTGTCTCTTTTGCTATCTTGCATATAGGGTCATCATTACCATCTTTCTAAATCCATATATATGCATTAATATACTGTATTGGTGTTTTTCTTTCTGACCTACTTCACTCTGTATAATAGGCTNTCCCACGGAGTCCAAAAGTCTACTCTTTACATCTGTGTCTCTTTTGCTATCTTGCATATAGGGTCATCATTACCATCTTTCTAAATCCATATATATGCATTAATATACTGTATTGGTGTTTTTCTTTCTGACCTACTTCACTCTGTATAATAGGCTCCAGTTTCATCCACCTCATTAGAAATGATTCAAATGCATTCTTTTTAATAGCTGAGTAATATTCCATTGTATATATGTACCACAGCTTTCTTATCCATTCGTCTGCCAATGGACATCTAGGTTGCTTCCATGTCCTGGCTATTGTAAACAGTGCTGCGATGAACACTGCAGTACACATAGACACAGTAAGTTTAAGATATGTAATGGTAAGTGAAAAAAAGTTTTCACCCTCAATATTAAAATATCAAAAAGTTAATTATGGCAAGAGTGAACAACACTGATTCTGTTGATACAGTTTGAGCTCAAAGAATGATTTTCATTACTGCATCTGTGTATTAATGTATATTATACATATTCAACTGATGTAAGACTTTTCACTTCATTGATTTCACAAGAGTCAAATAAAATTTCAAAATACAAGAGTGGAGAACTATAATCTGTAACAAGAAAAATTAAAAGTGCTGTTGGAAAACTTAGGGGGGAAAGAGTTTCATCCTTTATTTTTAAGGAGAAGTCTGTATATTATAAATACAAACAGTTGTATCATTGAATACAGAGTTCACGTTGCAAACATTCAAGCATGTTCATCACATATCTGATGATATAAAATCAAAATTGCTTTTAAAAGCTTGTCTTTCACTGTTTCTATCATGAAAATCATGTCATTACATTTCAGTGACACACTATTGCTTAAAGGCTCCTTTTAAGTAAAAATAGAACCCAATAATTATTAACCAAAAGTGTATACTATAATCCTGTTTGCTGTAGGATCAATAAACACTATACTAAGACATTGCATTTAGACATGAAATATGTCTAAAACCCTTGAAAAATACAATAGAAATAGGCAAGACATTTAGAATGCTTTAATTTTTCTGGTTAACACCATTTGTATTAGTAACTGCAATGCTGTAACTTTTAGCATTTCACATAACTAGTCAGTAAAGATTTTTTTAAGGGTGGGAGTAAGAATAGAAGGATAGGAGATGCAAGGTTTTATACTTCTGTTTTAAAAACTCAAAAATCAAAACTACTTTCTTCTCTGCATCAAAACTGTACCACAAACTTGCAGGTTGTTTTCGTTTTAATCCCATGACTCATCATCTACTGGATTAGGAGCTTGTGATGAAGAAAACCCTGCTGTGTTCAAAGAACTCTTGCCATGGTAATTCTTAAAAAACAAACAAACAAACAAACATTTAATTTTATGCACCATTAAAGTTTCACTACCTAGACTGATAGTAAGGACTCAAGCTTTCTACCATTTCTTCCCCAAACAAAAAATTTCATTCTCACTGAATCCAATCCATTTGGGAAAAGGTCCATATCAACCTAGGAAGTTTAAATTGCACAGAATATTTTTTTTAAAAATGTAAGCCAATAGTTTCGGCAAATGGAAAAACAAAGCTCTTCACTTCAAT
Organism: Neotragus pygmaeus; assembly: GCA_006410875.1. Classification (NCBI taxonomy): domain Eukaryota; kingdom Metazoa; phylum Chordata; class Mammalia; order Artiodactyla; family Bovidae; genus Neotragus; species Neotragus pygmaeus. The sequence goes on from SJYV01031590.1 coordinate 489,857, forward strand.
GAGTAAGCATAAATACTTAATGACCAGTATGTCCATTGTTTCTGTATAAAAATTATGTTGCCTAGAAACTGACACAATATAAAAGATATGCAATCACACTGCTATTATTTTGTCTTAATAATATGGTCAGAATTCAAAAAATAAAGCATTATTACAAAAACCTCAGAAGATACCAAATTAGAATTTAAAATGGGAAAGGAAGGTGTTTGAGCATAAATCTTAAATTCCTCCCCTTTAAGACCAAAACTATATATGTACATAAAATGAGTTTGATCAAGCTCTGGGAGTTAAGACAAGGAAGCCTGGCGTGTTGCAATCCATGGGGTTGCAAACAGCTGGACATGACAGAACTTAACTGATGGAGATATATATGAGGAGGACATTGTCATAAGGGTTAAATGTTAAAAAAGATGTAAAATGAAAATTTATCACTAATTCTGAGCAGTATATTTTGAGGCAAAATACTTTCTGACATTAAAAATGACGTATGTTTGACAGGAAGTATAGGCCAACCAAATATAATAAACTTGTTTGTGTTAAAAAAAATATTTAGAGAAACATTAATCTTCCAGGCATGAAAATAATGGCTTAAGTTATTGTTATAGTTACTTCACAATATTAAGCACAACATTTACAAAGAGTAAATAACTAAAAGCCAATTTCTAAATTTTCCCCCTCAACTAACCTTTCTAGTATCGACTGATGCAAACACATTTCCTCTTGCATTACCACTGAAGCCAGGACCATATGTACTAAAGGCAATTTCTTCTAACCATGCAGGAACATCCTGTTGAGCCTTAAAAAAAAAAATTAACTTCATAAACAACATGCATAAAGTCTCAAAAGATTCATGTTGACTTTTCCTTCGAAAATGCAAGAGTTCCAGAAAAACATCTACTTCTGCTTTATTGACTACACCAAAGCCTTTGATTGTGTGGATCACAACAAACTGGAAAATTCTTCAGGAGATGGGAATACCAGACCACCTGACCTGCCTCCTGAGAAATCTGTATACAGGTCAAGAAGCAACAGTTAGAACTGGACATGGAAGAACACACTGGTTCCAAATAGGGAAAGGAGTATGTCAAGGCTGTATATCATCACCCTGGTTATTTAATTTATATGCAGAGTACATCATGCAAAATGCTGGGCTGGATGAAGCACAAGGTAGAATCAAGATTGCCCGGAGAAACATCAATAACCTGAGATATGCAGATGACACCACCCTTATGGCAGAAAGCAAAGAAGAACTAAAGAGCCTCTTGATGAAAGAAGAGAGTGAAAAAGTTGGCTTAAAGCTCAACATTCAGAAAACTAGGATCATGACATCCAGTCCCATCAATTCAGGGCAAACAGATGGGGAAACAATGGAAACAGTGAGAGACTTTATTTTGGGGGGCTCCAAAATCACTGCAGATGACGACTACAGCCATGAAATTAAAAGGTGCTTGCTCCTTGGAAGAAAAGCTATGACCAACCTAGACAGCACATTAAAAAGCAGAGACATTATTTTGCCAACAAAGGTCTGTCTAGTCAAAGCTATGTTTCTTCAGTAGTCATGTATGGATGTGAGAGTTGGACTTTAAAGAAAGCTGAGCACAGAAGAATTGATGTGTTTGAACTGTGATGTTGGAGAAGACTCTTGAAAGTCTCTTGACTGCAAGGAGATCAAACCAGTCAATCCTAAAGGAAATCAGTTCTGAATATGCATTGCAAGGACTTTTGCTGAAGCTGAAGCTCCAATGCAAAGATCTGATGCAAAAGAACTGACTGCAAAGAACTGACTCATTGGAAAAGACCCTGATGTTGGCAAAGATTGAAGGCATGAGGAGAAGCGGACGACAGAGGATGAGATGGTTGGATGGCATCACCAACTTGATGGACATGAGTTTCAGTAAGCTCTGGGAGGTGGTGATGGACAGGGAAGCCTGGCATACTGCAGTCCATGGGGTTGCAAAAAGTCAGACACGACTGAACAACTGAACTGAACTGAAAATCCATACATATAAAATGTCTGCTTTAAATGACAAGGTAAGAATACTATCCATTCAGTTTTAAAAATTAAAAACTTACATCTGATAGCACTTTCACTAGAGGCTGTGCTAAATGGCCATCTGATTCCAGATCAAAAAAGGAAATAGCTCTGCCAGTATTTCCACAACGACCAGTACGCCCAATTCGATGAACATATTCATCAATGGTAGAAGGAAGATCAAAATTAATAACATGCTGAACATTTTCAATATCCAGCCCTCGGGCAGCTACTGAAGTAGCAACAAGAACAGGGCACTTTCCACAGCGGAAATCTCCAAGAGCTTGCTCTCTTTCTCTCTGTTCACGATCACTTGAAAGAAAACAAAGCATGTATTAGAACAGCCCTTAAGAAAATTATTAAAGAGAACCATTAAAGTTCAATGGATAGATTTCTTTTTAATAACAGGAAAAAAAATAGCAACAGTTAACATTAATGTTTACTTCTTACATACAAAGTATTATACTAATTTCTTTTAAGTCGTCATTTAATTCTCACAATAATACTTTGAGGTTAGGACGATTAACCTTTGCAGATGAAGTAAGGTGACAGCTAATACCTACAGCCAAAATACAGACTCAAATACAACAAACATCAAATCTTACCCACTAATAAACTGTTTCTAGTTTTGACAAAAAAATACACAACTAGTTGATCAAATGCTTTCTCAAAAATTACTGATTTTTTTTGAAGTATAATCTCTGAATTCTACATATTCACTGATTAATATTTTAGATCTCCTAGTAAAGTGCCAATGAAGTTGTGTTAATATGACATTTTTGAGGACTCCAGTGAAAACAATATCAAGCACTAGATAGATTTAGCTGAATAAACACCTAGATCTAAGGATCAGAGAGACTTTAAGTGAGATCGCTTGACAATCATAATGAGGAACTTAAGATACTTCTAGCTCACCCATCCCTGCCACTTGGTTCTTATAAAAACTTAAAGATGAAGAATAATAGTTAGATTTTGAGATCCTAATTCCAGGATTTTTTAGTAGTTAAATATACCAACATTTCTTAACAAATGACAAATAGAAGTTACCTCCTTACTAGGAAATCACAATAATCTACTCACCCATGAATACTTGTTGTTGATATTTTTTCTTGACAAAGAAAAGTGGCAATAAAATCTGCTTTTTTCTTAGTTTCAACAAAGACCATAGTTCTTTCATCACCTACAAGACAATGAAACATTCAAACTACAAAATCAGGAAAAGAAAAAAAAGCATAGGGTGAGGAGAAAACTGTCTTATCCACCACTGTATTCCCAGCACCTAGACTCAGGCCTGATAGGTAAGAGCAATTCAAATATTTCATGAGTGGATAAATGTCAAAGACAGAGAGACAAGGACTTTTTCCTACTTTATGACTAAAAAAAGAAAAAAGAAAAACAACCACTTGCCCTTTGCCTTCATAGGCCAACCAGTAAGCAGAGACTTCAGTTCAGTTCAGTTCAGTTGCTCAGTCATGTCTGACTTTTTGAGACCCCATGAATCGCAGCACTCTAGGCCTCCCTGTCCATCACCAACTTCTGGAGTTCACTCAGACTCACGTCCATANTTCCAGTTGGTATGTCATTTCCATAGATACTGGGCATATAGCTCAAAGTCCACAGTCTGGCCCAAGATGAAGTCCTGCTTTCAAGATAGAGCCTGTTCTGTTTCCTCCTTCAAAACAAAGAAATAACATCGGTACAAACAGAAGCAAAAGCTCAGTCTTGTGGAAAGAGCCCTATACAACAGAAGCGCCAGCCCAGATGGTCCAGAAATTAGCATGAACAAAAAGAATGACAACATGATTTGAGAAATCGTCTGCTCTACAGAGTGGAGTCACTGAGAGGTCTCTGAAGTGACCCATATTTCAAAACTTTTTGGGCTTCCCTGGTGGCTCAATGGTAAAAAACCCACTTGCCAGTGAAGGAGATGTGGGTTCAATCCCTGGGTCCAGAAGATACTCTGGAGAAGAAAATTGGAACCCTCTCCAGTATTCTTCCCTGGAAAATCCTTTGGACAGAGAAGCCTGGCAGGCTACAGTCTATGGGGTCGCAAAGAGTCAGATATGACTTTAGCAACCACACATGCAGGCACATGAATGTGAAATAGCTCCATCAGGTCAGCTAGGTTTAAATGTGTCAAACCCAGCTTGCTGATGAGGAGGGGTAATTTGGGGTAAACAACAATAGAAAGGTCTTAAGCAACAGTTTTATGGATGGGTAAACTTCATAAAGTTTAAGAGTTGCCTAAGCTTCATGGGAAATAGATGGGGAAACAGTGGAAACTGTGTCAGACTTTATTTTGGGGGGCTCCAAAATCACTGCAGATGGTGATTGCAGCCATGAAATTAAAAGATGCTTACTGCTTGGAAGAAAAGCTATGATCAACCTAGATAGTATATTAAAAAGCAGAGACATTACTTTGCCAACAAAGGTCTGTCTAAGTTATGGTTTTTCCAGTGGTCATTTATGGATGTAAGAGTTGGACTGTGGAGAAAGCTGAGCACTGAAGAAATGATGCTTTTAAACTGTGGTGTTGGAGAAGACTCTTGAGAGTCCCTTGGACTGCAAGAAGGCCCAACCAGTCCATCCTAAAGGAGATCAGTCCTGGTGTTCTTTGGAAGGACTGATGCTTAAGCTGAAACTCCAATACTTTGGCCACCTCATGTGAAGAGTTGACTCATTGGAAAAGACCCTGATGCTGGGAGGTATTGGGGATAGGAGGAGAAGGGGATGACAGAGGATGAAATGGCTGGATGGCATCACCGACTCAATGGGCATGAGTTTGAGTGAACTCTGGGAGTTGGTGATGGACAGGGAGGCCTGGTGTGCTGTGATTTATGGGGTCACAAAGAGTTGGACACGACTGAGCGACTGAACTGAACTGAAGCTTGCAGTTATTCAAAATTTGCTTTTGTGTTAAGTCACATAACGACTCACCTGCCAGCTTTAAGAAAATTTCCCAATTGTATTTTCATGCCTTTTATGATGTTCTAAGCTAGACAATGTTGGAAAGCAATTATGTCTGATTTTAGCTCTACTGTTTTCCACGATTCTAGATTCTCTTTTTGGCTTTTCCCCCAGATGTAATGGTAAGATCATTACAGCTCTGCTTGAACTGTCATTAGTCTCCATAGGATACTGATAAAAGATCAAACACCTAATAAGCTATATCCTTCAAAATGAGGGGTGGTGCTGCTGGAAAGCAAAAGTCTGAGCAGCTGTAATATTGTGAAAATGGGTTAGGGGTTGATGTGCACCTGGTGGTCTTTCTGTGTTTCCTTTTAAGACCAACTCTGTTTATTTTATAGCTTAAAAACCTGCAGTTGGAAATTAATGTGATCAATATCTGTGACTTATAAATTGTTTTGCAACCAAACTCTAGCAATCAAAGCCCTGTACTATGTTAGAAGGCATAACTTTCGTCACATTTTCCCTGTAGCTTGAAAACAGAGAATGTGAAACTCTAAAAGGCACTGAGATAATGACTCTGAGCTAGAGAATTTTAAGTAGGCTTCCAACTTATCAAAGCTGACTTTTCCCATTCCTAATAGATAAGCAGCTTTGTGACATAGAATGAAGAGGAAATGCTCTGTCATAAGCATTCACTAAAGAAACCTATGCCCATGAAAAGCTTTCCTTCCCCTTTGGGAAATTCAAGACTTCTGAGTAATAAATTGTTCTGGGAGGACACGTCGGTAGCATATAACAGCGTGTTGGCTGTTTGTCCACCCTGTGGAAGTTCATTATCTTCTAGGCTGGCATCACCTTACTTGTGATGAAAGGCACTTAGATTACTGTCCCTTCTCTTTCAGGCTCAACAATAAGACACAAATGCACAGATCTACTATTATTGTCAAGCAAATTACATAGTCATATACTATTAAAGCAATTTTCCAGCGGAGTATACTATAATGATAATATAATGTCTCTTAAATGTAAAGTCTGCCAAAGATGTGAAGATATTTCCTGATCTGTGACAACAGAACTATTCAATTACAAAGTCAAGTACTTGTGATTTTAAAAAGTTTTTAAAAGTTGTAATTTCTCTCGAATACAATCACTGCATTTAAATTCTCATTTAAGACTTCTGTCTTCCCCTTCCAGATTTTACTTTCTATTTTTGCTCTGAATAAGAACATGGATCTCCTATATTTTGTTCAGTTCTCAATCTCATTATTTTTTGTTTCCCATAGAACCTATCCCTCTCTTAACAGTACCTATTTCAATAAACGACAAGACTACATACTCACTTGTGTATACCCCAAACAAGAACTCTGCTTATTCTCTCCTTTCACCAATCATATCCTTTAACAATTCTGTCTGTCCTTTTTCAAATTACATTCTGAATGTAGCCAATTAGAACCACCTTCACCCTTCCATATACCCACTTCCATGTACCACACTTCCTTGTTCCTGGTCTCTTACCTAGATTACTACTAAATGCCTTTTAATTATTTAACCTATTTCTATCAGCATATTCTATAGTTTCTTCCCTAAACAGGAGTGATAGCCTTTCAAGACACAAATCAGACTGTATCACTTTTTTGCTCCAAACCATCCAGTTGGTTTCCATATTTATAATAAATTTAAATGTTTTACTGTGGTGTACAAAGGCCTGGGATGGTGCTAGTGGTAAAACAATCCACCCGCCAATGCAGGAGATGTAAGGGATGTGGATTCAATCCCCTAGATCCCCTGGAGAAGGAGAGGGCAACCCAATGCAGTGTTCTTACCTGGAGAATTCCATGGACAGAGGAGACTGGCAGGCTACAGTCCATGAGATCACAGAGTCAGACCCGACTGAGCACACAGGCACACAAAGCCCTACATGATGACCTTTCAATCCTTCTCTCACTTCTGTCTTTGCTCAGAGTCCCATCATCCTCCCTATCATTTCTCAAACATGTCAAGTTCCCACCTCAGCAAATTTCCACTCACTGTTCTCTCTTTCTGGAAGCTCTCCTGTGTCCTCGCACACCTGGATCCTCATGCGATCATTTCTCATTCCCTTCAGGTCTTTGGTCAAATGTCAACTCCTCTGACATTCCCATCTGCTCACTATATCCAAAATACCTATGCTGCCCACTTACTATCTTCATCCCTTTTTATACTTGTCTACTTTCTTCTTTCTTGCACACATCTCCTGCCATTGTATCATATGATAATCTGCTTATTCTCTTTCTATGTGTCTCTCCTACTTCATTGAAAACTCTGTGAAGGTGGAGACATTTTCTTTTTGGTTCCTCACCTTAAACCTGAGATATAGAAGTGCTGCCTAGTATGAGCAGATGTCCAAAAAAGTATTTAAGTGAATGAATGTTACATTTTCTACAATGCTTTCATGTTTTTGGAGTTTCTTATCAGCTGACAAACTACATTTTTCAAATTCTTCCTGCAAAATAAAAAAGAAAAGCATGACATCTACATTTCAAAATGCTATATTCAAAATGTCCAAAACTAAAATAAAAAACGATCACAGTGGAATGCAACATGATCAAATAATGCTAATATACAGACTTCTGATTTTAGTAAATTCATTGAGTAGTTAATTTGTTTATAGCTTGATGTGGATTAGAAACTAGACTACGTCTAAAATTCAGTTTTCCATTTTATTCAAAGACATTAGTCCCGTTATTCTAGCCATACATGATCTGTTCCTCATTATCTCTCTATCACTTTATCTCACTGCTTTCTATTATATCTTCCATTAGGTCAAGCCTATTTTCTTGTCATTTCTGTCAGAGGACTTGCTAGTTTAAGGTTTTGGTTGTGCCCTGTCTTGGATCCTGGAATTTTTTCTTTATTTCCAACCAGTCTGAAGTTCTGTGATGATCTATACAAGGTCAGCCTTGCTCACCCTTGTATTCCCAGTGACTACTGCAGTCCCTGGCCTACACGAGGTGTTCACTAAATGAATTAGCATATTGGCATTTACTAATATACTTCTCTTTATGGATTGTATGTCTCTTGTTTGACTGTCTCATTTCTACAGTAAAATTTTAAGGTATAACTTTTTTTCTGAAGTTACAGGAAATAAGATAAAAGAATTGTTCAACCAAATGGTCCATATATCTCTCAACTAATAAAATAATCTGGAAAACTAATGGAATATTGACCCCTATGCCATTGTAATAACGATGGCTTAGTCACAACTGGCAAAATAAAAGCTTGTAAATATGAAATGCTAGTAGACAATTTCAAAATAAGTTGAAATGTTAAAAAAAGAACAAGACTTTCCCCCTCATAGCATGTTAATGCACACAGATTTTGTTTATTCATTAACATTTCCTAACAGGGCAAAAATAAATGGAAAACTGTAGGCACCTATAACACTCACCTTGTTGAAAAAAATGGATAAAATTTTAATTGCTTAATACATTTCCAAGAGTTCTAAATTTAGCTTAACATTCATTATTAGAAAGAAATGTACCATAAATTATAGTATTTATCTAATATTTAATGAAAATATAACAATCTTAGTGAAACTTTTTCATATAGATATAAATTTGTTTTATGATGCTTCTATCAGAAATGAGTAAAGAGACTCAACACAAAATTGTTTTGCAGCTTATTTTCATGCATTTATTTGGTAGAATATCAACTTAAAAAATTCCTTTTGCTAACTCTTTTGCAAAAAAATTATAGTAGCATTTAAATATAGTACCCTTAAAATGTGTTGTGCCTTTTCTGGCAAGAATGAAGAGTGATTATGAAGTGATTAGTTGGAGCTTTAGCCTCTGTTTTCCTAAGTTATGAGAGGTTTATGAGTAGATTCACTTTATTCCAATAGTCTTAATAGAAACATACCTGGGGAACATTTTGGGACACTCACTGTCACTTTGAAGTTTCAGGGTTCTGACATTTTGTTGCAACCTGAGAACACTTGCATAGCCCTCTCATGCTTCCTTTTGGTAAGACTTTTTGACAAGAATTATTATTCCTTTTGTCAAAGATATAAATGAAGAATAATTGGAGAAAATAGAATTTGGGTGGCTTCTCACTGCACTGTATATTACAAGGGGTGTGACAGCCATTACTCCCAATTACATCTAAGCTGAGGGGCAATTAATTTAGCATTTGTCTCTATACTTCCTTGAATTTTTGCTTTTGTTGCATGATTTTCCATTTTCTTATTTCTTCTGATATTCATTATTCCTCAGGACAACATGCAAAGAATAAAGAATAGTTCTTGGCATACTCTAAAATCCAGGACAATGTTAAAAACAGGAGGTGGTGATAATAATTAGTTTAATGAATAAATGAGAGTGAGGTATAAAAGACAGCATATGCATTATTTTCAGTAGTCCATAAGGAAAATCACTGCCCACAAATTTGTGAGTTTTCCTCCTCCACCTTAAAAAACAAAACAAAACAAAGCAAAACCCCCAAAACTGGCAAGTATAATAAGTAGAACTTTTTTACTGGACTTTTTATTTGTATATCATATCACTCAGGGCCTGGCCTTGCATTGTAGCTCATGATGCTCAAAATTATGTAGTACTTAATAACATTAGCTGTAACCAGCTATACATTTTCGAGGGTTAGCTCTGTAAGGCACATAGTCCAGGTCTCTGCTCTCTGTTTTCTGAACTTTTCAATGAAAGCTTATAGAAGCTAGTCAGTGTAATACTATCTTACTCCAGTTGCAAAGAGAATGATCTAAACTTGGATTGATTTAAAGGTATAAATTTTATTTTTTCATTCATTCTTTCATTTATCCATTCATTAATAGAAAAGTAGCCATGGACAAATAAATATCTCCACACTAGGGTGGACACCTTTCACTACAGTCACTATAACACTGTAACTCCTACATGGCAGTGAAAGACGTGAGTCCTAACCACCAGTCCTAACCAATGCCAGGGAACTCCTAAAATTTTGCTCCCTTTGCGGGGAGAAACAAAACTCACAATTGATGGTGATCCCTTAAGTTTGACAGTATGGGTTTTTTAAGTCTTTAGGAGAAAGAACCTCCTCTTTGGAAAGAAAAAACTAGGTTTGGAAAGTGATTGAAGTAATNCTCCTAAAATTTTGCTCCCTTTGCGGGGAGAAACAAAACTCACAATTGATGGTGATCCCTTAAGTTTGACAGTATGGGTTTTTTCAGTCTTTAGGAGAAAGAACCTCCTCTTTGGAAAGAAAAAACTAGGTTTGGAAAGTGATTGAAGTAATTATTAGCTTGTGGGATTGAGCAAGTTATGTAATTTATCTGGACTCCTGTGTCCCGATTGGCCAAGGAGGGTATGAGGATTAAGTGAGATTAAGTATGAAAATTACCAGGCACATCAGTTCAGTTCAGTTGTGCAGTCATGTCCAACTCTAGGAGACCCAATGGACTGCAGCATGCCAGGCCTCCTTGTCCATCACCAACTCTCAGAGTCTACTCAAACTCATGTCCATTGAGTCGGTGATGCCATCCAACCATCTCATCCTCTGTTGTCCCCAACTCTTCCCACCTTCAATCTTTCCCAGCNAAAATGATTCTTATTGTTAAAAATACAAATGAAAATCTTCCCTCAAATGTAACAGATTATTACACTTTGTGGATATTGATCAATTTTGCATCTATTTATAAATTCATCTTAGTCTTCCTGATATCCTACACATAAATGCGTTCTTTGAATTCTCCTCTGTACTGGCTATAACATCTTACTAGTTTCCTTTGTAATTAATGAGCTCAATAAAATCTTTGACACCTATTCATTTAAAATTATGAAAAAGGCAGTTGGTATACTACTATGAAATAATGAAACCTATACATTTTAAAAGCAGAAGAGGAAAGCTACCAGACTTAAGTTAATGATTAGAAAAAGATAGCAATTTATATGAACAAAAATATGTAAAATATGATATACAGCATAACACTTCTATGCAACGTAAAAAGAAACCAAGAATAATAAATTATGAACTACAAAATATATTTCAAATAATACAGAAGTATACCAACAGTGCTTACATGCTGACCTCAAAGGTTTCCCAAAGAGAAACCAGCACTTTTGAAACACTATCTTCAGCAGAATTTTTCTTAAAACTTCATTCCATAAATTCATACATAAAAAGCCTTAAGATAATTATACTAGAAATGTGCTCTAACTTCAGCAAAACCATGTATTACTTATCTTCTGTTGCATTTGGAACTTCAATTTATACTGGGCAAATTATTTGAAATCTCTGTATTTCAGTGCCCTCAACCTTAAAATGAGGACAACAAACCCCACCCTCAGAGGTTGTTTTGAGAATTAAATGAGTGAACACATGTAAAATAATCAGAATAGTATATGGCCCACAACGATTATTATTTTTATTTTGCATGCAACAGTACATGCTATGAAACATATCATAAAGTAAAACTAATAACATTTTTCAAACTGAAGATGAATATTTTGTTTTTTAAAAGTTTTTTTATATATAAAACTCAGGAAAAACTGAAGACTACAAGCCTTTAAAAGCATTTCTAAATCAACTTCTTCTTATTGTTGGGAATTAGACAGCTTCTTGCCTTTTTATTCCCCATTCCTAACACTGACTTCAAACTGAAACAGGCACTTAAAATGGAGGATGAGGAGAAAGGATCCATATGATACATTTAGCCTGTGAGGCAACAAAAGAAATATTAAAATGGCCATATTATAAAATTTTATTTCTAGGCATAAACTAAAGCTATCTCAATCAAACAAAGAAATACAACTTTCCATAAAAACTGGCTTTTTTGAAGGGAGGGATAGAGCTTCTCATTAACATTTTAAGGAATAGAATTAGACCTTTAAAGTCCCTTCTAGCTCCAAAATTCTTTGACTATATGAATACAGGAAGCCTTAAGAGAGCAAAAACTGGGAGTTAGAAACACAACAAAGATCTTACTTTTAGTGGAGTAAACAGAGCTTGATGTAAAGATATGTTACTAATCCTTTCTATTTTCTAAAACAGGAACATATATATTTTGGTCAAGCATTGTTAAAGTCTCAAACTCTTCCTATTTTTTTTAAGATTTATGGAGGAGAAAGGACGATGCTGCTATATAATTTACCAGAAAATCAAATCGTAAGAAAAAGAACTTTAGAGGAAGAAGAAACAGTGAAAACTTATTTAACTCATGCCTAATAATGCTTAAAGTCATTTCTGAAAGTAATTTTTGTAAAACTCAAAATCATGACAAAAGATAATCAACATAAGATACCTATGTTTCGTAGAGTTTCAACAAGTTTTTCTCTTTTTGAGTACTGGCCAACTTGAAGAATGGTCTGCTGAACATCTCTACATGCTCCACCCACTTGTCCAACAGCAACAAACAAATAATTCGACTTTAAAAACTCCCCAGCCAACCTTGAAAGACAAAAGAGTATTCCTTAACTTATTCTCTTCCATTAATACTAATAATATTCACTGAATTCCTGCAAGTGTTACTTCAACATTTATAAGCCAGATTATAATAGTTATAATAAGAGATGGTAGATATTACATCATCCAAGTATTACTTTCAAACATCATTGTAAAATGTTAGCATTTTGCACAACACTTATGAATGAAAAAGTCTGTGTCAAATGATGCGTAAGTAATTTCAAGTGGAGCCCCGACCACACAAAACTATAAAAAATATGTATACAACAAAAGTATGCTAAACTATCAGGAATTTTTTATACAACAAGCAGGAATTTTTTAATTAAAGATTAAAATGCAAACCTACACCAAAAATTCTGTTCTTCAATCAATGCCTTCATATATGTTATTTATAAGAGTTGTTTCCTGAAAATATGAGCTGTTAAATTAGTATATTCCAAATGAACTGTAATATTCTGAGCAAATCAGATCTTAAGTCAATGCTTTTCACATCATGACAAACAGAAAATGATAATATCTGTAGGGCATAACTGGTGAAAAAAATGAGACCAGGTGAACAGACTAGGGGCTAGGCCACACCAAGCTGCAGATGATCTCCTCAAAGTCTGAGGGTATCAGCATCCTGACACTCACACAACTCACGGACAACATATAATGAAGAAGCCCTGCTTTAGATCACAGAAACATGGGGTGGGGAGAAGGGGAACTGCCAACTACAGAGCAAGTTTGGGAGGAAAAAAGCGGAGGTCATGGAGCAGTCCTCCTCTCCTACATAGCAACCTCTTACTTTCTACTCATTTCCTAGCATATCAAGAAAATAGTTCAAACTCTGCATATCTAGAATCTTAATAAATCACTGCTGCTGCTTTTTCTTCATCTGCTCTCTTACCATAAAAGAAAAACTTCTTGTTCATACACTACTTCTAGAAGTCAAGAACCCTTTCATCCAGGCACAAACCTTGATATTATCTAAAATTCTTAATTATCAGTCATCCTTTACACTCATTAAAATATATACTGAGTGCCTCATGTGAGGCATATGTGGTATGAGGTACTGTGTGTATAAAGATCAATATGATGATCTCTGCCTGTGTTCCTCATATCAAACAGCATAAATATAGCTAGAGAAAATCAATTACTATAATTTAAAAATATTTTATTAGTTTAATATTTACCTATTTTAATTATTTAATGCTTTACTATAGTAAGCTAATGCTACAATAGTTAACACTGATTGAACCTTACTATATTACAAGAAAACTGAAAAGTGTTTTAAATAGTTTCTTTCACAAGATAGAGGGTTCCTTTACAAGACTGGCAGGAAATGGATGAAATGATGTCTATTAAGAGTCTTCAAGTTTAAAGCTTGATCTAAGGAAGCAGCAACATGAAAGCAAGAACATGAAATAGTGATGACTAAGGAAAAGCGCTCTATGCAGAAGGAAAGAAGAAATAAGAATAAATAATGAGGAGGAACAGAATTTGGCTTGCGGAGCCAATAGGAAATACTCTAAACCAGAAAAACATCATTACAAGGAATAAAGTGGCAAATGAGGCAAAAATTATCATGTATAAAAGCATTTAAAAGTTGGTTAGTTTCCATGTCCTGGCTATTATAAACAGTGCTGCGATGAACATTGGGGTACATGTGTCTCTTTCAATTCTGGTTTCCTTGGTGTGTATGCCCAGCAGTGGGATTGCTGGGTCATAAGGCAGTTCTATTTGCAATTTTTTAAGGAATCTCCACACNGTAAAGACATGAGAGAATTTATTTTAAATACATGGTGATAAAGATCAGACTTAGTTTTGCAATTTTAACAGCCCAAAAGTCAAACTACAGACATATTAGAAAGCTACTATCAATGAGCAGAGGGGAACTGAAAAGGACCTACAATAATGGTAAACAGAGAAGAAACTAACAAATATGGAATATTTTAGAGCTAACTGCCAAGTTGAATACTTTTGAAGGGCAAAGTTAAAGGAATATGAGGGAGGAATCAACATGCTTCAAACAACTTTGTTTTCAAAAGACCTTGATGTCAACAAGAAAAATGGGAAAGAAAAAAAGAGGGAGTTGAAGAAGAGGTTCAATTTCATACCCGATGAACATGAGTTACTGGTAATTCATCTAAGAGGAAGAATAATCCTGAAGAGTTAAATCTAAAAGTCTGAAGCTGAGGAGAGGGATTAAGCATACAAATAATAATCAGGCTGTTTGTTTTTTGATATTAACTTATACAAGTTAATACATTAACTTACATAAGTTCTTCATGTATTTTGAATATTAATCCCGCATTGAACATATTGTTTACAAATATCTTCTCCCAATCAGTACACTGTCTTTGGGTTTCTTCATGATTTCTTTCATAGTGTAAGATGAACAACCCAACTTTTTTAAATGGGCAAAGGTCCTGAATAGACATTTTCCCAAAGAAGACATACAGATGGCCAATAGGCATAAGAAAAGATGCTCAGTAACACTAATCATCAGGGAAAGGCAAATCAAAACTACTATGAGATATCACTGCACATCTGTCAGAATGGCTATTATCAAAAAGACAAGAAATAACAAGGGCTGGCAAGAAGTGGAGAAAAGAGAATCCACGTGCACTGATGGTGGGAGTGTAAACTGGTACAGTCACTACAGAAAACAGAATGGGCATTTTTCAAAAAATTCCAAATAAAACTACCATAGGAAGCAATTCCACTATTGAGTAAATATCTGAAGAAAATGAAATCACTAAAATGAAAAGATACATGTATCCCAATGTTCAAAGCAGCATTATTTACAATAGACAAGATATAAAAACAACCTAAGTTTCCATCAACAGATGAATGGATAAAGATGTGGTACACACACACACACACACACACACACACAATGGAATATTACTCAGCCATAGAAAATAATGAAATTTTGCCATCTTCAATAACATGGATGAATCGGGAGGTAATTATGTTTAGTAAAATAAGTCAGAAAAAAGCAAATACTGTATGTTTTCATTTATAAATGGAATCTAAAAAATAAAACAAAGTAACAAATATAACAAAACAAACAGACTCAGATATTGAGAATAAACCAATGGTCACCAAAAGGAAGGGGGCCAGGANTTTGCCATCTTCAATAACATGGATGAATCGGGAGGTAATTATGTTTAGTAAAATAAGTCAGAAAAAAGCAAATACTGTATGTTTTCATTTATAAATGGAATCTAAAAAATAAAACAAAGTAACAAATATAACAAAACAAACAGACTCAGATATTGAGAATAAACCAATGGTCACCAAAAGGAAGGGGGCCAGGAGAGTAGTAAAAGAGGTGAAGAGGATTGAGTTACAAACTACTAGGTATAAAATAAGTTACAAAGACAGAATGTACAGCATAAGGAACATACTTAACATTCTATAACTTTGTATGGAATATATTCTATAAAATATTAAATTACTAAATTGTACACTTGAAACTAATATAATATGGTAAGTCAACTATACTTCAATCAAAAATTACAGGTAATAAGTTTGGGAGAACATACAGGTAAAAATGCAAGCCAAAGCTATGGATGCTACAATGGTTTGGGGAATACACAGAATGCGAAAAATGGACTTCAGATGGAATAATAGGCAATTTGTAACATGTAAAAGCAGATGGTAAAGCAATCATTCAGTAGGAACCAAAGATCTTTATGGAGTATATGGATCTGGGAACCAAGGGATCCAAGCTATAGTGGCCCATTTACCATCATTCTCAGTGACCCACATGGGAAATTGTGCTTACTGCACCTACTACAAGTATTGGAGGTCTTGGCTTCCAAAGGGGCTTCCCTGGTGGCTCAGAGGGTAAAGCGTCTGCCTGCAATGCAGGAGACTGGGGTTCGATTCCTGGGTCAGGAAGATCCCCTGGAGAAGGAAATGGCAACCCACTCCAGTACCCCTGCCTGGAAAATCCCATGGATGGAGAAGCCTGGTAGGCTACAGTCCATGGGGTCGCAAAGAGTCGGACACGACTGAGCGACTTCACTTAATAGTTCCACCAGAGAAAACAGGAGTTTTACTGAACTGTGTAAGTTCTTCGGGTTCCCTGTTGNATGGAGAAGCCTGGTAGGCTACAGTCCATGGGGTCGCAAAGAGTCGGACACGACTGAGCGACTTCACTTAATAGTTCCACCAGAGAAAACAGGAGTTTTACTGAACTGTGTAAGTTCTTCGGGTTCCCTGTTGCCAAGGGATTAGCAGGCAGAAAGAAGAGTCACCATTCTAACAGGAATATGTCATGCTAACCTCAGAACTCACAGACCACACAGTGTATTTATGATAATCAAATATCTGTCAACAATTAGTACATAAATTTCCTAACCAAGTGCAATTCCCCCAAGTGCTATAATTTGGGGTCAAAGAGGGGGCACCACCATAAACATTATTTCATTTAGTAAGCACTTATTAAATCCTAGCTAGGTGCTATGTGCTCTCATTTTCTCACTCACACAACCACATACACTCTAATAAAATGCGATGCTAATGTAAAGCCAGGAATTAAGGTAAGAAACAAGGAAAAATATAGTAAACTTCTTAGAAATACTTTTACTTTTAAACTATGTTATAATCCTAAATTTTTTAAAAAAGTAAATCTCTCTCTTNACACAACCACATACACTCTAATAAAATGCGATGCTAATGTAAAGCCAGGAATTAAGGTAAGAAACAAGGAAAAATATAGTAAACTTCTTAGAAATACTTTTACTTTTAAACTATGTTATAATCCTAAATTTTTTAAAAAAGTAAATCTCTCTCTTTGGGAGGGGGATTCAGGATTGGGAGCTTGTGTACACCTGTGGTGGATTCATGTCGATGTATGGCAAAGCCAATAGAGTATTGTAAAATAAAATAAAGTAAAAAAAAAAAAAAGTAAATCTCTCAAGAATAAGATATTCACATTGGTTCTCCTGCTGTAAAAGCATTTTAGTACATAGCAGCTACTTCTGAGAAGAAAAAATTTACCTTTGAATTTCTTCTGGAAAAGTTGCACTGAACATAAGGGTCTGACGCTGTTCCTTTGATGGCATTCCTGGGCAGGAAATTAACTTTTTCATCTCTGGTCCAAAACCCATATCTAGCATGCGATCAGCTTCATCCATGACTAAGTATTTGACTTGTCTGAGACCAATCTTTTAAGATATTTTCAAGGGTTAGAGCAAAGAATGCATACTAGTTAGTATAGTAGTTGATATATTAAATGAAAATATTCTCATCAAGTCTAACTATTAATATATTTTCAAAGATGAAGATTAGAAATCAATGCATACAATGATGAGACCACTGTTATGGTTAGGTAATAGTAGTAGTGTTCATTTCAGTTCTCAGTTTTGTCTTATGTTATAAAACATTTCATAAAACTGAAAGAAATCAAAACATTTAGATCAGTATTACACAACAGACCTTCCTGTAATTACTTAAAAATTCTATATCTTCACTATTAGTCAGTAGCCATATGCAGCTGTTAAGCACTTGAAATGTAGTTAGCGTGCCTTGAAGAATGAATTTTTAATTTCATATCAGTTAAAATGCAAATATCCACATGTAGCTAGTGACTACTGTACTGGACAGCACATATCTAGACTGCAGTATCTGATCAAGTCAGGCTATTCAATGTAAGAAATAAAATTTCTTAATAGCATGACATTATCAAATGGCCTATAACTGACAAGTTTATTTCTAACTCCTTTAAACCCTAAATAAATTCCTGATTCTCTAATCACTCAGGAACAACTGGGAAACTTTTCTTAACCTATCATGAATACTTAGTGCTAAAAACAGAAGCATGTATTTGCAAAAAGAAAACTAGTGATTTTGTTACCCCATGGAAGATGGGAAACAAGGTGGGAAATCGAAGTGAATTTCTCTGGCTATTCTTAATAAGTAAAGAAAAATTCCTTTCTGCAGAAAGAGCATGTTTTTAATAATCCCTTTAGAGAACAGTCTTAAAAAAGTAAAGCAGGGTCATGAAAGTGAACTGAAAATACTGATACAGAGATGTAATGATGTGGTATATGAATACTGAAAATAAATAGCCCTAAAATCTCTCTCCAAAGACAGAAACTTAATAATCCTGGACAATACCACTTTCACACTTAAAACAGGAGACAAAATTACTGATGCCACAAAGGTTTTCTTCCAGGAAAAAAAAAATGATTTCCTCAAGACATATATGAAACTAGAAAAAATCATTGATTTCATTTTTCTCCCAGTGTAGTGGGTCTAGGATATGGATTCTGGAATCAGATCCAGATTCTAACCCTATCACTTACTAGAGCAAATTTAGAGATTAGAATAAATTACATAATCTCACTAAAAGTTTGTTTCCCAAGTATAAAATGAAAAATACTATTTACCTATTTGTATTAAGATTCATATAAGAAAACATTCAAGGAATCAAATGGGAGCCTAATATACAAATGGTGCTGTAATGAACATACATGTCTTCACACAAGTTTCTCTTTCCCAAACAAAACAATTACTAGCCAATCTCACAACTCTGTTATCCCTCTAGAGCCTACCTTTTCTTTGCCTATGATATCCATCAGTCTCCCAGGAGTAGCACATAATATATTACAGCCTTGTACTATTTGTCGAATTGAATGCCCCAACTGGGTTCCCCCATATGTGACAACTGCTCTTATACAAGTCCTATTGACAATAAAAATAAATGTCATTTTCTAGTTGCTTGAAAATTAGTCATTTGTTTTTAATGAGATGTAAAATGAAATCCATAAAGAAAGAGCTAATACATTCAATATTCTTTCACAATTCATCCCAGAAAGTTGAAAAGCTGCGGGAAAAAAGTATCTGCAACCTGTCTGACAGAGCTCTTCAAATGATAAACACAACCAACACCCACACAACGGGCCAACAACATGAACAAATGTTCATTAAAAATACAAATGGTTTTTAAACACTTTAAGTTCAATATTACTTTTAAAAGCAAAAAAGCAAAACAAAAAGTCTAACAAAATTTTTCCTCAAGTGTGAAAATGCCATGTTAGCCAGTGTAGGAAAATTGGCACTCAGGGGGATAAACTGATACAATCCCTTTCACAATTTTAGTCTCTATTAAAATTTTAAAACTTATTTTTCTCAATAAATTCACATACAGGATTTTCCCTTCAGATATGTCCCCACAAATGGGTAAAGATGACTGTAACATATTCACTGCTAACATGATATTTAGTATCAAAAGACTGAAAACTATCTAATTGTCTAACAATAAAAAACAGATTATACACCTTCCTTACAAAAAAACTGAGCATCTATAAAGAGGAGTACAGTTCTATGGTAAGTGTTAGCTCCAACATATACCTTTTTTTTTTTTTTTTTAAGGGTGGCAACCAAGCTTAGTATGCTAAGATTTGTTGAGAGGAGAATTAAAAGTGCATACATGTGCACCAGCTCTTTCTATACTATTTCACATAAAACTGGTAATATAAAACTGGTAATAGTGTGTAAACTTTGAAGAGGAAGACTAAAGATAGTTAGATACTTCTCAGTTTTTTTGCCACAAAAATGTTCTAACAAATATCCACATACTAATACACATTTTGTGCATACATATTATCTAAAATATCATTATTGGATTTTTTAAAAAAAAACTTTTATCTTTTACCTGATTTAAAAGCTCAAAGAGCAACACAGTACATGGGGGTAAGAAATAAACACTGGTATAAGCAATGTACATCTACTTCTTACAAAAGATCTGTCAAGCTTGACATTAAAAGAATTTTAATTTTTCTCCTCTAATTTCAAATAAACTGATTTATACAAAATAAAAGGTGAAGGTTCTAGATAGAAAGCTCTTAAGAATTGTACAGAAAAATACTAATATACCAACAGATAAATGAGTAGACAGCAAATGGATAATTCACAGGGAAAATGTACAAAGCATTCAAAAAGTAGCTTAACCTCTCAATAACCAAATAAATGAAAATATGAAGATAGTTGTAGTGATTTAAAAATACATACACAAAGTCTTCAATATGCCTTCCTTTAAATATAGATCCTAACTCCCTTCCTCCAAAGATGTGTGCAAGGCTGGCTTCATAGTTATATAACCTGTGCAGTCATACAGAGTCCTGTGCTTAAAATAGACCTGAGCCTGGTTTAATATTCTATTTGCTGCTTTAAAATTCATCATATATTTTTTAACAAAGGACCTTGTTTTCATTTTGGGCTAGTTCTCGCAAATTATATAGCCAGTCCTGAGCATGAGCTAGACTTAGTGACCTGCTTAGTAAACAGAATACAGCAAAAGTGACTGCAACTGTCTTACAAAAGTCACAGAAACCTCCTCCTTGCTCTTTCTCACTGACCCTTCAATCTAAGTGAAGCCAGCTGTCATCTCCTAGAGATAACCATTCTTACAGAGAGATCCAATAAAGCCAGATGACTGTAATTCTAAACGACATCTTGTCTGCAACCTCATGAGATGCCAAGCCAGAAACACCCCAGCTAAAGTGTTCCTCAATTCCTAACCCTCAGAAACTGTAAGAAAATAATATGTATTGTTTTGAGCAACTAGGTTTTAAGGTAAGCAGTAACAGATAACTAATATAATACCAAATAGTGGCAAAGTGTATAGTGAAGTTAGCATTTTCAAATACTGCTGGTAGAATGCAAGCTTTAAAATAACTTCATATTCTTTAACATTAATTCTATAAGAATCTACTCTAATAAAATATTTAAAACATGAAAGTAGAAAAAATTTATAAGCAAGCTGTTCATTAAAGCAAGAACTGCTTTTATTTATAGTAGCCCCAAATTAGAAACAACTTTAATCTCCCAAATAGAGAAATAAAATACAAACACATGGACAATCTTACAGTCATTAAAAATTAGGTCTGATGGTTAAATAAGCAGTTATCCATTTTACAAAGTAATGTGTTAAAGAAACATTAACACACAGAAAATTATTAGGAGTACAAAATTATTAGGAACACCATAAACTCTAAACATATACTTAAAAACTACCAGGAAACACATGAATATGTAAACTGTCTTATCGTTCTACTTCTATCACCTAATTTTTAATAAGCGTTTTAAAAAATAGATTCTATAAACAAGATTATGAAAAAGTCAACTTCAGTCAAGTAACATGCAATTAAATTATATGATTGCATTCTTATTCATGTACTGAGTTCTTCCCAAAATTAATACAATAATTCTCTAAAGAAAAACTTGTTTGTGAGTGGCATTCCAGATGTACTTACCCAAAAGAAAATTTTCTGGCTTCCAAATAGATCTGATTGATCAACTCTCGAGTTGGTGCTACAATAATACACTCTGGTTCCTGAAGTTCTTTAAAACGACTGGCAGTTATTCCATCACGCATCATATGAGCCAAAATTGGCAAGAGAAAAGCTGCCTAGAAGTTAAATTGCATAACTTACAAATTTATAGGGCATCATCCTTTTCCCTATGGCAACCTATTCCTCGTTGTCTTTATATCCTTTAGCTTCTTTCATCTTTTTGATAAATTTAAAATGACAAAAGGAAATAATTTTTATTTCAATGAGTTTCTAACATTTTGGTTGTAATGCTCATATTATACAATATAAAATGTTTGATAAAGTTAATCTATCTTATGAAACTATCTTCTGTGTTTTTTAAAAAAAAAACACAACCAAAGATTCTAAATAAACCAACATTAACTTATTTTGAGAGGTTAATGAGGAATGTAGCATTTATTCTAAATTATTCCTTTTGAGGTAGAAATAAAATCAGAATGCATGACAAAAGTGGTCCACAAAGCAGAGCAAAAATTGGGAAAGCATTCATTTGGATTACTAAATGTATCATCCTTGTAAAAGTTACATATGGCAAGAGTAACTTTGTGCTACAGCTTTCTTATTAAATAAGACACTAAAATCTACCTCCAAAACCACATTTAAGTCACACATTAGCTGCTATATTGTACAGCTTATTTTCACTTATTTTCCTTTCAACTCTACTATGGAGGATTTTTAAGACTAATATAGTATGAGGCAAGACTATGATCCTGGAAATGACAGTCTTTAATGCTCATCTCATGGAACCCTTGGAACCCTATTTAATTCACAAATCTCACAGTTTAGTCCTAAGACCAACTTGGTCCCATCAGAGTTTTTTTAGAATTAGCATAGCCAGAGGTTACTTCATACTAAGGACCAAGTACTGTACATAGGGAGAAGGCGATGGCACCCCACTCCAGTACTCTTGCCTGGAAAACCCCGTGGGCGGAGGAGCCTGGTGGGCTGCAGTCCATGGGATCGCAAAGAGTCGGACACGACTGAGCGACTTCACTTTCACTTTTCACTTTCATGCACTGGAGAAGGAAACGGTAACCCACTCCAGTGTTCTTGCCTGGAGAACCCCAGGGACAGGGGAGCCTGGTGGGCTGCCTTCTATGGGGTCGCACAGAGTCGGACACAAGTGAAGCGACTTATCACTGTATATAGACAACAACAGTACATACAGCTATTTCTCATTCTCTTGACTCCAAAACTGTATCAGCTATCACACTGTTGTTGTTAGTCACTAAGTTGTGTCCAACTCTTTTTGACCCCATGGACTACAGTTCGTTAGGCTGCTTTAACTACCTCCCGGAGTTTGCTCAAACTTATGTCCATTGAGTTGGTGATGCCATCCAACCATCTCATCCTCTGTTGCCTCCTTCTCCTCCTGCCTTAATCTTTCCCAGCATCAGGGTCTTTTCCAATGAGGTGGCTCTTTGCATCAGGTAGCCGAAGTATTGGAGCTTCACCATCAGTCCTTCCAGTGAATATTGAGGGCAAATTTCTTTTAGGATTGATTGCTTTGATCTCCATGCTGTCCAAGGCACTCTCAAGAGCCTCCTCCAGCACCACAGTTTGAAAGCATCAATTCTTTGGCTTTCAGCCTTCTTTAAGGCTCTCATATCCATACATGACTATTGGAAAAACCTCACCTTTGACTATAAGGACCTTTGTAAGCAAAGTGGTAAATTTCTGCTTTTTAATATGCTGTCTAGGTTTGTCATAGCTTTTCTTCCAAGGAGGAATTATCTTTTAATTTCGTGGCTGCAGTCACCATCCTCAGTGATTTTGGAGCCCAAGAAAATAAAATCTGTCACTTTTTTTTTCCCATCTATTTGCCATGAAGGGATGGGGAAAACTTTACATAAATTATTTTTTCCCTTGTTCTTATAATCAAAGGTCTTATAACCTTTGGTGCTTTGACACTCAGTTGTTTTGTTTTAAATATTATGTCCCACAGAAGGAGCTAAATACACTTAAACATCTATGAACTGCAAAACACTACTCTAGAAATAGTTAAAAATTCTTTCTTCAAAAGTACACAAACTTCAATAAAACCAGCAATCAGAGGCAAAAACATGAGTATTTATGACAGTTCACTAAAATCATCTACTTGGGAAGAACCAAAGTTCAAAAAGTGACAGTTTGAATACTGGGCAAAATGTATGTAGGGAAGTGACTTACAGTCTTTCCAGAGCCCGTCTGAGCACAAGCCATCAAATCTCGTCCTCCTTGTATAATAGGAATACTGTATTTTTGCACAGGAGTAAGCTTAGTATAACCAGCTTTAGNGACTTCACTTTCACTTTTCACTTTCATGCACTGGAGAAGGAAACGGTAACCCACTCCAGTGTTCTTGCCTGGAGAACCCCAGGGACAGGGGAGCCTGGTGGGCTGCCTTCTATGGGGTCGCACAGAGTCGGACACAAGTGAAGCGACTTATCACTGTATATAGACAACAACAGTACATACAGCTATTTCTCATTCTCTTGACTCCAAAACTGTATCAGCTATCACACTGTTGTTGTTAGTCACTAAGTTGTGTCCAACTCTTTTTGACCCCATGGACTACAGTTCGTTAGGCTGCTTTAACTACCTCCCGGAGTTTGCTCAAACTTATGTCCATTGAGTTGGTGATGCCATCCAACCATCTCATCCTCTGTTGCCTCCTTCTCCTCCTGCCTTAATCTTTCCCAGCATCAGGGTCTTTTCCAATGAGGTGGCTCTTTGCATCAGGTAGCCGAAGTATTGGAGCTTCACCATCAGTCCTTCCAGTGAATATTGAGGGCAAATTTCTTTTAGGATTGATTGCTTTGATCTCCATGCTGTCCAAGGCACTCTCAAGAGCCTCCTCCAGCACCACAGTTTGAAAGCATCAATTCTTTGGCTTTCAGCCTTCTTTAAGGCTCTCATATCCATACATGACTATTGGAAAAACCTCACCTTTGACTATAAGGACCTTTGTAAGCAAAGTGGTAAATTTCTGCTTTTTAATATGCTGTCTAGGTTTGTCATAGCTTTTCTTCCAAGGAGGAATTATCTTTTAATTTCGTGGCTGCAGTCACCATCCTCAGTGATTTTGGAGCCCAAGAAAATAAAATCTGTCACTTTTTTTTTCCCATCTATTTGCCATGAAGGGATGGGGAAAACTTTACATAAATTATTTTTTCCCTTGTTCTTATAATCAAAGGTCTTATAACCTTTGGTGCTTTGACACTCAGTTGTTTTGTTTTAAATATTATGTCCCACAGAAGGAGCTAAATACACTTAAACATCTATGAACTGCAAAACACTACTCTAGAAATAGTTAAAAATTCTTTCTTCAAAAGTACACAAACTTCAATAAAACCAGCAATCAGAGGCAAAAACATGAGTATTTATGACAGTTCACTAAAATCATCTACTTGGGAAGAACCAAAGTTCAAAAAGTGACAGTTTGAATACTGGGCAAAATGTATGTAGGGAAGTGACTTACAGTCTTTCCAGAGCCCGTCTGAGCACAAGCCATCAAATCTCGTCCTCCTTGTATAATAGGAATACTGTATTTTTGCACAGGAGTAAGCTTAGTATAACCAGCTTTAGCAATGTTGTTATTCAGTGTCTGACAAAGATTAGCTTCTTCAAAAGTCTAAAAAAATCAGGGGGCAGTGGTTAAATTCCATGTATCATACACTAGTCATTCCATAAACATACTCCATTTGAATTAGTTTCAAGTTGTTAATTCTACTTTATATAATACATATGCCCCCATTCAAAAGTAATATCTAGAACCTGTATGCGATTACTTGATAGAATTAAGGAATATTCCATATAGAAAATGGCTCTAAAAACTTGCTCAGCCCCCTTAAAACCTGTGAGATACAAATAACTCTGATTAATAAAAATGGTTCATTATCAACAGGGGACTCTGGGCTCCCCCACTCCTTAGAAAATCACTCCCCTAAGATGCACTTTCTCAACTATGTATAAAGCAGAAATATTGAATCTTTAGGAAAAGTATCCTTTTTAATAAATTTAAATCAAGTTTCCATCCTAGTTTGAGGAGGTGGGAAGAAATAGAGTACCCTCCCTTTCAACACAGCAATTAATTCTAATGTAGATGTTAGACATGATTCTAAATTTCCAACCTAAGACCTTAAATACTAAAGATGAAATTTTTGTATTCTTAATGTCAACTTAAAGAAATGTGCCAAATTTTTAAAAAACAAAGTTTGCCTCACAGTCATTACAGAAACAATTATTGCACTGACCAGAATTGCTGGTGGTGGATCATGTCCAGATACTTCTACAAGAATAGTATCATATTTGTCAAAGTTTATGCCTGTCTGATAATGTGCAAAGATGGAGTCCTCATCTTCAGGTGGAGGAGGTGGTATGTAGGTCACTTTTGGTCCTTAGAATTTAAAAGAAAATTTACATTATAAGGACTCGAATAAAAACAAGAGAGAAAACAGACAAAAACCAACAAACTCAAATTTAAAACAACATGCAACTTCCTGGGCTTCCCTGGTGGCTCACTGGAAAAGAATCCACCCGCCAAATGCAGGAAACACAAGTTCAATTCCTGCCCCAGGAAAATCTCACATGCCACAAAGCAACTAAGCCCATGCGCAGCCTGTGCTCTAGAGCCCGGGAGCTGCAACTACTGAGCCTACGTATCACAACTACTGAAGCCTGTGCACCTTAGAGCCCATGCTCTGCAACAAGAAAAGCCACCACAATGAGAAGACCGCAACTAGAGAGGAGCCCTCACTCTCCGCAACTAGAGAAAAGCCTGTGTAGCAACGAAGACCCAGCACAGTCAAAAGTAAATAAAATTACAAAAAAGTTCCCAATGTTTACCATTAAAGTTTTTACTTCAAATTTTTTAAAGTTATCTCTTTAAATATTCTGCATTTGTATTAAAATGTAATATACATTTATGTGGATCACACAAAAATTAATATACCTTGAGTGTCACCCCTTTCTCCTCCTTCAGCTTCTGACTTCCAAGAATCTTAAAAGGAATCAAACCAAAAAAAGACAAACGTTTTTAAAATTGAGGGATAAAACAATACTCACTATAAAAATCAAATACCTTATCTAAAGTAAAACTTACTCTTTCCAGAGCCTGTAATTACTTCTTCATTTAAACCTTTGTAACCACCTATTAAAGAAATACACAGTGACAGTCAGTCAATATACAAGACTGTGTCTATCTTTATTTTTGTTGCTTGGCTTCAAAGAGAAAAGTTCTAAACATGGATGGTCCCTTCAAACAAGACAATTAAGATAAACTGAATCCTGAATATTTTAAGTTCCCTTAGCATTTAAAATGCTGACTTTATGCAGGTTACAATGTTATAACATATTAGTATCTTCTTGTTTAAGCTGTTATGTCTCTTTCCTATTCCTATATTCCTCAACAAAGGAATATATTTTCTAACAGGAACTAAAAGACCACCTCTGTTGAGATGTCCCCACTATAACCTATAGGTTCTATGATTTGCTAGGACTCAGAATACAGTCACAACTATGGCTGTGACTTATTACATAGAAAAGATATGGAGCAAAATGAGCAAAGGAAAAAAGGGTATGGAGAAAAGGCCAGAGAAGACTAGGTGCAAGATTTCAAGAGTCACTCCCACTGGTGTTATACAGGACAAGTTGGGACAACATGCTGAAAATGTTTACCAGAGTCATCAATTAAGAGATTCAATATCCAGGGTTCTTATGAGAGGCTGAAAAGCAGGCAGGCACCTTCTGCCTGGCATGTACCAAATTTCCCAACTCCAAACCATTTAGGTACAGTGGACCACTCAGACTGGTTAAGGGTATTGAGACCTCTCCCAAAATCCAAGTTCCCATTAGTCAGGGAAGGGTCTTGTAAGGACTTTCCAAGAAGAGCAGTCAGGCCTATCATCTTAACTCTTTTCCACACACTACCTTTCTGGTTTCTAGACAAGGACTCATTGATTGTGCCACTTTCAGGTACTATCACAAAAAGAATAAGGACTGCATTAGATTTGAAAGGCTAACATATAGCATTTTTATATGTGCACTCTCTAATTTTTTTGTCCTGTATGTCCACAGGTCTTCAAACCCCTTTTCAAACAGATCTAAGAATTTGTATAAAATATGGTTTAGCCATTAATAATCTTTTTCTATAATGAAGAAACCAGGAATTTGAAGGAGTGAAGCAGGGAAAAGTGGGTCAAGGGAGTTGCCACTCTGAATGGTCTCAGACTAATAATGATCTCAGAATTTTTCAGAGATATTAAACAAGCTTTACTGTTTTACTAGTCTGGAAAATATTTTAACTTTTATATGAAATTTAAGCATTTTTAATGCTGAGATTTTTTTTAATAATATAAAATTATACTGAATTTTCTTTATCCCCTACACCAAGCTAACTATCTCATAATAAGAAAGATTTTATTTTTTATAATAATTTCAATTATTTTATTTATATATCAAGAAAATGTCAAAAATTGCCTAATGAATATGCAATCAACTTCACTTGAGTAAACAAATCTTCATCAAACAATTATACTTAGTTAACTGCCATTTCTTTAAACCTTTAAACTGCATTTGTAAATTTAATACATTCTGTTTTAAACACTTTAAATGCTTGATCTTATTAGCAAAACCTTTCCAAACTCTCAGTTCTCTTAAATATTGCAATAATTTTATAAGTCAAAAGTCAACCACAAATTTTTGTTTGAAAACTGTATATGGTTATGTCTCAGATTCTGTAAAATGCTAAATTCTCTAAAATTGCAAACACTTTCTAAAAATGAATTACCTAAATTGATGTAATATTCAATTTATTTAAATAAAACCACTCATTTTAAAACAATGAGAATTATTTAAGCATATCTAAAAGGTGTAGAATGAATTATCTGAGGCACTGTGTTACAATTCTGGTTCAGAGGCAGATGTTCTTAGAGAAAATTGAAGTTGTTAAGGCCTTGGAATTGTAGCAGGGAGAGTAAGGATATATCAAGGATGGTGAAAGTAAGACCATGTAAAATGTCTTACGATCAGAATTTTTCTTTGATTTAAAAGGAAAGGAGTCAACAGAAGCATATGAAAACCCTGGCTCCTCCGAGATCATAGTGCAGCTGATTTTTCTGTATTAATCTGTAAACGTCAAAACAATTTTAAAAATGAACAGTTACTTGTGTTTGTAATAGAACTTTCTCTGAAATGTTCTAGATGGTGACAGTATATAGGCGATCAGGAGTCCAAAATAGAGTGCATTCACAGACTTTTTGCAAAAGGTTAAACGTTTTTTTAACAGAAAGAAAATGAAACAAATCCTCTGAGAAAATGATAACACTTTACAGCTAGAGTGTTATTATGTTGCTAACGAGATCAAGATGTTTCTCAAGTCTCTATCAGCTATACCAAAATGTTTCATATACTGAATCAAGGTGATTGGGAAATAATGGCTATAAATTTACTGAGCTGTATTTAAATATTCACATTTTCTCTTCATAGTAATAAAAATTATTTTAATATAAGAATCTGTAAACATAGATTACATCTTAGTCTTTAACATTTGCATGGTAACTCCCATTTTATGGTTATATTATTTATTAAGCAGTTATTTATTGACTAGTTTTAGGTGATTTTCAGTTTTCACTTATTATAGATGAAGCTTTAGTGAACATCCTTTTACATGTATTGAGTATATATAACTATAGTATATAATAGAATTGCTGGATTAAAGAGTAGTAGTAAACAACTGGCTTCCCCTGGAGAAGGAAATGGCAACCCACTCCAGTATTCTTGCCTGGAAAATCCCATGGACAGACGAGCCTGGTGGGCTACAGTCCACAGGGTTGCAAGAGTCAGACACAACACGGCAACTAAACAACAAAAGTAAACAACTTCTCCAAACTGGCCGTGCAAATGTATACTCCTCCAAGTGTGTATAAAAGCAGAAACAGTTACCTTTAACTTCAAAAATTAAACTTGGATTACAGTCATTTTAACCACTTACAGGTAAACTAAATAAGAACTCACCTCGTCCACTTCCACTACCACTTCTGCTTTGGAAAGTGTCACCATTACCTGTAAGGCATTGTTTTACAGAACATTCAGAGAAAACATAGCTCCTCTTCAAGCACATAAAACATATAGCTATTTCTTTTCAAATACTGAGTAATTTCTCAGGATTCCTAGACCCTTAACCCACCCATGTCCTAATTCTATATTTAACTAAAACCTTTTTCTCATTTGAACACTTTGTTTAAACACTTCATTTTTTTAGGGCAATTTCAGGTCCACAGAAACATTAAGGGGAAAATACAGAGACCTCCCAGATATTTCCAGTCCTCATAACTGCATATTCCGCCCCCCCTCCCCATAAGCAACACTCCTCACGAGAGGTATTTTGTTACAGTTGATAAACCTATACTGGTACAACGTAATCACCCAAAGCCCATGGTTTACATTACAACTCATTCATGGTACTGTACAGTGTTTTATATGTTTGCAAAAATGTATCAAGGCATGTCTCCATCATTATAGTATCATACAAAGTAACTTCACTACCCTAAAAATTCTCAATGTTTTGTTTGTTCATCTCTTCCCTGAACCCCTAGCAACCACTCATTTTTTTTTTTACCCCTCTTCTTATAGTTTTGCCTTTTCCAGAATGTCACACAGAGCTGGAATCATACAGTATAGGGTCTTTTCAGATTGGCTTCTTTCACTCAGTAGCACATATTTAGAGCTTCCCCTGTGGCTCAGCAGTAAAGAATCTGCCTGCAATGCAGGAGTCACAGGAGACACAGGTTCAATCCCTGGGTCGGCAAGATCCCCTGGAGAAGGGCATGGCAACCCACTGTAGTATTCCTGCCTAGAGAATCCCATGGACAGAAGGGCCTAGTAAGCTACAGTCCATGGGTTGCAAAGAATCTGACACAACTGAAGTGACTTAGCATGCACACAGTATGCATTTAAGGTTCCTCCATGTCTTTTCAGGCTTGATAGCTCATTTCTTTTTAATACCACAGTTGATTTAACTACTTTTAAACATTTTCATCAACAGAATGCTTTTTTTTCTCACTTTCTCCTCAAATCCCCTCAGAATCCTTTCTTTGAAACCAAAGGAAACTTCATTTTCTTTCTTCTAACTAAAAGTATAATTTATATCTAAAATTAACTGGTGGATAAGAAAGAAGGAATAATTCAGAGTACAAATTTTATGAGGGAGGGAAAACTGTCCACGTTCTTTTTCCCTACAAATCTAAAAAGCAGCAACAATCATGAGCCAATCTAATATACTTAAAAATATATATTAGGTTCAATAATCCTAGAGCTAAAAGCAAACATAAATGATTAATATTCAGTAGTAAATTCTATTTCTCACCTGTACCACTTAATGCTGATCTTCTAGAACCAAAAATGCCACCAGAGCGCTGGGTCCCCTCATCTTGTTCATAATCACTATCTAGATTTCCAGATTAAAATTTTAGATTATGTTACTTTTAAAAACTTTTAAATCATGCAGTAAACAGAAAAAAATCAATTTATGGTACCAGAAGTTAAAAAGATGCAAGATAAAATAATTTAAATTTAACAGGAATCATAGTGTTTTTGAAGTATCACACAGAAGGATTTTTCCATAAATTATTTCCTTCAATTATAAATTACTTTCTCAAAATTTTATTAAAATTATCTTATAAAAGTAGTCAGAGCTAATACTACGTACACCAAAATATGATACAGGCAAATTAAATTACCTTTGAAAAACAGCACTGTTACTGTCCCTCAAAATTTCACATTACATAATCTTACTGCTTATTCTCCAGAATTTCATCCCTTGGTACTACTGCACTCAAATCAAACTTTATCGGTCTTAAACAGCAACCCACTGGATCTCTTGACATTTTAAAAAGTGATGATTCACTAATCTGCTACACATCTATTAAATCATTATATCATTTACATTTTTAGTTTCACTATTCTGTTCTCCTCTGTTAAGAGAGACATGCATTCCAAAAGTGACTTCAGGAGACAATATCTTAGCACCAAGGAAAGATGACTGGAAAAATTTAGGTAGAAAGCCACACTGGTATAAGAAGGTATAATGGGAGGCTATGTCATGAGAATGCCACTTATTTGTAAGGTCAGCCATCTTTATCAAAGCTCTGAAATGCTTCACAGCATGTAATATTAAAGAACTGCATCACACAAACTGTTAGAAAGATTCACATATTCTCATTTAATCTATAAGGAATTACATGTGTCTATTTTTACACAGCATAAGTGATTATATACCAGCCACTATACTAAACCATTCCCATACAGTCATAACAATCTTATATGTGATAGGTGTTATTTTTAATCATTTCTTTAATAAATGAAGCACAATATTTGCAATCCACTACTAACTTGGACTTCCTAGACCAAATCCTCCATGGCAACCTCGGAAACTACCTCTTCCACCTCTTCTGGACAATCCTGAAGCTTCTGAATCATTTCCGTCTTGATAACCTAAAATATTAAAACACAAACACACAAAAACCAACAAAGCAATCTTGGGGACGTGGTGGCCAAGTTAATTTAAGCCTTGCATAATTCAATGACTTTAATATTTTAAGCCATCAACAGATAGTTACTAAAGAGAAATGCTGTATTTGACCTATAAATGATCAACTTTACCAGTAAATAGATAAAAGCTATGTTTTTTTTTTTAATCCACTATTTGCTTTGTGAACAAAACCTAAAAATGACTAAAAAGAAAAAGTGACACCTATAAACACTGTGGTGTTGGAGAAGACTCTTGAGAATCCCTTGGACTGCAAGGAGATCAAACCAGTCAATCCTAAAGCAAATAACTCCTGACTATTCATTGGAAGGACTGATGCTGAAGCTGTAACTCCAATACTTTGGCCACCTGATGTGAAGAACTGACTTGCTGGAAAAGATCCTGATGCTGGGAAAGATTGAAGGTGGAAGAAGGGAATGACAGAGGATGAGATGGTTGGATGGCATCACCAACTCAATGGACATGAGTTTGAACAAGCTATGGGTGTTGGTGATGGACAGGGAAGCCTGGTGTGCTGCAGTCCACAGGGATGCAGAGAGCTTGAGTGACTGAACTGAACTGAATGTCCTGAAAATATCAATTAAGTCTAACTGTTCTAATATGTCGTTTAGGATCTCTGTTGCCTTACTGATTTTCTGTCTGGAAGATCTGTATATACAAATGACCAATATACACATGGAGAGCTGCTCAACATCACAGTCATCAGGAAATGCAAATCAAAAGCACAATGATACAAGGATATGTTGTGCAATACAGACGATACAGCCCATGTTTCATAATAACTATAAATGGAGTATAACCTTTAAAAGGTATGAATCACTATGTTTTGATATTTGTAATTTACAAAATATTATACATCAACTGTCAATTATAAAAAATCATAATGAGATACCACTTTATATCCATTAGAATGACTATAATCAAAAAGACAAACACTAACAAGTGTTACCAAAAGAAATGTACTTGAATGTTCAGAGCAGCAGTTTCAGAACAGTCCAAAACTGTATAAAATCCAAGTACCCATCATTAGCAGAACAGGAGAACAAAAAAAACACTATATAGCAATAATGATATTCAACTGAAACCAACAATAAGACAATCTCACAATTACATTAAGAGGAAGTTAGACACAAAAATATACTATGTGATTCCATTTGTATTAAGTACAAAATTTTTAAAAATTTTTGCTGCTAGAAGTTGGAATAGAGATTAACTGGAAGGGCAGTGCTAATGACTAAAAATGAGCATGAAAGGGGTTTTTGAGGATCTAGTAATTTCTACTCCTGATCTGCGTGCTTGGGAAAACAGAGAACCCAGGTGTTTTCAGTTACTGAAAAATCACTGAGCTGTATACATTTATGACATATGCACCTACCTGTTCCTGTATGACATCATATTTCAACATAAACTTAGATACAGTTCTATTTATTTACACACACATCTGTATTTACTGAGTGACCACCATGTCACACACAAATCTTCTACCTTCAAATGTATACATCTAAAGAAAATAACAATCAGGGACAACCTACTAGATAACCTACACTAATCAATAAACCAGGATCAAACACAAAGACCTGCAACTGGCTTTTCTCTGCTTCACTTAAATATGAATTAAAATTATTTAAAGAAAACTGAATAGTAAGAAAAATAGTCACTGTTCTGCAGAAAACCAAAAAAATTAAATAAGAGCTATTTTTTAGGAACATTAGTGTCCAAACTGCTTGTCAAAGTGGGAAGGAGAGCAATGTTGAAAGAGGAGTCTGTTTCTTAACTAAATGTCCACCCCATCATTGCAGGGCCCCCTGCAATTGCCATTAAAGACTCAGCTTATGAGACAAACAAGCCATCCCTCATTCACCGCCAAATTCCTACACCACCCTCACAACTCAACCAAGGCTATAGTGAAATCCACAGCAAGTCTCAGCTTCACTAGGAAGGCCTGCTATTCGATGATCTATTCAATGAGCCAATCATCTAATAGACAAGGGAAAAGGATATCTCCAAGTTGCAGCAAAAACTGTAATGTATCTGATGTATCTAGTGCAGCTCCAAACACTAAAGTTGTATCATAAATGTATTTTCACACTTGTAGCAATTTTATAAGCTCAATGTGGTTTTTCATGGATATTGTTACTATTTTAACATGTCTGCCTATAGATAATCCAGAACTGAGCACTTTTATACCATCTCACCTCAAATAGAAGCAGGATGAGCAAGTATGGGAATTAATCTACAATTTCTCCCTTCCCCCATATCTCCAATGTTCCTACTCAAAGACAAAGACATCCCAGTTTATCTATACTGTGACTGACAAAGATTCACACAGTCCCATCTTTTGTACTTCACAGAACACTCTGGAGGTCTTAGGAAAAGACAAATCCAGTGACATCAGAAAGCAAAAGGAGAGACACCTACTGAATATTAACTCAAATATTAACAGCATAAAGGTTATGCCAAAATATTTTTCTTGAAAGGTTTTCACCACCAAAATTTTTCTTTCAGCTCTTCCAAAATCAATTTTTCAGTTTAATTTCTGTCTTAAATACAAGTTGTTCCAAAACATGGTCCTTACCGCCTCTCTTG
Source organism: Neotragus pygmaeus (assembly GCA_006410875.1). Classification (NCBI taxonomy): domain Eukaryota; kingdom Metazoa; phylum Chordata; class Mammalia; order Artiodactyla; family Bovidae; genus Neotragus; species Neotragus pygmaeus. The sequence continues at coordinate 524,673 of SJYV01031590.1, forward strand.
GAAAATCCTCTGTTTCGTGTTTGATTATCTTCACAGTCATTACTAGACTCTTGAATAAAAATTTAACATGTGAATAGCATCTAAATAATTATTGCAGTAGTACTGTCACAAGAGAAATTACTGAGAAAAATAAATATATTCATAAGCTAACATATGAACAAAATTTTAAAATAACTGTAACAACAAAATACAAACACATTATTCAGTCAATTCTTTTTTAAAATCACCTAATATACCTAAATACTAAATGTTAAGCATGTATCTGTCAAGTTCTGAGCACAGCCAAAAAATAAGATTTCATAAATGTCATGAAACAGTTTCAAAAATATCTGAACAGTTGAGTAGTCAAATGGATCTCAGAAATGCAAAACTATTGTATTTATAATGTCATCATTATTTCTGTAAATTGCCTTTCTTAATAAACCTGAGATATTAGTGTTTTTTTAATATATGCAAACTTTCCCCCATCCATCCTAATGGAAGCATTTGGGGATATCCTGGCATTCTGTTCTTACTGACATTATTAAGTAACATTACCAGAGTTTCTACATAGTAGTATGAGGATCCCTACACTGAAGGATGACTAAAAACTATCAGGAAAAGTTGGTTAAAAATAAATTATTAGAATCCACCCTGCTGCTACTGCTGCTAAGTCGCTTCAGTCGTGTCTGACTCTGTGCAACCCCAGAGACAGCAGCCCACCAGGCTCCCCCGTCCCTGGGATTCTCCAGGCAAGAACACTGGAGTGGGTTGCCATTTCCTTCTCCAATGCATGAAAGTGAAAAATAAAAGTGAAGTCACTCAGTCGTGTCCGACTCCTAGTGACCCCATGGACTGCAGCCTACCAGGCTCCACCGTCCATGGGATTTTCCAGGCAAGAGTACTGGAGTGGGGTGCCATTGCCTTCTCCGAGAACCCACCCTAGAGGGATTCATTTTGAATGTGTAGACTGACAATCAAGGAATGAACAATTTTCCTAAATTAAAAAATTATACCTTATTGATATAACTTTCAGTAGTAACTTTAAGCTTTCCAGAAGATTCCAATAAAGCCATATTTGGAAAATACCAAGATGGTTTCAAGAAATCTTTGTACATATCACTAACATTTAGTACCAGAGAACTTTAGGTCCCAGTGATCACATATGTGGCTAAACAGATTAAAAGCTATCAGTTGTTTATGTACAAAAGTACTAATCTACTCAATTAATATTGATTTATAATAAACAATGACCCACAGCTCTTGTTGCAGGCTATTTGAGCTGACATCAACAACTGACAATATTCCTCTTCAGTCATTTAACATCAAGGCAACCTTCTCAGAAGCAAGATTTCATACAAGGGAGTTGAAGAGGAAAGAAAGAATTCTGGAAAGATTCTTAGAATAATCTGGAATAATGGAATTATTATTTGATAATATAATAATTCATCATCATCTAGAATAATGATAATGGTAGCTAACATTTATTGTCATATATGAAAGAAAACCCGCCTTACATAACCTTTGGCCAACTGTTCTCCTAAAAGAAACTTGCAGTTATTTTGACCACACTGGGAATTAAAATAGGTTAATGACATTTAGGAGAAGTTGGGTGAGGAGTACAATTACATTAGAGGCAAGCTAAAGGAAATCTTCTGTACTATTTTTGAAACTTCTTGAGTCAAACGATTTCAAAATAAAAAGTTATTTAAAAAGAAATAACCTCTGTAGAGTTAAAAAATAAAGCACAAACAAAAATGAGATAATGATCCCAAGATTAGTTATAATCTATTAATTATACAAAAATAATGTAATAATAACGCATAAAACTTAGCATCCGTCTGTCACTCTTCTAAATGAATTCTATTTTAACTTTTTAAATCCTCACAAAAACCTTATGAGGTGGGTATTATCCTCAATTTACAAACAGAGAAAAAGAAATACAAAGTTAAACATGCTTTTTTAAGATAATACAACTGACAGGAAGAGAAGGATCTGGGTCTCAAATCCCGAGTGTCTGATTCCAAAATCTGAGCTTATTGCTATACTGGACCAGCTAAGGGACACAAGATACAGGAAAAATAACCACAAAATACACTATATATCTGTGTGCAGAGAAGTTATAAAGACTCCATAGATCAGTGGTTACCAAATGAAAGAGGCATCAGAGTCAGCAGGAAGGCTTTTAAATACAGGATCCAGGGCCTCACTCAAATCTCCTCAATCAGGTTCTCTTGGAAAGTATTGTTAATTATTGTAGTTTATCTTCTGCTAACAATACTCTATTCTCACCATTTTCTGTATTCCTCCAAACCAGTGTCAGTACCTTTACATAAATGTCTTTGATTTCAGCAGTGATCCAGTCTCACGAATCCTTTTCCACTGGAAATACTTATTTGAGTCTGAATAAGGACCTACATCGGCTTCCCTGGTGGCTCAGAAGGTAAAGTGTCTGCCTGCAATGCAGGAGACCCAATTTCGATTCCTGGGTCAGGAAGATCCCCTGGAGAAGGAATTGGCAACCCACTCCAGTACCCTTGCCTGGAAAATCCCATGGATGGAGAAGCCTGGTAGGCAATAGTACATGGGGTTGCAAAGAGTTGGACACGACTGAATGACTTCACTTAAGGACCTACATGCCCCAAATTGTATTTATATATGAAAGTGAAATTTTGCTTCCTGACTTGTTTTACTATCCTCTTTTTCTTAAGGTAACACAGCATTCAAAAGTTGTACTTCATAGATTAGTTAAGATAGATGACAACAGCCCAGATTAGGAAGGCTGAATTCTTGGTTAAGGCTCTGCCTATACTGCTTTGGTCACAAAGAGTCGGACGCCAACTGAGCGACTGAACTGAACTGATACTGCTTTGAGGCTTCCATGGTGGCCCAGGTGGTAAAGAATCCACTGCAATGCGGGAGACCTGGGTTGGGAAGATCCTCTGGAGAAGGGAATGGCTACCTACTCCAGTATTCTGGCCAGGAGAATTCATTGATGAAGCACAAGCTGGAATCAAGATAGCTGGGAGAAATATCAATAACCTCAGATATGCAGATGATGCCACCCTTATGGCAGAAAGCCAAGAAGAACTAAAAAGCCTCTTGATGAAAGTGAAAGAGAGTGAAAAAGCTGGCTTAAAACTCAACTTTCATAAAATGAAGATCATGGTATCTGGTCCCATCACTTCATGGCAAATAGATGGCGAAACAATGGAAACAGTGACAGACTTTACTTTCTTGGGCTCTCAAATCACTGCAGATGGTGATTGCAGCTGTGAAATTAAAAGACGCTTGCTCCTTGGAAGAAAAGTTATGACCAACCTAGACAGCATATTAAAAAGCAGAGACATTACCTTGCTGACAAAGGTCCATCTAGTCAAAGCTATGGTTTCTCCACTAGTCATGTATGAATATGAGTTGGACCATAAAGAAAGCTGAGTGCCAAAGAATTGATGCTTTTGAACTGTGGTATTAGAGAAGACCCTTGAGAGTCCCTTGGACTGCAAGGAGATCAAGCTAGTCAATCCTAAAGGAAGTCAGTTATGAATGTTCATTGAAAGGACTGATGCTGAAGCTCCAATACTTTGGCCACCTGATGCAAAGAATTGACTCATTAGAAAAGACCCTGATGCTGAGAAAGATTGAAGGCAGGAGGAAAAGGGGACGACAGAGGATGAGATGGTTGGATAGCATCACCGACTGGATGGAAATGAGTTTTAGCAAGCTCTGGGAGTTGCTGATAGACAGGGAAGCCCAGCATGCTGCAGTGCATGGGGTCGCAAAGAGTCGGACACAACTGAGCAACTGAACTGATAGTTGCTTTATAAAACCGTGTTTAAATAAATCAGAGCTGGAACAGATTAAGATACTTAATTTTATTTTCTCCTTAACATGTATTCTAGACACTAAATTCTTAAGTCATTACAAAAAACAGTGAACTTACCTCTCCAGAAACCAGAACTATCATCTTCTTCAAACTTGTTATTTGAAAAGCCTACACGAAACATAAAATTAAACTTGCAAATTTCTGAAAACAATTACCTAAAACAAATGACCAAAAACCAATTTCTTCTGCAGAAGAAAGAGAAACAGAGAAACACACACCTTACAGGGACTGATAGTTATGATGTCCCTTTAAAATTGTGTAAATCGCATATATATAAATAGTGAATGGGAATGCATATGCATTGTATGACAACTTCTGCCTTGTGTCAGTTTATTAAAATACCAGCCAATCTATTACCTGAAATGTTACATATTCCTCCATATGTACATGAGTGAAACATGGGTATGGGTGTGTGTATCTCACTATAACCACTATGTACTTTCTATTCAAAATATCAAATTTTTATGAGTTTTATAAATTATACTCTCATCTGCTGGAGGACAACTAAATTACAATCCAATATCATATCATTTTTCCCTTCTCAGTATCAAGGAGATTCTGCCAACTTCTGTTTATAAAATTTTAAAAACAATCTTTCACCAAAGTCTGCTTTCAAATTTCTCATTTAATAAAACCTTGTGTCTAGATCTATGCATCTCTGCAACATATAGATGTAGCTCTAAAATTTACTTTAAAAGCATCCATCAGTAATATTTCATACATTTTAAAAAATATGAGTCTTAATAAAATGACTCAGGGTACCTGAGTAACTACAAGTTACTCAGGTAATGTAACTTAAAATTAAATGTCAATATGCAATGTCTATCAATCATGATCTAATTTAAATAATAAAATATATTAAATTACAGCTTCAGTAGTACAGAGACTAATCAATTACTCTTTGACAGACATTAAATATATATGCAAAGTGTCTACATATCAAGTCATTTAACATCTCAGGCTCAACAAAATCTCATGTCCCAACATTAAACTCCAGAGACATTTAATATACAATTAGCATATAAAAAGTATCCATATATAGAGGCCCGCCATATATGGCCTCTATATATGAATGTATAACACTTTTTCCTTAAGCAGATATATAATTTCAAAGTAAAGATAGTCCCTACAAAAAGATTATATACAACAAAACAGATTTTTTGGTTGGCAACCCACTCCAGTACCCTTGCCTGGAAAATCCCATGGACGGAGGAGTGTGGTAGACTGCAGTCCATGGGGTCGCAAAGAGTCGGACAGGACTGATCGACTTCACTTTCACTTTATTCATTTAAATATTTACAATCTTTGAAGTTGGTTCAGAAAAGGATTACTCTCTACGGCCCTCTACAATTGCCCCTTTCCCTCCATACACCTTTCCCAGAAAAATCAAGTGCTGAGTCTCCAAAATGCTTGAGAAGTCTTCCATCTACGTACTATTGGTTTTGATCTTAAACTCTATGTAAGTTCTACTTTATAGTTTTTAAATTTTTTTAGAAACTAAATGCAAATTCAAAACTTCTACTGCAACCCATTCCAGTATTCTTGCCTGGAGAATCCCATGGACAGAGGAGCCTGGCAGGCTACAGTCCAAGGGGTCGCAAGAGTCAGACACAACCTAGCAACTAAACCACCACCACCGGTTCTTTGTTCAACTAAAGATGGAAACTCAGGTTCACCCTGGAAGTTGCAGGAGCAGGGCAAGGAAATCACGAGTAGAGGATAAAAGACGTGGGGTTCACCTTGGGGTAAATCAATTTGATGAGATGCTGCAGCAAGTAGCATGGCTATTAAAAAGGAAAACAAGTGAACTAAATAGAATAGCAAACATATCCAAAGCAGCATAAAGTTTTGCTCTAAACTATGATTAGGCAAGTGAAAGCACTCCTTTGTGATCTCCATAAATTCTTGGGAAAGGCACACACTTCCTATGTATGTTAAAAGGAAACAGAACTCAAAGACTATAAGGTGTTACTTAAATTTCAATTGAAAGACATCATAAGCAGATTACCTCTGTTTCCAAAACTCTTTCCAACTCCAAAACCACCCACTGTGGACGTATTCTCTCTTTTATTAGACTCACCAGGATCTGAAAAAGTTCAGATACAATTAAAACTTTTTAAAGTATAAAATCAAGTGTGTTATCAATAACTAGGAATTAAATGAATCTTTGTGGTTAGGGAACTTCCAAGGATGAGGTGAGAGTGTTACAGGAACTTATAAAATTAAAATATACCTGCAACTTCTTTTTTCTTAATTCTTACATTATGCCAAACTAAAAACGTAAATATACTACTGCTGAAATACAGCTCTCAACTAGTTGCTATTTTACTAGAGAACTTTAACCAAGAAATTCAACTCTACAATTGAACTCTATTCAACTCTGATTTTCTATATATTGAAACCTCACCCTGATAGATCCAGCTATTTACATTATACCTCTATGTGAAAGTCACTGCTAATGAAAACTCTATACTCTTGTCCTGTAATTATTCATTATTTATTCATTTTTTTAAAAAATTTACTATTTATTTGGCTGCACCAGGTTGCATCATGAGAACTCTTAGTTGCAGCATATGGGATCTAGTTCCCTGACCAAGGATCAAACCAGGGCCCCTGGTTTGGCAGCATAGAGTCTTAAGTCACTGGACCACCAGGGAAGTCCTGATTCATTTTTCTAGTACTTAAATCACTCTCAATCTACTTTTTAAAATTAGAATTAAGAAGGAGCTATATAATAATGAAAAAATGCTAAGAATACCACTTCCCTTTATGTCCCACTCCATAGTATTTCCCTATATCAACCATCTTAGTTTTATATCCCACTACACAACTCTGAACACCCAACATTTTAATTCATAAAACAACTTCCCATCCTCCACACTGTGAACTTCTAATATGTTCTATTTCCTACATGCTATTCCTTCAGCATGACATTCCTTGCTTTCCTATTTTTCCTAGCAAAATTCTTTTCACTCTTCAAAAGCCTGATTCAAAACCCACCTCTTCTGTGAAGTCCTCCTTCAGTCCTCCAACTGTAATCAATTCATCAAACACATTCCCACAGCATACTATGTATATCTCTTTTTAAGCAATATTTCTTTCCATGTGCTTCCTTACCACTAAATTAAGAATTTTGAGGGCGGAGTTTCTATGTCAAGCAGCACAGTTACTTAAAACATAAACTTAAGCACCCAAAACATCATAAATAGCCACTTTAAATTATCACTGGGATAATTATTATTATCTTGTGATTTTCACAAATTGTCTTCCCTACATCTGTAATATCCTAATACAGAGGAGCTAAGAGATCTGTGAAACTCCTAATGCCGCATGTAAAACTGTGTATATGCAACTATCAGTATTTTTATCATATTCTAAAAAAGCATGTGATTCAGGAAGTTAAAGCTTTTTAAAAAAGGCCATACTTTACAGAAGATAAAAAGCTAGTCAATATATATCTTAGGTAATTAAAAGGCAATTTTAGAACCATGTTACTAGATACATCCAAGTTGTGAGAATAATTACCACAGAGATTGAAACAAACTAGAATGTTAAACTGAATCATTTGGGAAAGGTGTGGTTCTTCTATAAATTTCCAGGATTATATGCAGTATTAAAGATAACTTTTTTCTTAAATATTATCGGAGTATAGTTAATTTACAATTTTGTGTTAGTTTCAGGTATACAAAGTGATTCAGTTTACATATACATATATTCTTTTTTTTCAGATTTTTCAAAAATAACTTTTTAAAGTATCAATATTCACAGAGAATTTTGATCAGAAATTTAATGTATTTAAATCTACAACATAACAATTCATAGTAAAATCTCAGTGATGGTTTTCTGATTTAAAAAGGCTCTATTCAACAATGTTTAGAAGTCTGCATCAAAAAATATCATTCTAAATTAGCATTTTAAAATATATCCAAATATTAAGTAGTTCCCTAAGTGTCATATTAAGGTATTTGTTACTTCTTAGTATAGCAAACAAAATTCACACTTGAATCTCTAAGCACAACTACATGGTGCAAAACATTAATGCCTCTTACTTAATATGCAGGCTTAAAAATAAAAAAATATATATGCATCTTCAACAAATTTCATTAGTAGAAGAAATATCAAAACATAAAATTCACACTTATCTTAACTCTATCTTAAAAAATTTTCCCAAGTAGCAAATGAAATACCATATATCAACTTTCAGTTGCCAATGAATAAAAATATATAGAAATACCAAAGTTTTTCAAAAAGTAATATTTAACAAATTCAAGAATAACTGTCATGTATATTTAAAACTATTAACCCTAGCTTATGGCATCCCATAAGAGAAATTTATTTAAAAATCCATATGACCATTTGAGGTTCTAATAATATTCTGTCACACTACACTAAAATACAGTGCAGAATATTTTCAGCATTTTAATAACAAATCTAAAAATGGAATGGAGGAAAGTATTTTTCTGGGTCATTATCTGTCAAATCTAGTGCTGGTTGTTCTAAAAGTGACAATAAAAACTTTGAATTTTGGGAAAACCACCTCTTAATACTAGCGAGCTAACAGAACTGTTTCACATACTGCCTTTTCTTGAGAAACATAAAACTTAAGAAAGAGGTCCTTCACATTCTAGTCTCTGGAGTTTCTCTCATTCCTCCCATGCCAATTGACAACAAAAACCATCAACACATTAAGCAGCAGCTCTGGGAAGCAATTCTCTTTAATCAATCTACCCATCTAATCAATTCAACTATTTCCTACTATCTTAAAAAGTAAAAGAGTGAAAAGAATATTGGTATTAAAAAAAAAATCATCATGCCAACACAACCTACTGTACACTAAGTTATGTTAGATTTACCTTGCAGTAAATTGCCTCTTAAGCAACCTATATGCAGGTCAGGAAGCAACAGTTAGAACTGGACATGGAACAACAGACCGGTTCCAAATAGGAAAAGGAGTACTACAGAGCTGTATATTGTCATCCTGCTTATTTAACTTCTATGCAGAATACATCATGAGAAACGCTGGGCTGGAAGAAGCACAAGGTGGAATCAAGATTGCCGGGAGAAATATCAATAACCTCAGATATGCACATGATATCACCCTTATCACAGAAAGTGAAGAGGAACTAAAAAGCCTCTTGATGAAAGTGAAAGAGGAGAGTGAAAAGTTGGCCTAAAGCTCAACATTCAGAAAACAAAGATCATGGCATCTGGTCCCATCACTTCATGGCAAATAGATGGAGAAACAGTGGAAACAGTGTCAGACTTTATTGGGAGGGGCTCCAAAATCACTGCAGATGGTGCTTGCAGCCATGAAATTAAAAGACTCTTACTCTTGGAAGAAAAGTTATGACCAACCTAGATAGCATATTGAAAAGCAGAGACATTACTTTGCCAACAAAGGTCCGTCTAGTCAAGGCTATGGTTTTTCCAGTGGTCATGTATGGATGTGAGAGTTGGACTGGGAAGAAAGCTGAGCGCCAAAGAATTGATGCTTTTGAACTGTGGTGTGGAGAAGACTCTTGAGAGTCCCTTGGACTGCAAGGAGATCCAACCAGTCCATCCTAAAAGAGTTAATTCCTGGGTGTTTTTTGGAAGGACTGATGCTTAAGCTGAAACTCCAGTACTTTGGCCACCTCATGCAAAGAGCTGACTCACTGGAAAAGACTCTGATGCCGGGAGGGTTTGGGGGCAGGAGAAGGGGATGACAGAGGATGAAATGGATGATGGCATCACTGACTCGATGGACATGAGTTTAGATAAACTCTGGGAGTTGGTGATGGACAGGGAGGCCTGGTGGGCTGTGATTCACGGGGTTGCAGAGTCAGGACATGATTGAGTGACTGAACTGAACTGAAACAGCCATAAAAGCCTCTATTCATTCCACTATTCACCTATTATAATAGATGGTTAAAGAAAGATACTTACCTCTGTTTCCCAAACTCCTCCCAGAGGCAAATCCACTTCTCATGAAATGATCTCTTCGAGACGATCCATCACCCATTTCTAAAGTAAATAACATTTGAAGCAAGTCAAAATAACAAAAAAGTATCCTGGTGGTAAGTAAGCTTTAAACCATCTAAATGTGCCATGCACATGGCATAGGAGGAATTTTACACAGCAATAAGAAAGATGAGTAGACTAGTAGAAAAATGGGCTATGAATAATAATAGGTAGTCCTCCAAAAGAAAAAACATGTTAATTAACTCTCAGTGATAACTAAAGACACTGTAAGTCAAAAGAAGAATATAACTTTTCCCAACCATGACTGACTGGAACAGTTTGCTAATACAAATCTAGCAGAAGATCTAAATGGGCTTTCCTCATAGCTAAGTTGGTAAAGAATCTGCCTGCATTTCAGGAGACCCAGCTTAGATCTCTGGGTTGGGAAGATCCTCTGAACAGAGGAGACCGGCAGGCTACAGCCCATGGGGTTGTAAGAGCTGGACATGACTCGGACATGACTTAGTGACTAAATCACCACCAGAAAACCAGACATTTCTCCAAAGGAGACATACAGATGGCCAAAAAACACATGAAAAGATGCTCAACATCACTAATTATTAGAGAAATGCTAATCAAAAGTACAATGAGGTATCACCTCACACAAGTCAGGATGGGCAACATCAAAAAGTCTACAAACAACAAATGCTGGAGAGTGTTTGGAGAAAGAGAGACCCTCTTACACTGTTGATGGGAAGATAAATTGATACAGGCACTATGGAGAACAATATGGAGGTTCCTGCTGTTGCTGCTAAGTTGCTTCAGTCGTGTCCAACTCTGTGCAACCCCAGAGACAGCAGCCCACCAGGCTCCGCTGTCCCTGGGATTCTCCAGGCAAGAACACTGGAGTGGGTTGCCATTTCCTTCTCCAAGGCATGAAAGTGAAAAGGGAAAGTGAAGTCGCTCAGTAAGTGTCCGACTCTTCGTAACCTCATGGACTGCAGCCTACTAAGCTCCTCCGTCCATGGGATTTTCCAGGTAAGAGTTACTGGAGTGGGTTTCCATTGCCTTCTCCAATGGAGGTTCCTAAAAACTACTAAAAACATAAGGACCATATGACCCAGCAATCCCAACACTGGGTATATACCCAGAGAAAAACATAATTCATAAGGACACATGCACCCCAATGTTCATTGCAGCACTATTTACAAAAGCCAGGACAGGGAAGCAAGCAAAATTTCCATCAACAGAGGCAATGAATAAAGAAGATGTGGTACACACGGACAAAGGAATATTACTCAGCCATAAAAAGGAATGAAATTGGGTCACTTGTAGAGACATGGATGTACCTAGGGAGTGTCATAGAGAATGAAGAAAGTCATAAAAACAAATATTATATATTAATGCATAAATGTGGAATATAGAAAAATGGTACAGATGAACTTATTTGCAAAGCAGAAATAGAGACATGGACATAGAGAACAAATAAATAGATACCAAGAGGCAGGGGGTTGGGGGGAAGGATGAACTGGAAGACTGGGATTCATGTATATATACTATTGATGCTATGTGTAAAATAGGTAACTAAAGAAAATCCTACTGTATAGCACAGGGAACTCATTGCTCTATGGAAAGGAAATCCAAACAAGTGGAAATATATATATAACTAGTTCACTTAGTTTTACAACAGAAACATAACATTGTAAAGCAACTATATTCCAATAAATATTTTTTTAATACCAAGACTAGTCAAGGACGTAGGGAAACAAGCATGAATCATATACATCATTGAAACTATAAACTAGATCAATTTTGATCCTAATTTTAAAAGAAAATACTTTCTGAAAATATACTATTATAATTTTTCCTGTGGATATACTCACATGGTAACACAGATACACATAAAAATGTTTTGATAAGCACTGTCTGTAACAGCCAAGAAAAACAGTCGAAGGAGAACAGATAAATTACAATCATCCACAGAACACTATAAACATTCACAGAACTAAAAACATTAAACAAGTGATATTCCTCAATAGAATACTCATAAAAACCAACCACATGGAAGGCCAAAATGTAAATTCAACAATTTCAAAAATCAGTATCACATACACAAAAATTCTCCAATTGCAGTGCAATCAAATTAAAAATTACTAGAAGACAAATACTGTATATTTTTGCTTATATGTGGAATCTAAAAAATAAAACAAGTCAACAGATATACAAAAACAGAAAAGATGAACAGATAAAGATAAAGAAGTAGTGGTTTGCCATATGGGAGAGGGGTGAGGAAGGTATGAAATAGGTGAAGGGGACGTAAGAGGTACAAACTACTAGTTATAAATAGCTACAGGGATATAATATACAGCACAAGGAATATAGTCAATATTTTATACTAACTCTGTACGGGGTATAATCTATAAAAATAGCAAATCACTATAATATACTGAAAATTAATATGATAGTGTAACTCAATTATACAATTTTTAAATTCTCTTACATTTGGAAATAAATTTTTAAAACACTTCTATACAAAACAGTTCGAAGAAGAAAAATTACAATGGAACTTTAGAAATACTTAGAATTGTATGATAAAATGATATATATCAGAAATTAAATTTTTATACAATAAGAACTGAAAATTATTAGGTAAACATCCATCTCTACTAGTAAGAACATTAGAAAAACAACAAAATAAATCACACAAGAATAAAGGAGAAAAAAAGTGGTTAAGAGCAGACCTCCCTGGTGGCTCAGTGGTAAAGAATTCACCAATGCAGGAGACACAGATTCAATCCCTGGTTCAGGAAGACCCACATGAGGTGGGACAACTAAGCCTGTGTGCCACAACTACTGAGCCAGCACTCTAGAGCCCATGAGTTGCAACTACGGAAGCCCATGCATCAAGAGCCCGTGGTTCACAACAAGAGAAACCACTGGATTGAGAAGCTCATGCANTAACTCAATTATACAATTTTTAAATTCTCTTACATTTGGAAATAAATTTTTAAAACACTTCTATACAAAACAGTTCGAAGAAGAAAAATTACAATGGAACTTTAGAAATACTTAGAATTGTATGATAAAATGATATATATCAGAAATTAAATTTTTATACAATAAGAACTGAAAATTATTAGGTAAACATCCATCTCTACTAGTAAGAACATTAGAAAAACAACAAAATAAATCACACAAGAATAAAGGAGAAAAAAAGTGGTTAAGAGCAGACCTCCCTGGTGGCTCAGTGGTAAAGAATTCACCAATGCAGGAGACACAGATTCAATCCCTGGTTCAGGAAGACCCACATGAGGTGGGACAACTAAGCCTGTGTGCCACAACTACTGAGCCAGCACTCTAGAGCCCATGAGTTGCAACTACGGAAGCCCATGCATCAAGAGCCCGTGGTTCACAACAAGAGAAACCACTGGATTGAGAAGCTCATGCACTGCAACTAGAGAGTAGCCCCCACTCACCACAAGTGGAGAATGCTTGTGCAAAGCAGTTAAGACCCAGTACAGCCGTAAATAAATAAAAATAAATAAATCTTTTTAAAAAATGTTAACGACAAAAAAATAATGCAATAAGAAACAAAAATATAATAGTGGATCAATACACTCCAGGACAAAAGACAGAAAGTGTGGACATGGAGAAAGGTATTTCATGCAAATGAAAATGACAATAAAGTGGGGAATGCAACACTCATATAAACAAAACAGATATCCAAACAAAAGCCATTAAAAGGCTAAAGAAAGACACTACATAATGATAAAAGAATCAATACATGAAGAGGATATTACATTCAATGACACATATGCACTCAACATAGGGGCATCTAAATTTACATAAATATATACATATTTATATATTTATAAATATAAATTCTTATATTTAAAATTATATTTAAATATTTAAAATACTTATATATAAATATAAAAACATATAAGCATATAAAAATATTATATTCTTTGCAGACAAACATAGAGAACTCTATACAGTCAGCAAAAACAAGTCCAGGAGCTGACTGGCTCAGATCATAAACTTGTTACTGCCAAATTCAGACTGGAACTGAAGAAAGCAGGGAAAACCACTAGATACTTCAGATATGACCTAAATAAAATCCCTTATGATTATAGAGTGGAAGTGAGAAATACATTCAAGGGATTAGATCTAATAAGAATTCCCAAAGAACCATGGATGGAGGTTCCTGACATAGTACAAAGGGCAGTGATCAAGACTATCCCCGAGAAAAAGAAATGCAAAAAGGCAAAATGGTTGTCTGAGAAGGCCTTACAAATAGCTGAGAAAAGAAGAGANCTTCAGATATGACCTAAATAAAATCCCTTATGATTATAGAGTGGAAGTGAGAAATACATTCAAGGGATTAGATCTAATAAGAATTCCCAAAGAACCATGGATGGAGGTTCCTGACATAGTACAAAGGGCAGTGATCAAGACTATCCCCGAGAAAAAGAAATGCAAAAAGGCAAAATGGTTGTCTGAGAAGGCCTTACAAATAGCTGAGAAAAGAAGAGAAGTGAAACGAAAAGGAGAAAAGGATAGATATACCTATTTGAATGCAAAGTTCCAAAGAATAGCACAGAGAGGTAAGAAAGCCTTCCTCAGTGATCAGTGCAAAGAAATAGAGGAAAACAATAGAATGGGAAAGACTAGGGATCTCTTCAAGAAAATTAGAGATACCAAGGGAATATTTCATGCAAAGATGGGCACAATTAAGGACAGAAATGGTATGGACCTAATAGAAGTAGAGATATTAAGAAGAGGTGGCAAATACAAAAAAGATCTTCATGATACAGATAACCATTATGGTGTGATCACTCACCTAGAGCCAGACATCTTAGAATGTGAAGTCAAGTGGGCCTTAGGAAGCATCACTACAAAGTTAGTGGAGGTGATGGAATCCCAATTGAGCTATTTCAAATCCTAAAAGGTGATGCTGTGAAAGTGCTACACTCAACATGCCAGCAAATTTTGAAGACTCAGCAGTGGCCATAGGACTGGAAAAGGTCAGTTTTCATTCCAATCCATAAGAAAGGCAATGCCAAAGAATGTTCAAACTACTGCACAACTGCACTCATCTCACATGCTAGCAAAGTAATGCTCAAAATTCTCCAAGCCAGGCTTCAATAGTACATGAACCATGAACTTCCAGATGTTCAAGCTGGATTTAGAAAAGACAGAGGAATCCAAGATCAAATTGCCAATATTCACTGGATCACTGAAAAAGAATGTGAGTTCAAGAAAATTATCTACTTCTGCTTTACTGACTATGCCAAAGCCTTTGACTATGTAGATCTCAACAAACTATCGAAAATTCTTAATGAGATGGGAATACCAAACCACCTGACTGTCTCTTGTGAAATCTGTATGCAGGCCAAGAAGCAACAATTAGAACTGGACATGAAACAAGACTGGTTCCAATAGGAAAAGGACTACATCAAGGCTGTATATTGTCACCCTGCTTATTTAACTTCTATGCAGAGCACATCACTCAAAATGCCAGGCTGGATGAAGCACAAGCTGGAATCGAGATTGCCAGGAGAAATATCAATAACCTCAGACATGCAGATGACACCACAATTATGGCAGGAAGCGAAGAACTAAAGAGCCTCTTGATGAGAATAAAAGAGGAAAGTGGAAAAGGTGGCTTAAAATTCAATATTCAGAAAACAAAGATCAGGGCATCCAGTCCCATCACTTCATGGCAAATAGATGGGGAAATAACTGAAACATTGACAGACTTTATTTTGGGGGGCTCCAAAATCACAGCAGATGGTGACTGCAGCCATGAAATTAAGACACTTGCTCCTTGGAAGAAAAGCCATGACCAACCTAGACAGCATATTAAAAAGCAGAGACATCACTTTGCCAACAAAAGTCTGTCTAGTCAAAGCTATGGTTTTTCCAGCAGTCAGGTATGGATGTGATAGTTGGGCTGTAAAGAAAGCTGAGTGCCGAAGAATTGATGCTTTTGAACTGTGGTTTTGGAGAAGACTCTTCAGAGTCCTCTGGACTGCAAGGAGATCCAACCAGTCAATCCTAATGGAAATCATTCCTGAATATTCACTGGAAGGACTGATGCTGAAGCTGAAACTCCAATACTTTGGCCACCTGATGCGAAGAACTGACTCATTTGAAAAGACCCTAATAATGGGAAAGATTGAAGACGAAAGAAGGGTATGACAGAGGATGAGATAGTTGGATGGCATCACTAGCAATGGACATGAATTTGAGTAAGCTCTGGGAGTTGATGATAGACAGAGAAGCCTGGTG
Source organism: Neotragus pygmaeus (assembly GCA_006410875.1). Lineage (NCBI taxonomy): Eukaryota > Metazoa > Chordata > Mammalia > Artiodactyla > Bovidae > Neotragus > Neotragus pygmaeus. The sequence continues at coordinate 540,772 of SJYV01031590.1, forward strand.
TGCTGCAGTCCATGGGGTCACAAAGAGTCGGACACAACTAGGCAACTGAACTGAACTGAAATATAGAAAACAAATACTAACAGACCTAAAGAGAGAAATGGATCGGAATACAATAATAGAGGCGAGTTTAACACCTCACTGACATCAGTAGACAAATCTTCCAGACAGAAAATCAATAAGGCAACAGAGATCCTAAATGACTTATTAGAATAGTTAGACTTAACTGATATTTTCAGGACATTCAGTTCAGTTGCTCAGACTCTTTGTGACCCCATGGACTGCAGCACACCAGGCTTCCCTGTCCATCACCAACTCCCGGAGCTTACTCAATCACATGTTCATCAAGTCGGTGATGCCATCCAACCATCTTATCCTCTGTCACCCCCTCTCCTCCTACCTTCAATCTTTCCCAGCATCAGGGTCTTTCTTTTCAAATGAGTCAGTTCTTCGCATCAGGTGGCCTAAGTATTGGAGCTTCTGCTTCAGCATCAGTCCTTCCAATTAATATTCAGGTTTGATTTCCTTTAGGATTGATTGGTTTGATCTCCTTGCAGTCCAAGGGACTCTCAAAAGTTCTCCAACATCACGGTTCAAAAGCTTCAGTCCTTGGCACTAAGCTTTCTTTATGGTCCAACTCTCACATCCATACATGACTCCTAGAAAAACCATAGCTCTGACTAGACAGACCTTTGCTGGCAGAGTAATGTCTCTGCTTTTTAATATGCTGTCTAGGTTGGTCATAACTTTCCTTCCAAGGAGCAAGTGTCTTTTAATTCATGGCTTCAGTCACCATCTGCAGTAATTTTGGAGCCCCCAAAAATAAAGTCTCTCACTTTTTCCATTGTTTCCCTATCTATTTGCCATGAAGTGATGGGACTGGATGCCATGATCTTAGTTTTCTGAATGTTGAACTTCAAACCAACTTTTCCACTCTCCTCTTTCACTTTCATCAAGAGGCTCTTTAGTTCTTCACTTTCTGCCATAAGAGTGGTGTCATCTGCATATCTGAGGTCATTGATATTTCTCCCAGCAATCTTGATTCCAGCTTGTGCTTCTTCCAGCCTGGCATTTCGCATGATGTGCTCTGCATATAAGTTAAATAAGCAGGGTGACAATATACAGCCTTGACGTACTTCTTTCCTGATTTGGAACCAGTCACATTACATCCCCAAAATACACATACTACACATTCTTTTCAATTACACATAAAACATTCTCTAGATTAGACCCATACTAGGCTACCTCATGCGAAGAGTAGACTCATTGGAAAAGATNATGGGAAGTCTGTGGCTCCTAGTAGCTAAATGCAGCCTGAGGAAGCCGTGTCAGCTCTGACGTAGATTTACGTTCTAAGATGAACAGCTCTATTGAAACAGCTCTAGTAGATTTTTACAAATTTCAATGAAACAGTTTTGGTGAACAAAGTCACAAAAACAATGTGAAATCTAAAGGGTTACTGTCTTGGAAATTCTCTGGTGGCCTAGTGGTTAGGATTCTGGGCTTTCACTGCCATGGCCTAGGTTCAGTCCCTGGTCAGGGAACTGAGATCTCACAAGTCATGTGGCCAAAAAATAAAAAATATAAAAATAAAGCATTATCGTCTCATTGATCATTGGCTGTGGGTTTATTCATTTTTAAAATATTTATTTGTTTGGCTGTTTCAGGTGTTAGTTGTGGCGCTCGGGCTTTCTCTAGGTGTGGCACATGGGCTTGAGAGTGTGGACTCAGTGGTTGCTGTGTGTGGGCTTAGTTGCTCTGAGGCATGTGGGATCTTAGTTCTCTAGCCAGGGATCAAACCCGAATCCCCTGTATTGAACAGCAGATTCTTAACCACCGACCACCAGGGAAGTCCCCCTGGCTGTGTTTTAAAGCACTACAGCACGCTGCACTATAACTGATTTACTGCAATTGACTGTTTTCTATATATGTCCCCCACCCTCCCAGTGGGTTTCCCAGGTGGCTCTGTGGTAAACAATCTGCCCTACAGTGCAGGAGATGCAAGAGATGAGGGTTTGATCCCTGGATGGGGAAGATGGGCTACAATCCATGGGTTTTCAAAATAATCTGACACAGTTTAGCAACTGAAACTACAACCCTCCCAATACTTCGCTGCTTTCAGAATAGTAGAATTTTCTCTTAGCTTTGAGGGGTGTGGTGGGGGCTGGGGATGTTTGGTAAGGTCGTTTCTTACCATCTCTGTTTATGATGATTTCCATTGTATTTACAGTTGCTCTTGTATTAGTTATCTCTAGCCATGTTTTTAATGAAGCCATTCTTCATAACTGGTTATTTAATTGAACGCAAGAGTAGACTTCTCATTGATTTGTGGTCCTTTTAGATGAGAGGACTTGGTTGCTGAGTTGCCCTGTATCTGGAAATCATACATAACCTGTGGAACCTGATATTTGCCACATCAAATAGTCAATGCATATGTAGGCTTCTGAGTTTATGTTTTTTAGGCTTTTGAAAAATAACTTAGGACAAGAGGAAAGAGTCTTATTAGGAGGAAAAGCTGCATTTTGGGATATATAATTTTATTCTTATTAGAAAAATTCTATTTGAAAGATTATCATCATAAAGTTATGTATTTTTCTTCTGCCTTCCCGGTGGCTCAGTGGGTGAAGAATCTGTCCGAAATGCAGGAGACACAGGAGACACGGGTTTGATNTTTTTAAAATACCTTGAGACAAATGACAGTGAAAACATAACCATACACAAAATCTATGGGATGCAGGAAAAGCAGTCCTTTGAAGGAAGTTTATAGTGATACAGGCCTTCCTCACAAAACAAGAAAAACTCTCAAACAAGTAACCTATTACCTAAAGATATGAAACAGAAGAATAAACAAAAACTAAGTCAGAAGGAGGAGGGATTTATTAAAGATCAAAGAGGAAATAAATTAAAATAGAGATTAAGAAATAGAAAAACAATCAATAAAACTGAGACCTGGTTTTTTGAAATGAGAAACAAAATCAGTGCTCTCTGGCCAGGCTCACCAAGAACGAGAGAGAGAGAGGACAGAAATAAAACAAGAAATGAAAAGGGGATAAATACCAACCAATACTGCGGAAATACAAAAAACCGTAAGAGAATACTATGGACAATTATATGCCAATAAATTAAACAACTTAGAAGAAATGGACAAGTTTTTAGAAACATACAGCCTACCAAAACTGAAGCAAGAAGAAACAGATAATCTAAACAGACTGATCATTAGAAGTGAAATAGAAACTGTAATTTAAAAACTCCTGCAACAAAAAGGAGCACATTTTAGCCAATGGATGAGGTGGATGAACCTAGAGCCTATTATACGGAGTGAAGTAAGTTTAAAAGAGAAAAACAAATATTTTATACTAATGCATATACATGGAATCTAGAAAGATGGTACTGATGAAATCATTTGGGGCAGCAATGGAGACGCAGACTTAGAGAACAGATTTATGGACATGGATATGGGGAGGAAGGAGAGGGTGGGATGTATGGAGAGAGTAACATGGAAACTTACATCACCATTATGTAAAATAGACAGTCAACAGGAATTTGCTATATGACTCAGGGAACTCAAACTGGGGCTCTGTAACTACCTAGAGGGGTGGCATTGGGAGGAAGGTGGGAGGGAGGTTCAAATGGGAGGGGACATATGTATACCTATGGCTGATTCATGTTGATGTTGGGCAGAAACCAACACAATTCTATAAAGCAATTATCCTTCAATTAAAAACTAAATTAAAAAAATTTTTAATATAGGGACCAAAATATTACTGAAAAAAAAAAAGAAATTTCCCTACAAACAAATGTTAAGAACTGGATGGCATAAATGGAAAATTCTACCAAACATACAAAGAAAAACTTGAACCAATCCTTCTCAAACTCTTCCACAAGACTGAAAAGAACACTCCCAAAGTGATTCTATGACATCACCATCACCTTGATACCAGGCAAAGACATTACCAAAAAAGAAAATTACAGGCCAGTACCTCTGGTCAATATAAATGCAAAAATTCTGAAGGAAGTATTAGCAAATCAAATCCAACAACACATAAAAAGTCATACACCATGATTAAGCTGGATTCATCACAGGGTCCAAAGAATGGTTCAACACATACACCATACTGACAAAAGACAAAAACCACATGATCATCTCAATGGATGCAGAAAAAGCATTTGATACAATTCAACACCCATTCGTGATAAAAATTCTTACCGAAGTGGACATGGAGGGAGCATATCCAAGCATAATAAAAGCTATTTATGACAAAGCCACAGCCAACATAGTACTCAAAAGCAAAAAGTTGAAAGCTGAAAGCCTTCCTACTAAAATCTAAAACAAGTATGCCCCCCAAAAAATAATTAAAAAAAATAAAACAAGTATGCCCACTCTCATTGGAAGTCGTAGCCACAGCAACGAGATAAGAAAAATGGAAGATGTCCAAACTGGAAAGGAAGAGGTAATACTGTCATTATATGCAGATGGCATGATAATATATATATAGAAAACCCTAAAAATTCCACACAAAAACTACTAGAACTCATTAAATCAGCAAAGTAGCAGGATACAAGATTACCATATAGAAATCTGTTGCATTTTTTAACACAAGGAAATATCAAAAAGGGAAAATTAATTAAAATTCTTTTTAAAATCACATTAAAAACTCCTAAAAGAAAGGCAAAACATTCTCTGAAATAAATCTTACCCAATATTCTCCTAGGTTACTCTCCCAAGGCAACAGAAATAAAAACAAAAACAAGCAAATGGGACCTAATCAAAACTTATAGGCTTTTGCACACCAAAGGAAACCATAAAAAAAAAAACAAAACACTACAGACTGAGAGAAAATATCTGCCAATGATAGGGCCAACAAGGGATTAATTTCAAAAAATGTACAAAGAGCTCATACAAACAGCTCAATAACAACAACAACAAAAAAAAAACAGCCCAATTACAAAATGGGCTCAACACCTAAACAAACATTTCTCAAAGAAGACATACAGATGCCAACAGGCACATGAGAAGATGCTCAACACCGCTAAGTATCAGAGAAATGCAAATCAAAACTACAATGAGGCATAACCTCATATCAGTCAGAATGGCTATCATTAAAAGGTCCTGAAAACAAACCACTATGTTGGCTGTGGGTTTGTCATAAAATAATAAATTCTGAAGAGAGTATAGAGAAAAAGAAACCCTCCTACACTGTTGGTGGGAATATAAACTGGTGCAGCCACTATGGAAAACCTCCGTACGTTACAGAGGTTCCTTAAAATACTAAGTTATTATATGATCTGGCAATCTCACTCCTGGGCATGTATCTGGAGAAAACTCTTAATTTGAAAAGATACATACACCCCAATGTTAACAGCAGCACTATTTACAATAATCAAGACACGGAAGAAATCTAAATGCCCATCAACAGGGGAAAGGACAAAGAATACATACGCACACACATACAGTGGAATACTGCTCAATCATTAAAAAAAGACAAATAATGCCATTTGAAGCAAAATGGGTAGACCCAGAGAATAACATACTAAGTGAAGCAAGTCAGAAAAATGAAGACAAATATCATATATCACTTACATCTGAAATCTAAAAAAGGACAAATAGCAAGGTTCTGATTCACCAAAACTGACTCAAGAAAACAAAAACAAACAAAACTGTCCTACAGAAAGGGAACCAATACTCAAATCTCTGTATCATACCTATTTAAATGTAGTTTCATATGTGAGTTCTTCAAACTCTCAAAGAACAAATCATTCCAACATTATACAATTCTACCAGAAAATAGAAAGAGGAATTATCCCCCAATTCATTCCACAAGGCCATAGTAATTATGATATGACAAGACAGAAGAAAATTAAACCTCTTTTACTCATGAGTAGATATAAAATCTCAAAAATACATATTAGCAAATCAATTCCAATAGTAAACTGAACAGGTACAACAGTATGACCAAGTTGAGTTTATTCTAGTATGCAAGGGTGTTTACCATCAGAACATCTAAAAAGGTAATTAATTAACAACATTAATAGATTTAAAAAGTAATTATCTCCACAGATTAAAGTACATAATACAATTCAACACCATTCATAACCTAAGACATACATTAGCAAACAAGGGAAAATAAGAGATGCTCATGGTAGCTTTGTTCATAAAAACAAAAAAGGAAGCAACTCAAATGTGCATTAAAAAAAGAATTAAAATATGTAGTACAGTCACACAACAGAGTTTTACATATTTTGTGTTCTATACTGTATTCACTTCAGTTGCTCAGCTGTGTCTGACTCTTTGCGACCTCATGAATCGCAGCACACCAGGCCTCCCTGTCCATCACCAACTCCCGGAGTTCACTCAGACTCACGTCCATCGAGTCAGTGATGCCATCCTGCCATCTCATCCCCTGTCATCCCCAGAACCTCCTGCCCCCAATCGCTCCCAGCATCAGNGCAGGTTGATTCCTCCAGTTCCATTCTTCTTTCTCAAGATTGCTTTGGCTATTTGAGGTTTTTTGTGCTTCCATACAAATTGTGAAATTAATTATTCTAGTTCTGTGAAAAATGTTATTGGCAGCTTGATAGGGATTGTATTGAATCTATAGATAGCTTTGGGTAGTATACACATTTTCACTATGTTGATTCTTCCAATCCATGAACACGATGTATGTCTCCATCTATTTGTATCATCTTTGATTTCTTTCTTTACAGTTTTCTAAATATAGGTCTTTTGTTTCCTGAGGTAAATTTATTCCTAAGTATTTTATTCTTTTTGACATAATGGTGAATGGGATTGTTTCTTTAATTTCTATATCTATTTTCTCACTGTTAGTGTATAGGAAATGCAAGGGATTCATGTGTATTAATTTGATATGAGTTTGGTTTAAATAGTTGCTATCCTGACAGGTCACCATCATTGTAACCTGCTTCAACACCTGAGTCTACTCTACTACTGCCTTATATCAGGAATCCTGACAATTCCCATAGCAGCCTGAAAGCTAAACATGCAACTTCCAGGCTGGGCAAAGGTTTTACAGCAAACCCACTAAATCAAAGGATACACTCGGTAATACTACACTCTTTCTTCTCTCCCTTCCTTTAACTGTTAAGAGGCTCCCAACCCGAAATATTCAAGCCAGAATGTCTCACTGCTGCTGCTGCTAAGTCGCTTCAGTTGTATCCGATTCTGTGCAACCCCATCGATGGCAGCCCATCAGGCTCCCCCGTCCCTGGGATTCTCCAGGCAAGAACACTGGAGTGGGTTGCCATTTCCTTCTCCAATGCATGAAAGTGAAAAGTGAAAGTGAAGTCGCTCAGTCATGTCCGACTCTTAGCGACCCCATAGAAGGCAGCCTACCAGGCTCCTCTGCCCATGGGATTTTCCAGGCAATAGTACTGGAGTGGGTTGCCATTGCCTTCTCCGGAATGTCTAACTAGAAAATTAAAAAACTTCCTTGACAAGGTATCTACTAGTCTGCTTCTCATCCAGTGGATGAAGCCCTTAACCTAAAAACAGTTCTGCATTTTTGCCTTAACACATACCTGATGATGAAGCCGGAGTCCTGTTAAAAGTGTCTCCATTTGCTCCAGAAGAATACCTATCCTGTAAGAAAAAAGAAAACATTAGTTTTTTACTTTCAATAATAAAAATGAATATAACAACTGGGTTTTGTCCAGAACAAAACAATTAAAGAATGTAAGATTTCCTGGGTCACTGCATGTTCCTTTATTAACTACTCTAAAACATCTTCACTTTAAAACTGTATGTATAGCATACTAACATATCACTTAAAACAATGGTCAGCAAACTATAGCCAAAAGCCAAATCTGGTGGGCCACCAGTTTTTGGAAATAAAGTTTTACTGGAAGAAAAGCCACCCTCAATTCATCTAGGTATGTAACAGGCTGCTTCCTCTCAAACAAGTTCCTGATACTAAAGGCAAAATTTTTGAACAGAACTCTGAACTTCAAAATCAAATTCAATAATTTAAGCACAAAAAGTGACCTAAAGTTTACAGATAACACTTCAATTTAGTTCAGTTCAGTCGCTGAGTCGTGTCTGACTCTTTGTGACCCCATGAATTGCAGCACGCCAGGCCTCCCTGTTCATCACCATCTCNCCTTCTTCACAGTCCAACTCTCACATCCATACATGACCACAGGAAAAACCATAGCTTTGACTAGACGGCTGACTAAATTAGAAAAATCACAATTTTTTTTGTCAAATAAGTTTCTTTAAATAAACCTAAAGCTGGAGGGAGTGCACCAAGGTAGGTATTAACATCTTCAGGTAATACTTTTGGTCCAAAATTTCTTTCACAAAATACACTAACTTTAAAAAAAGCTCTTGCCCAGTGGTTGTCAGTGGTGGGGCAGGGATGGGGGGAGTAGGCCTTCGGACAGGGGTCCATCCTTCCTCACCCTACACCCTTGGTTCCCAGAATCCAAAATAAAGCAAACTTTCCTTTCCACCAAAAAACAAAAACAAAAATAAAAACTACCTTTATAAAGCTTAAAAGACATTCAATTACTTTTCTAACTTACTAAAAACATACAATAAAATCCTTGAAATGGCTTGAGATTTTGATAACTGCTACAGTAAAAAGTTCCAATTTATGATTACCATAGATGATAAGACAAACAAGAAAAGTACTCCAGCTTTCCTGATTTAAAGTGAAACACTGAAGACTTTCTCTTTTCTAGTATCCAAAATACTACTGGATGAATAGAGCCCCGAAAGGGTTAGTTTTATAAGTGTTATAACATTCATCTTCATATAACTGATAAAACGTAATGAAACACCCTGGTACCAAACAACTGAAAAATTATTATTACCAAACAATCTTCAGAAGATGGAATTTAACATTCCACATACATTCTAAGGCAAATTTTGAAAAAAAAATTTTTTTTCAATATAATTTATCTTTCATGATAAAAATCCTTAACATTTTTCATTACCTTAAAAATAATTTCATACTCCCTTCCAGCTACTGCATCATTTTCTCTGTTCCATTGTAGGCAAAAAATTTTGTCTACATTTGCTGCCTCTATTTTCTCACATTCCATATTTCCTTCAAGCTACTCTTGCTAGCCTCCATCCTCACCTCTGCACTCAAAAAGCTTATAGTAAGCATATTATGTAATAAAATTCCTACTTTCAAGCTTCATCCTGCCAGAGCTCTCAGCCGCATTTGAAACAACAGGCTCTCTACTTCCTTCTCTGGCTTAGGGAACACATACTTCCCAGGTTTTCCTCTTGCCCCATGGCCACTCCCTCCAGTCTCCTTTGCCAGCTCCCCAGCTAACGTACCTTTAAAGTCAAAGTGCCCCACAGTTCATGGCAGAGCTCTCTATGTCTGTTTTATTCCATCCAACTTTACCCACTCTCACAGATTGAAATCCTATTAAAATAGATAAATCCCAAATTTGTGCCTTCAGCTCTAATCCCTCTCCTAAGCAACAAATACTGACTAGTATCCTTACTTAAATCTTTTCTTATGCATCTGAAATTGAACATTGCAAATACAGAATTCTTGATTTTTTTCTCTCCCAAATTGGTTCATCTTCCACATATTTCCCATTTTAGTAAAGAGCACCATCATCCATCTACTTGTTTCAATAAAAAAACTTAGCATCACTCTCTCTTGCGTTCCCCATATCCAGCCCATCTAGTCCTATCAACCATATGTCCACCTCTATCTCCAGGGTCCTCTCCCTCTCTTTTCTCTTTCTTTCTCAGATCTCATTTTCTACAAACCTTGCCTTATCTTACTATGGTTTAGCCATACTAGATATTTGTTGTTACTCAGTCACTCAGTTATGTCCGACTCTTTGCGACCCCATGGACTGCAGCACGACAGGCATCCTCGTCCTTTACCATCTTCCAGAGGTTGTTCAAAGTCATGTCCATTGAGTCACATGATGCCATCCAACCATCTCATCCTCTGTCATCCCCTTCTTCTGCTGGGAAAGATCATCAGTCTTTCCCAACATCAGAGTATTTTCTAATGAGTCTGCTCTTCAAATCAGGTAGCCAAAATAGTCAAGACTGATTTCCTTTAGGATTGACAGGTTTGATCTTCTAGCAGTCCAAGGGACTCTCAAGAGTTTTCTCCAACATCACAGTTCAAAAGGATCAATCCTTGGCACTTAGCCTTCTTTACAGTCCAACTATCACATCCATACATGATTATTCAAAAAACCATAGCTTAGTCTAGATGGACCTTTGTTGACAAAATAATGTCTCCATTTTTTAATATGCTGTCTAGGATGGTCATAGCTTTTCTTCCAAGGAACAAGTATCTGTTAATTTCATGGCTGCAGTCACCACCTGCAGAGATTCTAGAACCCCCAAAAAATGGTCTGTCACTGTTTCCATTGTTTCCCCATCTATTTGCCATGAAGTGATGAGACTAGATACCATGATCTTCATTTTTTTAATGTTAAATTTAAAGCCAGCCTTTTCACTCTCCTCATTCACTTTCATCAAGAGGCTCTTTAGTTCCTCTTTGCTTTCGACCATAGGGCTGATATCATGTGCACATCTGAGGTTATTGATATTTCTCCTGGGAATCTCAATTCCAGCTTGTGCTACATTCAGCCCGGCATTTCACATGATGTACTCTACATATAAGTTAACTAAGCAGGGTGACAATATACAGCCTTGATGTACGCCTTTCCCCGATTTAGAATCAAACCATTGTTTCATGTCCAGTTCTAACTGTTGCTTCTGGCCTTGCACACAGGTTTCTCAGGAGGCAGGTAAGGTGGTCTGGTATTCCTATCTCTTTAAGAATTTTACACAGTTTGAAGTGATCCACACAGTCAAAAGCTTTAGCATAGTCAATGAAGCAAAGTAGGTGTTTTTTTTTAATTCTCTTGCTTTTGCTATGATTCAAAGGATGCTGGCAATTTGATCTCTGGTTCCTGTGCCTTTTCTAAATCCAGCTTGAACATCTGCAAGTTCTTGGTTTATGCTAAAGCCTAGCTTTGAAAATTCTGAGCATTACTCTGCATGATATGAGTGCAACTGTGTGGTAGTTTGAACATTCTTTGTCATTGCCTTTCTTTGGGAATGGAATGAAAACTGACCTTTCCTAGTCCTGTGGCCACTGCTAAGTTTTCCAAATTTGCTGGCATATTGAGTGCAGCACTTTCACAGCATCATCTTTTAGGATCTGAAATAGCTCTATACTAGCTATAGGAGATTGAATAATATCCACCCAATGATATCAAGCCCTAATTTCTGAAATGTGTGTTATATTATTTGAAAAAAAAGTTCTAGCCAATATAACTAAGAATTTTGAAATGAAGAGATTAACCTGGATTATCCAAGTGGGCCCTAAATGTCATCACAAGTGTCCTTATGAAAGGCCAAGGGTATTAACACAAATACAGAAAAGGCCAAGTGAAGACAACAGAAAGAGATGCAGCCACAAGCCAAGGCTGCCTATAACCACCGGAAGTTGGAAGCATGGATTCTCTCCAAGAGCCTACTGAAAGAAAATAGCACTGCTGAGACCATGGTTTCTAACTTCTGGCCTCCAGAACTATAAGAGAAAATTTTCTGTTACTGTAAGCTATCTAGCTTGTGATAATTTGTCACAGCATCTAAAGGCAACTAATACATTGTACTTCTTCCTGTTGTCCTGATACCCCAAGTTTGTTCCCTCTTCAGGATCTTTGCACATCATGTGTGCATTGGAACTCTTTCAGGTCTCTGGCTCATGAGTCATAGTCTCAAGGAATATTTTCCTCTCCATATTATCTAAATCTACCCATACCAATCTTCTTCCTCTCTCCCTCACACACAGAGAGTTTCCTGATTCTTTTATTACTATTATTATTAAATTATTATTTAATACTTTTTACTATTAGTATGTGATTTTTAATGTGCTTATTCTGCCTCCTCCAGTAAAATACAACATCCATACCAACAAACCCCTTATCTATCATGTTCACCACTAGCTCCAGCATCTAATAAGGGTCAAAAAAACTTGGTCAAAGAGTCTTAGGTCTTTAACATTACCTATTTTTAGAACACTTAGCTATAAAACTTTTATAACCTCTTTACTCATCCAAGTGAACCAGTTTAGAAATTTTAAAACAACATTATTTCAAACATCATAAATTTCAAAATAATAATTGTGAATGGACTAATTATCTTAAGCAGTTTCCACTTTAATCACAAGAATATACGCCTTCTGAAATACACCAGAAAAAAGGCAAAAAGATCAGACAGAAGAGATGAGTTTGTAGATTCATCGGTCATTTAATAAGAAATATTATAACTACCAAGCNTGGACTAATTATCTTAAGCAGTTTCCACTTTAATCACAAGAATATACGCCTTCTGAAATACACCAGAAAAAAGGCAAAAAGATCAGACAGAAGAGATGAGTTTGTAGATTCATCGGTCATTTAATAAGAAATATTATAACTACCAAGCAACGGAGAAGGCAATGGCACCCCACTCCAGTACTCTTGCCTGGAAAATCCCATGGACGGAGGAGCCTGGTGGGCTGCAGTCCATGGGGTCGCTAAGAGTCGGACACGACTGAGCGACTTCACTTTTACTTTCCATCTTCATGCATTAGAGAAGGAAATGGCAACCCACTCCAGTGTTCTTGCCTGGAAAATCCCAGGGAAGGGGGAGCATGGTAGGCTGCCGTCTATGGGGCTGCACAGAGTCAGACACGACTGAAGCGACTTAGTAGCAGCAGCAGCAAGCAAACCCAGTATCACGCTCATCCATTTCATCTCTCACCCCAACTGTGCACGCAATGTGCAAGTGCCTAATCATTTCTGGACTACTGTAACTGCGAGATTACCAAATATTTTTCAACCTCACATTCTTTATTATTCTGTCCCTGCATGGTACACTCATTTCAAAAACTAGCATTGGCAAGTTCTAAAAACTATCAGAAGAGCAACCTGTTAGTTCAAAATCATATAAGCTTGTGTTAATACTAAATCTCCTTAGAAGGATCCTTAGAAGCATTCAGAAAAGGTTTATCACATAATAAGAACCTCCTGAATAGCACAGGGAATTCTATTCAATACTTTGTAAAGACCTATATAAGAACAGAAGATAAAAAAGAATCAATATATGTATATGTATAACTGACCTATTTTGCTGTACAGCAGAAACACAACATTGTAAATCAACCATACTCTCAATTTTTTAAATTAAGAAAAGGCTGATCACAGATATTATTACCAATCCAAAATGATCTCACAGCCAACACAAACTGAACAAAAGGGAAACCCAGTCACTTCTTGAAACAGAAACCCAATTAGACCAACCAATCAAATGGTGCCTTTAAAAGAAAATAGGCTGAAGAAAAGACCTCAGATTTCTCCTACATAAAAATGTCATGTATTCATCCTTAGCTTCTACGCAGCTTATTCAACGAAGACAAGCAAACAAAGCCACTGAATGTTCCTTCAAGTCAAGTAGGTCAAATTACTAACTGCACATCTAGCACCAAGTGTTAAGTTTGTGAACAAATGCAAAAAATTTACTACAAATTGGCCCCACGCAGATATGTACCAGGAATCGTAAGGTAGAAATATTAACATAATTAATATTCAATCAGTATGACCAATATCAAGAAACAAAGTATGTTACTGAATAGCACAAAGACTCCCAAAAGGTAAATCTGGAAGCCTGACAGTTGACCATCTTCAATTTCAGACACCCTTTGCAATAACCATGCACAACATGCTACAGTGCAGTATACCATTTGAATAATACTTAGTTAAGACAAAATCTCAGAGTAAGAAAAAGTAAAAATTAGACCAGTCTAAGTGGAAGAACATCTGTACATGTGAGTTAAACTGTGTTATTAGAACAAATCTACCAAGAACCTAGGAAAAAAAGAACCATAAAAAATTATTTGTCCAAGTAATTCCATTTTTGAAAAAAATACTCCAAAATTAAATAATAAACTGTAGATATTTGGCTCAGACAGTAAGGCGTCTGTCTACAGTGCGGGAGACCTGGGTTCAATCCCTGGGTCTGGAAGATCCCCTGGAGAAGGAAATGGCAATCCACTCCAGTACTCTTGCCTGGAAAATCCCATGGACAGAGGAGCCAGGTAGGCTACAGTCCATGGGGTCACAAAGAGTCGGACATGACTGAGCAACTTCACTCATTCATGACAATACTACACAGCAAAGATAACACTTTAATTTCTACCAACAGAAAATCAATTATGTTATGGTAGTTATAGTCCATTAAATACTATATAACCATAAGAAATTATTTTTAGGAAGTAAGGAATATGGAATAGCTAGTGCTGAAGAGTGAAAAAGCTGAAATCAAAAATTACTATTATGTACAATCATTACAATCCATATAAAAATGTGTTTGGGAAATATAGAAGAAAATTTACTAAAACCTCAACAGAGCATTTGTGCTAGTAAGCAAGACTGTTAGGTAATGTTTCTCCTCTTTTAGTCTTACAATATTTTTATGATATTGTAACATAAAGAAGACTATAAAAAGATAACATACAAAAAAATGTTATTTCTAAAATAAGTCCCAAAGCAAGAAACACGATAAATTCAGATTAACATCTTAGGTATTTTATTCTAAACTTTATAAGCAAACAGACCAACTTCAAGACAGACAAAGAATTAAATTTTATGTTTTGGGATAAATTAAGAATTTCTACTAAGACATCACTTGAAATAGAAAGGGTCAGAATTGACTGACATAAATACAAATTGGAAATCCTAAAAGGAAAACAAATTGACTTTTGGAGACATTATCAAGTAGATAAAATTTACGTAAAAGCAATCCATTAAATATACTGTCTTCCAAAGTAGACTCTGTTCACCATCTTAAAGTCGAAACTAAAATCCAAAAATCCACTCCAAAACCCCCTCATGTAAATTATGGTGTAACTCTTCAAAAGCTATTGAGGGAAAAGATCTGCATATCTGTACATCTGAAAATCAAACTGATGTTACCATCTGAACTAGCCTAATGTTTTTCATCTTGAGAGCCCTGCTTGCATAAAACCAATTTTCAGAACTCAAATTGCCACTCAAAAACGAAATTTTATTTTTCCATTTTCTATACATCTGTATCTCAGAGACATTCAACCACATTAACACAAGCTTGCTTTCACCCACAATAAGTTCTAAATCATTGAGATTTAAATTAAGTTGCTAATAATATTATACCTATTTTCAGTTTTAATTATTAAATTATGTCAGTCTGTTTTCTTCTATTGATGAAGCTTAGCATGCTTCATCATTCCCTATAAGACAGTTAATAACAATCACTTGGAGAAGCACAGCATGCTTCTCACCACAGATGAACTTTCTCACCACAGAGATTTTCAACTTTGATAAAATCTGTAGCATTCAATAACTACAAATTTTAAATTTTATTACCTTCTCAAATACAGGAACACAGGAAGACATATGAGGTTTGATTATTTCTGCTTCCCAATCTTCATCTCCCATGGTGGCTTCCAGTTCGGTTTTTATAAAAATACAAACATGCACATTTAGGCTCAGTCAGAATCAGAGATCAGAGTTGTACCTTTAGAAGCATAAATCATCTGTTCACACATATACCTCCAAACTACACAATTAACTGTTGATCCTCCCCAAAAGTTTTTGCAAAAAGGGCAATTAAAAGTTTTGTTTCTTACCAAGAGATACCATTTATATTCACCCTTTTGGCTCAAACAGTAAAGAATCCGCCTGCAATGCAGGAGACCTGGATTCGATCCCTGGGTTGGGAAGATCCCCAGGCGAAGGGAATGGCTACCCACTTCAGTATTCTGGTCTGGAGAATTCCATGGACTGAGTGACTTTCAATTTTTTACCTTAAAAAATTAAATGAACCACTTATCTAATCACTCTAGCAATCACCATGTCCCGGTAAAGTTTAGGCTTTTCCCCAAAATCTGTTAACAGAATTTATTTTCTCACCGAAGGGTTCCCAATACGTCTTACTGAATATTAAGGGGGAGGGGGAATTTTTCAGATACTACTCAAGGTTTCTCCCTTCAAAACTGGGTATGACGTTTAGAGTGGGATTTATGTAGTTTCTTTGGCGGGGGAGGGGGAGACTGACCAGGGATCAAGGCCTTAAAGTTTGGCAGGGAAGGAAGGGGTGATTAGGTGGCCCGAATGTCTCCAACAAACAACTAGTTTCGCGAAAGAGAGTGTATACACGAATTGTTCTACAACCATCCATGTTCAGAGAGTCTTTTTCTCTGAACACGGATGGTGTAGTACCAAGTGGTCAAAAATGCTCCTTCGCCTTTCCTGCAGGCCTCAACTCCAGACTTCGGACACGCACGGTGCTCCTGGACTCTCGGGCAGGAAGCAGAAAGACTCCAAGGACGGCTTCAAACCCCTACCCACCCCAACCGTTCTTCACTTGGCCCGAAGTCCAGCTACTACTAGGAAGCCCAAAGCGTTGGGACGAAACCCGTACTGGGAAAAGAGCCGGCAGACCACTCACCTCTCCGCAGCTTGCTCTCCACGGGTCCTCACAGGCGCTGACGCGGCTTAAACGGCTGCACGTGCAGGACGCAGACTGCGTCTGGTGCGCTGATCCAACAACAAATCGCACCAGGCGACGAGCTCCATCAGCCAATCAGCGTCAGGCAGCCATGTCGTCCCGCCCCCATCTCCCGCCTCTCCTACTCTACGCGTTCGCGTTCGAGGCCGCCATCCGCTGACCCATTACGTTCCGGACGCAATGGCCCGTTAGACCTGGGGGTACAAGGCTGACTGTGGGTCACTTTCTCTGGATGCTTGTGCGAGGTCCTCAATCTGGAGAGGCTATAGAATTTTCCCGTGTAAGCACTGCAAGTCAATGTTTAAAACAGAAGAGGAATTAAAATGTCCTCCTACCTACCTCTTTAAGCTTTCTCTCCTTTTTTGCCTACTGCAGTCCCTGGCAGTTGGCCTCTATTTCTGAGGCGCTTGCTTCACATCCAGGGGGTTCCCAGGTACCACAAAGTACGGCTGATGCCGGGGGCGGTGGTGTATTTCTTTTTCTTCCCAGACCAAAGGATGAAACACTCAACGCGGATACCTAGGAGGCTGTGAAGACAGTAACTTGTCTTACAGAGATAGAGGTCGAATTCTTTGGGCACCCTCTGATCCAGAAAGAAGTAAATTGTGCTGATGAAGGTCGTTCATTAGATTTGTGACCCACCTGTTTATAGCCCTACTTACTGACCAAACCTAAGGGTGTCCGAAGGTACTTCGGACTTAACACTCATCAACCAGTTAGTGTTTGTTCTCTCCCACAAAAAGTCAGAGAAATCTTTCCATATTTTCCCATCCCTCAAAAAGGCATAACAAGAGACCACTGGAAAAATACCATTTTTATTTTTGGCTTTATTTTCATCATTTTCCATGCTCTGAATCTTTTAATTCCTAAATAGTTCAGAAATGTAAGTCCCAGCACAGTCTGACACTTAGGCATAGAGGCTGAGGTACTTTATGGAACACTTTACACTTTCCAGCTCTAGAACCATCATTATTGGTCTCTTTTAATTAAAAATACTTATTTTCTTTGAATCCTTAAACAGGATTTATTTAGTTAGCATCAAACTTTGTCAGACTATTATCAAGGTGAATTATCTTTAAAAGATTACATTTAACAAAAGTGAAACCAGAATTTTTTTTATAATTTTTATTTTTTCATTTTTAATAATTTCTATTTTTAAACAAAGCTTTTACATCATACTCTTGAGGAATCTTATACTTTCAACTGTATATGTATGGAGGAGAGCTACCAACACTCTGATGCTCTGAATTTGTACACAGGTTCCTCTGATGTATTTTTACTCACTTTGAATTGAATGTTCTTTCAAAAATTTTTATGTTGTGGGAAAATATGTATTAAGTGAAAATAACAAGATATGAAATTGTGTAGATAGAATGATAACCAACTAGATTTTTTATTTTAGGAATGGAAAGCTTGGAAATATTTTCTAAAATGAGCATTTTTTTTTAAACACTTGGCAAACACTCTCTGCTATTAACTCTAGTAGAAATTTTTGTGCTTTCAGGTGTTGCAATGAAATGGTTCTTTATGAAACACTCAATGTAATCCTTGAGAGCTCCTGGTTAAGAAAAAGTGCCTTCTGATGAGAACTGAAGTTCAGTATTGAGTAAAGGATAAACAATGGATGAAAATCATGCAATTCAAAAATTGAACATAAACAGTGAAAAAAGACAAGCACGGTTTAGTAAACACTTGCTCCTTAATGGGTGTCCCAAGAAAATGAAGCCAGTATGCTGCTGCTGCTGCTAAGTCACTTCAGTCATGTCTGACTCTCTGTAACCCCATAGATGGCAGCTCACCAGGCTCCCTCATCCCTGGGATTCTCGAGGCAAGAACACTGGAGTGGGTTGCCATTTCCTTCTCCAATGCATGAAAGTGAAAAGTGAAAGTAAATTTGCTCAGTCCTATCCAACTCTTAGCGACCCCATGGACTGCAGCCTACCAGGCTCCTCCATCCATGTGATTTTCCAGGCAAGAGTATTCTATTTTCTTGTTCTCAAACAGATCCTGTTAATAGTGGTAATAAATCACAATGTATGGAAAAGGCATGGATTCATTCATTAGTTAAATAGGCTTTAAATGAGCACCTACTGTATGCCAGGTATTATGCTAAATGTTCCAGGTAAAATTAGCTTCTCAAGGAACATTCTAGTGACAAGAATGGCAATGACCAATGGAATTTAAACCTTAACATTCTTATCTCAAAAGATTCCCTGGAAAGCTTATGTAATGTTTCTCCAAATTCCCTAATCCCCTATAATAAGGTAGGAGAATAGTTTCCTCAAAGCTGTCTCTCAGGTTGGAATCAATGTATTTAGTTCAAAGTAATGCATATAAAGATGACTGATACAGCTTTTATGTTCTTAGCATTCTCTCCACATTATTCAAGTAATGATTTTTTAATTGATGTGTACTGTGCCTTACATCATGTCAAGCCTATTAAAAATTATTTTAATCTACCAGTAGTACATGGGGCTTCCCTGGTGGTTCAGTGGTAAAGAACCTGCTTGCCAATGCAGGAGACATAGGTTCAATCCCTGGGTCCAAAGACTTCCTGGAGAAAGAAATGGCAACCCACTCCAGTACTCTTGCCTGGGAAATCCCATGGACAGAGGAGTCTGGTGGGCTACAGTCCACGGTGTCACTAAAGAGTCAGACACGACTTACTGACTAAACAACAACAAACAGTACAAAAATGGATTGCTTCAAGTGGGGGAGAATTAGATGTTCATCTTTAAGCATTATAAATATTTGAGAATATTTATATTATGTGCATAACCATACAATAGGCTAAAATAAAAATACTGCAGGTTGGAGCCCTATAAATCAACACAAAAACGAGGTGGAGTGGGTTATAATGTCTCAGACAGTTAGCACATCTTGTACTAGTGAAACATCTAAGGAAGAAAGCAACTTGGACAGGGGTTTTCAGCATATCAAGCAGGGTTCAGAGAAGCCAAAATATCTCTATTTTTCAAGTAATGGCTAAGGCAGTGTTTATGAATGTGTAGTACTCATACCACTGATTTTAGGCAACTCATAGACAATTTTCATTTTGATAGTCATTTTAGTGTTTTTATTTAATATCTTAGTATATATTAGACACATTCATCAGTGCATATGTTGATAATGAACTCTGTTAGAGAAGCTTCGAGGTAACAGGCACCCTCTTATATCACTGTTGGGGATGTTCCATGGCCTAAACCTTGAGGGAAGGGAATTTGACAACATCTAGCAAAATCACATGTGCATTTACCCCTGGATCCTGTAATCCTACTTCTAGAATTTATCTCAAAGATACACTAACAAAAATATAAAAGGACAAATCTGTTGTTTATTTGCTCAATTGTGTCCAACTTTGCAACCCCATGGACTGCTACATGCCAGGCTTCCCTGTCCTTTACCATCTCCTGGAGCTTGCTTAAACTCATGTCCATTGAATCAATGATGCCATCCAACTATCACAGCCTCTGTCATCTCCTTCTCCTCTTGCCTTCCATCTTTCCCAGCATCAGAGTTTTTTCTAATGAGTCAGCTCTTCATGTCAGGTAGCCAAAGTATTGGACCCTCAGTTCAGCATCAGTCCTTCTAATGAATATTCAGGATTGATTTCATTTAGGATTGACTGGTTTGATCTCCTTGAAGCCCAAGGGACTCTCAAAAGTCTCCAACACCACAATTCAAAAGCATGAATCCCTTGGCATTCAGCTTCTTTATGGTCCAACTCTTACATCCATACATGACTACTGGAAAAACCACAGCGTTAACTAGATGGACCTTTGTCAGCAAAGCAATGTGTCTGCTTTTTAATACACTGTCTAGGTTTGTCATGGAGAAGGCAATGGCAACCCACTCCAGTACTCTTGCCTGGAAAATCCCATGGACGGAGAAGCCTAGTAGGCTGCAGTCCATGGGGTCGCTAGGAGTCAGACACAACTGAGCGACTTCACTTTCACTTTTCACTTTCATGCACTGGAGAAGGAAATGGCAACCCACTCCCTGGAGAATCCCAGGGACAGAGGAGCCTGGTGGGCTGCCGTCCATGGAGTCGCACAGAGTTGGACACGACTGAAGCGACTCAGCAGCAGCAGCAGGTTTGTCATAACTTTTCTTCCAAGGAGCAAGCGTCTTTTAATTTCATGGCTGCATTCACCATCTTAGGTGATCTTGGAGCCTCCCAAAATAAAGTCTGTCACTGTTTCCACAAAGTTATTAACAGCAGAACTAAAAGTTAACCAGAAATAAGCCAAAAATCCCTCAATAGCAGATCGAAACATCCACTCATGTAGTTGAAGGGGCAGAAAACTTTTCCCTTCTTGCTTTGTAGACTTTTTGGCTGGCCCAATAATTAAGCTGACATTAAACAAAAGGAGAAAAACAATTTTAATTTCATACATACAGGAGTCACATAAAAATATGAGACTCAAAGAAGTGACCAGGGGTTTTCTTGGTGGCTCAGTATCAATATAATGTGCTTGCAGTGCATATTCAGGGTTTATTAACTTTAGGATTGACTGGTTTGATCTCTTTGCAGTCCAAGGGACTCTCGTAGTCTACTCTAGCACCACAATTTGAAAGCATCAGTTCTTCAGTGCTCAGCTTTCTTTATGGTCCAACTCTCACATCCCTACATGATTACTGGAAAAACCATAGTTTTCTACTATATGGACCTTTGTTGGCAAACTGATGTCTCTGCTTTTTTTANCTAGCACCACAATTTGAAAGCATCAGTTCTTCAGTGCTCAGCTTTCTTTATGGTCCAACTCTCACATCCCTACATGATTACTGGAAAAACCATAGTTTTCTACTATATGGACCTTTGTTGGCAAACTGATGTCTCTGCTTTTTTTAATATGCTATCTAAGTTGGTCACAGCTTTTCTTCCAAGGAGCAAGTGTCTTTTGATTTCATGGCTGCAGCCACTGTCTGCAGTGATTTTTGAGCCAAAGAAAAAATCTGGCAGTATTTCCATTTTTTCTCCATCTATTTGGAATGAAGTGATGGGAACAGATGCTGTGATCTTTGTTTTTTGAATGTTGCATCTTAAGCCAGCCTTCTCACTCTCTTCTTTCACCCTCCTCAAGAAGTTCTTTAGTTCCTCTTCACTTTTTGCTATTAGAGTGGTACCATCTGCGTATTTGAGGTTGTTGGTATTTCTCCAGGCAATCTTGGTTCCAGTTTATGAGTCATCCAACCTGACATTTCACATGATGTACTCTGCACAGAAGTTAAATAAGCAGGATGACAATATACATCCTTGATATTGACATACTCAATTTTGAACCAGTCTTTTGTTCCACGTCCAGTTCTAACTGTTGCTTCTTGTCCTGCATACAGGTTTCTCAGGAGACAGGTAAGGTGATCTGGTATTCCCATCTCTTTAAGAATTTTCCAGTTTGTTGTGATCCACACGGTCAAAGGCTTTAGTATAGTCAGGTATGTTAGGTCAAGTATGCTGGTTTATATCTAANTCAGGAGACAGGTAAGGTGATCTGGTATTCCCATCTCTTTAAGAATTTTCCAGTTTGTTGTGATCCACACGGTCAAAGGCTTTAGTATAGTCAGGTATGTTAGGTCAAGTATGCTGGTTTATATCTAAAGAGATATATCTGCTTATATATATATTTTTTAATGGAAGGATAAGCCAAAAATTATAAAATGACTAAGAGAGAATAGGTTGAGAAGGAGAAGAATGTCAGACTTCTCTGAATGAGTGGATTTGATTGTGAAACCATGTGACTGTTATACAAAATTATAAAACTAAATCAAATCAAAATTTAAAAAGGCAATCTTTAAAGTTAATGCAAAAAAACAAATGCACTTAAATAAATGTGTATTTAGTTAGTGGCTTAACCACACAGAAATGTATTTCAAATGCTTTAAAATATAGAAATTTGACCATATGTCCCTAGTGAGATGTATCATAAGGCAAAAAATACTGCATAAAATCCACCAATTCTGTAGTTCATATTGTCAGTAATAAACTGGTACATAATTAAGTTACTATTGTTTAAGAAGTAAGATTTTTCAGTGTGAGAGAAAAGAAATTGAAAAAGAAAAGCAGAAGTTAAGAGATAACCCTATACTCTTAAATTTTAACTAGAAATATCAGTATGAACTCATGATATATTATCTCCTTAAAAAAACAAAATAAAAAATTTACAACACAAAGACTTCCTTACTCTGCCCACTGATAAAGCTTAGCAACAATGACAAACCCATCAGCAGTACACATGCTAGCACACAGACTAATGTTGACTTGAAATAAAAACACTGCTAAATATCTCTCCAGCAAAGATTTGCTATTCAGGATCAGAAGAGAACTGCAGTTTGGAGTTGGCAGCCATCCCAAACCACACGCAAGTCCTGGCAATGGCAAAGGAAGGAGAACACTTTCATAGAGAGGAGAAAGGCTTGTCAAAGTACCTGCCTAATAAGATGGGTTCCTCATAGCTCTAGAGGAGTTCCCCAGGTAGGGATAACCACTTCTAAAAAGACTTTAGCCACAGAAGAGGTAGTCTGTCTTCAAGGAAAGTCTTCAGTCCAGTGCACAAACATACAGATCATGACTAAAACAAACAGCTCATGGCTTTTCACTGAGACCTTGCCAGGAAAGGAGTCTTTCCTCTTCCTGTTGGGTTCTATTATCATCACAGGTTACAAGAGCTCCCCCTTCTGGTTTTCCAACTATTTAGCTGAGGTTTCTGTTCATTAATGTTTTACATCTTCCCCTTTTGATCAGGATTTTTCTCTGAAAGCATTGCTGATCAAGAGTCAGGGTTTCTAGTTTTAACAGATTATTTTTGTCCCTCAATGTCACAAAGGACCATTACTGGGCATAGTGTCTCACGTTAGATTGGAAACCCATTAATGTCACATTTGAATAACAAGGAGGGAAAGGAGGGAAGACTGTCAAGCATTTTTTATCTAAAGTCCTGTTATCAAAATCATTACATTGGAGATCTTCTGAAGCATTATGCCATCATCAAAGGTTTGGCAACAAACTTCCAACAGGCCTGGTCTACATAGCAAGGGAAAGTTGTCTCATCAGATGTCATCTGCTTCAATTCTGGAAAATCTTCACTTTCATGTCACCAGACGACGTGCAGTTTCAGTCAGGGTTTGGTGCTTTCTTTAGGTGTAGCTCAGGAATCCAAGAGTCTATTCTTTGGAGTCTGGAGGCACAAGGGTTGTTTGGAGTACTCAATAAAGGGCTTTCCAACAAGACTGGAGAGAGTTCTTCTGGATGTATCTTTTCTAATAGACAAAATCTCCACGTTGCAAGTCGTGACACTTAAGGTCTTTGTCTCCCAAGGGTGCCATTTGAAAAGACTGATCTACCAAAACATGGTTATTTTTAATAGAAGCCATTATGCATTTGTAATGCTGGAGTTCCTCTCCTTTTATCAGTGTTGGATCAAAAGAAGCAGGAGCCAAGTTCACTGGATATACTGTGACTATATCTAAGAGTTTATAAATTCCAAAAGGAATGGATGTGAGATTTAGAGGAATCATAGCAAGGCTTTAGGCCTCCCTGAATTTTGCCAGTTGAATCTTAACAACACCCTTCGTGCATTAGATTAAACCAGAGGACTAAGGATGGTAAGCACAGTGAAAGTGATATAAAGCCAGTCAAACAGCACAGACTTGTCAAAGCACCTGGCCAGTAAGATGGACTCCTCATAGTTCTAGAAGAGTTCCCCAGGTAGGGGTGATCTTTTTCCCAAGGACTTTAACCACAGAAGAAGTAGTAATATGTCTTCAAAGAAAGGCTTCATTCAGCCCAGTGTGAAAACATATAAACCATGCCTAAAACATATTTTATGCACTAAATGGAAGAACTTGTATGATATCCACTTGCCAGACCTCAAATGGTCCACGATGCAGTTTAAATCATCCAGGATGCAATACAAATCAGCTTCCCAGGTTTGTACTTTAAACAAGTGAGACAAGTGAGGTAGGCACTTTGTGCAGCCTTGTTAATGTTTCCCCACCAGTATTGACTCATGAAGGCTATTATTTTGTCAGTATACTAATTGTTTAATTCATATATAGTAGTGAAGAGTGGGAATTTTAGACTCTTCAGCAGGACTGGATTATTATTTGGTCCAAAACACAGTTTTTAAAAAACCAACACTTAAAATTTTACTTCCACTGGAAGAAGGAAGCCATTTGTTTCCACATTCTGAAATCATGAACTACTTCAAAAACATGTCTACTAACGGTATAAATATTGGCAGTTTTGTCCTTGCCTAAAGTGCAAGCCCATGTAAGAGCATATAATTTAGTGTATTGGGCTGAAGTAGTTATGGATAAAGATGCTGCCTCAACAACATCAAAAAGAGTTGTTACAGCATACCCAACACGATATTTTCCATTGTCACCTTTCAAATAAGAACCACCAGTGAATCATGAGAAAGAAATATTACACAGTGGAATTTCCTTTAGATCATTATATGAATTCAGGAGGTGATCCATCAGCATTAAGCAGTCATGAGGTACTTGATGAGTGACAGAGGGAAGAGAAATAATCAGGCTAAGGTTATTATAAGGTAAAAGAGTTACGTGAAGGATAGTTAACCAAAGTACTTCATTGGAGTTAAGGCAGCTGTCTGAGGAACGTTGAGTGTGATGGGAATTCTGCTGTGTGTGTGTGCTTAGTCGTGTCCAACTCTTTATAGCCCCATGGACTATAGCCACCCCGCACCCAGGCTCCTCTGTCCATGAAACTTGCGACACAAGAATACTAGAGTGGTGGTCACTTCCTACTCTAGGGGATCTTCCCAACCTAGAGATTGAACCTCCGTCTCTTGCATCTCCTATACTGGCAAGCAGATTCTTTACAACTAGTGCCACCTGGAAGCCCTGAGCTTCTGCTGCCTCAGCAGATGTGCATAATTTTATAACAATCTAAACACTAAAAGATGATGTGGTGAAAGTGACAATATGCCAGCAAATTTGGAAAACTCAGCAGTGGGTACAGGACTGGAAAAGGTCAGCTTTCATTCTGCCGAGGTCCAGCCCCGGTGGATACAGGGTAATTCGAAGCACGGACGGCGTAGGTGAGGAGAACTTATTTATTTATGAATATAGAAATATAAGATTAGATTAGGGAGAAATAGTGTAGTAGGAAAATTAAGGAGAGAAAAGATGCTGAATAACTTGGCTTACAGGGAAGACCAATAAAATTTCAGGACAAAGAGATTTGCACCATCTACGTTGGGCCACCGGTGCCCACTTGAATATCAAAGGGTACCCCGCATTAGGCTCCCTTTCACACAGGTCTTAGAAGCCAGGACAAGTAAGTATACTTGGTGAGCCACCCTGCTCCAGATGGGAATTCAGCCTGAAATTAGAGCAAAGAGGAGACAGTAAAGGGGAAACCAGTCCAGTGACTGGCCCCGGCCCCTACTGTCTAAAAAGGTCTTTTATATCTTTTTGATTGTACATAAAGATCAATGGGCAATACAAAGTTATGCAGTGTTAGCAGCCCAGACTTTATCAAAACCAGGCTTTTTTTCTCTGCATACCTAGTTGTATACACAAGTCTTGGGTAATTTATATCATCATCCATCCAAAAGGGCCAATTAACATTTTACAGTCTTTTTCGGATGAGGGTTTGTCAACCAGAAGACTTATTTGTGTTGATCTTCCCAAAGTCTGGTGCCACTCTCAGAAAGNAGTGTGCTGCTGTGACTTCAGTTGGAGCTGTTTAAATCTTTTACTAAAAATAACCAAACACAGGCACAAAGCAACGTCTTTTATAGCCTTTTTGGATTCATACAGTATTCACACATTCCTTGCTACCTTTTTGGGATAGAATATGCTTAACCCTTAAAAATGCAATAATGCTGTTTACCATTGCAAGAAGGACTGACAGTCATACTTCAAAATCATGTCAACTATTTTAAAATGTAATCAATTTAATTAAAGCACCAAAATAAAGAAGTCCCAGAAAAGAAGGGCGGAAACATTTTACTGTAACGTATTTCACAAATTTAGACTCTAATCCAGTGCTTAAATAATGCTTGTGTCAAAATAGTGAACTGACTTGCTGCAAAGGGCGTCTTTGAACTGGTTTTTACTTGTGGAGCTGTTTTGTGTACCGAAGATTATCCACTTGTCAAGATGCCATACTGAAACCCAGATGAGTAGCTGAGAAGCTCATTCTACCTGCCCTCGGGGCAGGTAAGCTCTGCATTTCTGATGACGATGGAATGCAGTAGTTTATGTCAGGTGTGTGTGTGTGTATGTGTGTGCATGTGTGTTTTGTTCTAAAGCTTCTGTTTGAGGTTCACCTTACTTAAATATAAAGTAAGCATGAAGCAGAGGAACACCCTTTACAACTCCCCTTCACTTTTCATTTTAAGGTTGTACATCTTACAAAAATCTGATTTTCTCTCTCTTTTTAATTCTAGAAATAGTTTCTATAAAAATATTTCTAGGAAGTATCAAAACAGAAATTTAAAATATTACACTATGTTGCTTTGGCTGCTTTAAAGCTGGAAACACGGTATTTCTTATTTTCCATTGCATTTTAGAACATGGGAAATCAAAGGAAATCCTGAAGCTCTTCTACAGTTATCCTATTAAGAAATGGACATTCTGTATCTGTAAATTTCACTCAGAATTCCAGTGACAAAAGCTGTACTTCCATGAAAAAGATGCTCTTGATGATTAAGCTTGAATTTTTGAGACTGCTATCATCAGAGGCTCAACTGATACTGTTGAACAAAACAAAGCAAGGTTTTTTTATTCAACAAAAATAAACTTAAATTTCTTAAACAGTCTTATTGAGTAATATATTTATAATGCTTAAGCGATCGAGCAAAACATCTATATCACAAACACTGAGTATATATAACACTCAGATGGTTTTCTTCTGAAAGTATACACCTAATAGGGAGGAAACACCATGGGTAATAGGAGAATGAGCAGTCTCAAATTTGTCATTAATTGTATGACTTTGGTGAAGCTTCTCTCTATGTATATACATATGGTAAAGAACTGGACTAGATGGTTAAAATTCAATTTCTTAAAATTCTGTGAGTAAACTAGTAAACAGATTCATAGGAGAGAAAATGATCTGATACAATACAGGAGATTTGACTGTGTTCCTAACTTCTTCACTTTGCTTCTTTCCTCCTTTCTCCCTCCCTTTCTTTCTTGCCTCTTTCTTTGCATTCATTGTTTAGCTTAGGGATCCTGCCTTTAATAAAAGTGAATAAATTATATTGACACAGAGCATGAGAAAGTTATGCTCGAAGCTTAAGAGAGGATATGGAGAATGATGAAGGCACAGTCCAAAGAAGTGACAGATGCCTTGACTAGGACATGACGTTCTTGGTAGAGCCATTTAATCATCTGCCAACGAGACTAAGGGAGAGAGCTTTGAGCAGGAAGAAGTGGACAGGGAGTGTCAGAGCGGCCTTGCTCAGTAATGGAGATTGAAAATTGGGTTTAGATATTTAGAATCGCCCGGGCTACAGCCAGGGGACTATGAGACGTGAAAAGCAGAATGGTCAACAGGGTGTCGATGTGATAACTTAGTAAGAGGTTGATGAGAGGGCAGTGGAGCCGGTAGAACGGTGTTTTCTCCGCAGGGCTGAGCAGGGCCCGTGGATGTTGAGGGGGAAGACAGAGCGTGGGAGATGCTGTGGAGAAGAGGAGTGAGGTCCCGCCCACAGAAGCATGCCAGTTTATGTTGTTTAAAGAACACAGTTCTAGCCAACTGCCATCTGCTGCTGCTGCTAAGTGGCTTCAGTCGTGTCCGACTCCATAGACAGCAGCCCACCAGGCTCCCCGTCCCTGGGATTCTCCAGGCAAGAACACTGGAGTGGGTTGCCATTTCCTTCTCCAGCTGCCATCTAGATTCAGCCCACTGGCTTCCAGCTTGCATCCTTGGTTGATGATCATCTTGAGCTTTGAACGGCTTTGATGATCAGCCGTTCTCATGGAGCTGCCTGCCTTGACAGCTCACTAGCAGCGTAACCACGAAGGGGACAAAAATTCATCACAGCCCGCGCTAACTGCTGGGTTGGAGTGAGCTGGCATTTCCCCACAGGCTCTCCTAACACAGAGACAACCATTTAAGGAAAAGACACAGTAGGCATTCAGGGGAGCTTTCGTGCGTGAGAGAAGGCTTGGGGATTCTGTGCTAGCCTGCTGAGGGTTTTCTATGCCTAGATTAAGGCGCGTGTGATTCTTGTGCCTTGCCATTTCCTCTATCCAGTTTTACAGCTATATCTGTTAAAGACCTATTTGAAAGACTTCATTCATATTCTAAATTGAAGTTAGAAGATAATAACTCACTAGTTGACTGTTCATAATTATCAAAATATGTTTCTTCCTGCTTTTATTGGAGCAGTGAAGTTACATAGTATTTAATAATTAGTTATCATATAGACTTTTGTTGATTAAAATATGTATATGTAATTTTATGATTTATTAAACTATAAAAGGCCACTTTACTTTTGCAATATGCTTTCTGTAATTAATTGTCTATTTGAATTGACATGTATGTTTCTTTTTTTTTGCCTGAAGACTCTTGATCAATGATTTAGTGAAGGAAGGAATATTAATTCATTTGTATGGTTTTGTTAGCTTGGTTCTGATTAGGAGGGCTTGTATTTTAAAATGATGCATAATCTCACTAAATGAAAACACTTCGGATCCACATCATTAAATTTTATAGGAAATGTTAATCTTTTACAAAAAATTCATAAACTTCACATTATTATTATCATTATATTTATGGTCATTATTCCAGTTGGTTTAACTACTAAATTTTTTTGATTGTCTTAGAAAAATACAAAAATAGAAAATACATGTTAAAATTTTTCCAGGATCATAAGAGTCTCAAGTTTCTATTTTATCTTATTATAGAAAATATTCCATGAAATTGTCTTTAATTAATGACACCATTAACTAAAATCTTGTCTCGATTATTTGTCTTTAGAGTACATAAATTGTGGTACAATTAAATTTAAGGGTTTAAATTTTATGGTAAGATTCACCTTCCACCAACAATTCTTCTTCCTAAATATTACTATAATTATCTCTCGGTATGTATTTTATCATAATTCTTCTGGAGTTAAATTTTGTAACCATGACAAGTTTCTGGAGAGTGAGACTATCTGAGAATTTTAAATACGTGAGAAATTTAAGATGGTTTGACCAAAGTTTTAGAAGTTTCTCACAAAAGGAAGCACTGAAAAAGAGCCTTGTGCTGTTGAATTTAACAGAAATGTATAAACTGTTATTTTAGCAAAACACTAAATGTTTCAACACAGAGAAGAAGAGGATACCATCATCAACCATCATGACCACGCAGCAACTCCACACGGTTGCCGCTTTAAGAACTCAGGACATGAGCTTTCCCACTGACTGATATGTTGAGGTTTCACATCTAAATCTTCCATTATGTACTAAGACACAGAGGTACTCCAGCAATAATGATCAGTATCCTTTGCTGTTGACATCTTCATGGTATTTTTTTCCATAAAGAAACTTTCTTTCAAGATACTTTCAGTTTCTAAATCAGCTGTTAGCTGTCAGTAGCCCAGCTGTTTCCTCCTTTTCCTCTGAGTTAAGGATTATTCCCCAAGTCAAAAAAAAAAAATCTTAATCACAAAGGACTTGGCATATTTTAGAATGTAACAAGACAGCAGCAGAATTAATTTTTAAAAGATGTAACAAATATTCTGACAAGTCACTTTGAATAAATGAAAACCTCAAAGATAGTAAAATTTATTGCTTTTGAAACTACTAAATTCCCAACATTTTCCATTCACTGTAACTATTTGTCAGAATTTGATAAAGTGAACTCTGCCCCCAAGAAGTTGATAGCTAGAGCATAAACAAAAAGTCTGCTGCCACAGTTGATGGGAATTTTAATTAGGATGGAGAATAGATGTCTAGGGTCGGGAATAGGTTTTCCCTTCATATATAGCATTCTAGAGAAAGAATGCTGGGTCTTTAAGATACTAATGTTATTACCACTTTTCAAGGAGAGAGAGTGAGAAAACTATAAACAGCCAGTATGAAAATGTCAGTCTTCTCCTCAGCTGATGAAATCCTACAAGTTCTGGATCAAGTACAATGCAAAATAGTAGTTATTCTTTCCAAAATGCAAAGAGATTTTAGGTTACAACAAGGAATAAGAGGTAAATCTATAAAACATGCACCAAAAATAGCAGGAATGTGTTCATAAACATCCTTAATGATTTTTGTCAATTTATTATCTCAGATTGAACTTTGTTTCTGATGCCTTGAATGAGTCCTCCAGTTTTGGAAATAATTTCTAGCATTCATTATTTTGAGCTGTGATAAGTACTTTATACATATACCTTTTTAATTCTTATATACTCTTTTGGAGACAAAGAAATAAAATGAGATTAAATAACAGCTAATAAGTAGTAGAAATCATATTCAACTCTACATTCTCTTTATTAAAATAGGGGTAGATATTAAAGATATTAAAAGAAAGATATTAAAATCAGAGATTTACTTCTGGCCAAGAGGTAGTACCAGAGACTTCTCAACTGAAGAAACTTTCTAATTCACTGGGGGAACGACCCAGACAAAATGTATGAGGGAACAATCTCAGACATTGGACATAAAGCAGAGCAGAACAGTGATTCCTGAAAGAAGAGGGGAAAAAAGTCTTAAAATTACCATTGGGCTGGGCTGGATAACTCACAAGCTGGAATCAAGATTTCAGGGAGAAATGTCAACAACCTCAGATATGCAGGTGATGCCACTCGAATGCCACACCAACAAAGGTCCACGTAGTCAAAGCTGTGGTTTTTCCAGTAGTCATGTACGAAGGTGAGAGTTGGACCATAAAGAAGGCTGAGTGCTGAAGAATTTATATTTTTGAACTATGGTGCTGGACAAGACTCTTGAGTGTCCCTTGGACTACAAGGAGATCAAACCAGTCAATCCTAAAGGAATTCAGTCCTAAATAGTCTTTGGAAGGACTGATGCCGAAGCTGAAGCTCCAATACTTTAGACACCTGATGTGAAGAGCTGACTCATTGGAAAAGACCCTGATGGTTGGAAAGATTAAGGGGAGGAGGAGAAGGAGACAACAGAGGATGAGGTGGTTGGATAGCATCACCAACTCAATGGACATGAGTCTGAGCAAACTCCAGGAGATAGTGAAGGGCAGGGAAGCCTGGTGTGCTGTGGTCCCCCGGGGTCACAAAGAGTTGGACATGACTTAGTGACTGAACAACAACAATTACCATAGTTTACTGCCTGAGTTTTTGGATCACGACACAGGGAGGAAGAACCCAAGCAGAGCCACCTCAACTTGGAGCTCTCTGAATTGAAGGGTCAAAGTTGGGAAAATGAGGAAGCAATAGCAGGTAGAATTAGCAGAGATTACCAGGGTGGGGAGAGAGCTGCAGAGAGAAAGATGGAGAGTTTTGCACAGGTTTTCTCTCCAGTCTGCACCTGCCTGCATCCATGTGAAGAAATTGCCTGCAATTAGAGCCCCTGAGAGAGTCAGAGGCAACAGTCTCCAGCAGATACAAAGGATCAGTGAGAGTACAGGGCTTTCCTCGTGGCTCAGACAGTCAAGAATCTGCCTGCAATACAGGAGACTCAGGTAGAAGGGAATGGGTACCCACTCCAGTATTCCTGTCTGAAGAATTCCATGGGCAGGAAGGCACCTGGTGGGCTATAGTCCATGGAACTGCAGAGAGTCAGACACGACTGAAGCGACTTAGCATGCACACAATACTGTCAGTTCCCACCATCCAGAGTGGGGAAAAAAAGATCTGTAGTTGATGGGACATCAAATAGAGTGCTCAGAAGTGTATTGCCTCTGTAGTAGGAAGTGTTAGTCCTAAAATAAATGCTGCTCAAACCTTGTCTTACAGGGCTTAGAGGCCTGTGTCTACAGGATCAGACTGATTCCAGATAGCCTAATTGTACTCAAAAATAAAGCTCAGAATTATTTGTAGGAATATAAAATATCCAATACTCAGCAAAGCAAAATCTATAATATCTGGCATCCATTAAGAATATCAAACCTTCAAACAAGCATTAAAGTATGACCCATGAGGAGAAAATTCAATCAGTGTAAACAGAGCAAGTGAAGTGAACTGAAGTCACTCAGTCGTGTCCGACTCCTTGTGACCCCATGGACTTTAGCCTACCAGGCTTCTCCTTCCATGGGATTTTCTAGGCAAGAATACTGGAGTGGGTTGCCATTTCTTTCTTCAGGGGATCTTCCTGACCCAGGGATCAAACCCGGGTCTCTGGGATTGCAGGCAGATGCTTTACCCTCTGAGCCACCAGGGGAGCAGGGAAACAGAACAAGAAATAAGACAGATGGTAGAATCGACATTAAACACCGTTTTAACTCTGCCTCGTATGGCCGAGAAGACACATCATGTTAAGTGGAGCCGTAAAGATAGGAAGAAGACTAAAATCAAACTTCTAGAGATGAAAACTACAATGTCTGATGTTAAAATATGCAAGATGGAACAAACAGCAGAGTGGACACTGGAGAAGAAATGATGAGTGGACTCGAAGACAAAGCGATAGACGTCATCCAGAGTCAGATATAGAGAGACCGAAGCTCGGAAAAACCCGTTCTTTTTAAAACAAAGAAACAGTACACTGTAGGGCAACTTCAAATATCCTAATATATGTGTAACTGAAATTTCAAAAGAAGAAAAATTTGAAAAAATTGTATTTGATAAAATGTCCAGGTATGATGAAAACCGTAGGTGTAGATGCCCAAGAAGATCACCACATTTAAAGCAAGAGCCATAAATATAAGGGCTGAAACAAACTGCTTGAAACCAGA
This sequence comes from Neotragus pygmaeus, assembly GCA_006410875.1. Taxonomy (NCBI): domain Eukaryota; kingdom Metazoa; phylum Chordata; class Mammalia; order Artiodactyla; family Bovidae; genus Neotragus; species Neotragus pygmaeus. The sequence goes on from SJYV01031590.1 coordinate 574,134, forward strand.
AGTAAAAGAAAAAAATCTTAAAAACAGCTAGAGAGAAAAAAGAAGCTTATTTGTGCAGAAGGAGAGAGGTAAGAAGGGCTGTATCTTTCTTATAAGAAACAAATGCAAGCTGGAAGGCAATACAGCAACACGTTTAAACTATTGAGAGGAAGAAATTATTATATTAGAACTCTCTATCCAGTAGTGGAAATATTATTCCAAAAAGGAAGATGAAATATTTTGTTTTTCAGATATAAAAAAGGCAAAATAATTCATCACCGCTGACCCACACTCTAAGAAATGTTAAAGAAAGTCCTTCAGGAGAAGGACAATGAAATGATCTTGATAAAATTCTCGATCTCCATTGAAGAATGAAGAACAGTGGCAGTAATATATATATGTTTCAATACAGAATACTTTTTCTTATTTTTGTTCTTTATAAAGACAGTTAACTGTGTCAAACAAAAATAATAAGGCATCATAGGGTTTATAGCATGTTGAAGTAGACTATTTGATGAAATTAGTACAAGATTTGAAGGGAAGAAATGGAAACAAATTGCTGTAAGATTCTCACATGGTACCTTAACTGATACATGTGAGAAGGATATGTATCTACTGTTGGTGGGTATGAAAAGTGAAACTGTTAGTCGCTTAGTCTTGTCTAATTCTTTGCGACCCTATGGACTGTAGCCCGCCAGGCTCCTCTGTTCATGGAACTCTCCAAGCAAGAGAAGGGGTGTTGGAATTTCTGAATCTTATAACACCGCTTCTCAATAATTATAGAACAATTAGATGAAAAATTAGCCGGACAGAGGATACTTGAACAACACTATCAACCAATTTGATCTTACAGTTGCACAACACTATAGCCAACAAGAGGCTTTCCCAGTGGCTCAGACGATAAAATCTGCCTGCAAGCGGGAAACCCAGGTTTGATCCCTAGGTCAGGAATCTCCCCTGGGGAAAGGAATGGCAACCCACTCCAGTATTCTTGCCTGGAGAGTTAAAGGGACAGAGGAACCTAGTGGGCGATAGTCCACAGGATCACAAAGAATTGGGCATGACTGAGTGACTGACACTTTCACTTTTCGTATCCAGCAAGAGCAGGATACATATCCATTTCACATGCACCTGTGTTGATCAAAGCACACCATATTTTGGACTACAAAACAAGTTTCTTTAAATATAAAAGAATTCAACCCTTACAAAGTTATGTTGTCTGAAGATAGAATTAAATTGGAAATCAAAAAATAATAATTTTAGAAAATGACCAAATATTTGGTTACCAAATAATATAATTTTATATATTCCATGAATTAAAGAAGAAATCAAAATGAAACTAGGAAGAAAGTGAAAACAAACTGTATCAGAATTTGTGAGATATGATTAAAGCCGTGTTTAGAGAAAAATTTATAGCCATAAATTCCTCTTAAAAAAGAAGAAAAATCTAAATAATTGATCTCAGCTTCTATCTTAAGAGACTAGAAAAAAAAATGCAAACTAAAATCAGAGTATGCAGATATAAGGAAGTAGTAACTATTTGGGCAGAAATGTAAAATAAAATTTAAAAAGTGTAAATAAGTGAGACCTATTGCCAGGGTATGAGGTTTAGTTACTCTGTTTCAGAAGAGCTGTTACTCTTAGAAGAGTTGTTACAACATTTATGGACCTGAAGATATCTGAACCAGTTAGAATTACAGCTGGCTGCATGTGCTTTTAATAAGATCTCTTCTTTCTCGAATGCATCCTGAGGTAGGCATTCCAAGGCTGGTTCAGTGGCTCCATTGTGCCCAAGACCCTCTAAAATTATTGTGCCCTTGTTCCTTCCATCTTGTTGCTCAGCCGTAGTTAGTACATCACTTAAGGGTCTTCAATAGCTATATGGGTGGTAGTTATTTAGTTTTGGTTGAGCTAACAGGAAACAGAAAATACCATGTCCCAGAAAAGACCATGTAACACTGTTTTTTGGAAGTCAAATGCAAAACTTCTATTTCCATGTCATAGGTCAAGTGATCTCATGCTCACACCTAGGTGCAAGTTGGGGTGGGCAGAAATGTGCCCGTGTACGAAGTGGGATTCTGTTTTAAGTCAAAGGAGGCTGGGCTTTGGGAAGCAGCTAGCAGTCCCTCCAGGGTATGTCTGTACTGATTTTAACTAAAGGGGGCACATTTCTCAGTGTAGTAAAGCTCAGACCAGCAAATAACCGTGTAAGCTTGGACTTAAGCTGTACAGATTTAGTTCTTTTGCTTGTAAAATGAGACTTGAACCTGATGTCTGAAATAGGAAGGCCTTAGAGGGAAAGGGTCAGTGGAACTGCCACCTGGATCGACGTACCTGATGGACACACTGGCCTCTCGGCCAGGCAAGAATAACATCTTCATACGCTCAGGTAGAGGTTTGCTCTTTTGTAACATTTCCCTTTCTTATTCGCCCACCGAGCCTGTCCTCTGGGTATGATATAGCTTCATGAATTATGCCCTATTACTCACAAAATAAATAGCCATAAAAGAATAGCATTACATAATAGCTCAATAGCTTAAAGTAAAAATTGTTCAACGCTGCTTGTTTCACAAGTTACTGCTGATGTTTACAGTGTTGACTTTAATTGTCCCTCAGAAAGAATGAAGGTCATTTATGCCCCACTTCTGAGGAGTGTGGGCTTCCCTGATAGCTCAGTTGGTAAAGAACCAGCCTGCAATGCAGGAGACCCTGGTTCAATTCCTGGTTCAGGAAGATCCTCTGGAGAAGGGATAGGCTACCCACTCCAGTATTCTTGGGCTTCCCTGGTGACTCAGCTAGTAAAGAATCTGCCTGTGTTGCAGGAGACCTGGGTTTGATCCCTGGTTGGGAAGATCCCCAGGAGACGGGAACAGCTACCCACTCCAGTATTCTGGCCTGGAGAGTTCCATGGACAGTATTTGGAACGACTGAGTGTAAAAGCTGTGCATATCTTTTTTGTCAGATGACAATATCTTTTTCAGCTCAGTGAAAAGACAGTGTTGACAAGTATTGAGTATTATATTTAGCTTTTGAAAGTTAAGGGAGAGCATTCATAAGGATATATGTTTGCAATTTAATTCTTTTAATTCGTGGACAAAAATCATAATTCTGTGAAGAGTTAGTGCATGTTTTACATTAAGCCATATAGTATTCCATAAGATTCAAGTGGTCTGTGAAATGCTATATTCTAACTAGAAAGCACCCATGCCTCGTCCTGCTTAAGCTNATGTTTGCAATTTAATTCTTTTAATTCGTGGACAAAAATCATAATTCTGTGAAGAGTTAGTGCATGTTTTACATTAAGCCATATAGTATTCCATAAGATTCAAGTGGTCTGTGAAATGCTATATTCTAACTAGAAAGCACCCATGCCTCGTCCTGCTTAAGCTACGATTACTGCGTGCATGTGGCTCTGATGACTCACACATATGTGCGGCCTGTGTAAGGAGCATGTGATAATCTACATGAAGGCATTTTTACAAATCAGTTTTTATCCTGTTATTAAGTAAATTGGACTCCAGAGACTTGTGTATTTATTAAATTCAGTTTCTCTACTTGCTCATAAAATACACCTACCCTATTTTTTTTTAAACAATTCTATAAAAAAAATACCCATGTATAAAACTAGAAACCGAAGAAGCATACTTTTACTTTTTAGATTTCTCTCTCTATATATACATATATATATATATATATATATTGGCGTTTTAAGAAAGAAAAAAGTCTCAAGATGATAAGACCTTTTAAGACTTTACAAAATTCAAAGATCAATGTTGGCATAATTTGAGGTGATAGGATATACTTTATTTTTTATTAAATAAATCTCTAAGAAAGTTACTCTATCATTCAGGGTCCAGCTTGGAGACAAAAACAACACAGGAATTCAAGCAGAGTAAGTTGATTACAGGGAATTATTAGTGACTGGGGATTAATTGCTGCTAAGATGTAAGGAGGACGGCAAAGAACATGAGCAGATAGGGAGAGCAGCAGCTGTCGCCGTGGCTAAGGCAGGGTCCCCAAGGTGGGGATGCAGTTGGAAAAGTGTGCGACCTACAGGGGCGGTGCTGAAGCTGGCTGGGTAACAGCCCCACCAGGACTTCCCAGTCGGTGAGGAATCCACCTGGAAGACAGGTAAGCCGAGTTCATTCCCTGGGTTGGGAAGATGCCGTGGAAAAGGGAATGACACCCCACTCCAGTGTTCTTGCCTGGAAAAATCCCATGGAAGGAGATGCCTGGTGGGCGACAGTCCATGGAGGCGCAGGAGTCGGACAGGACTGCGCAAGTGTCAGCGGAACTGGCCGATACTGCAGGGGTAAGAAAGGGGGAAGGCACCCTGAGGCCAAGGACGACTCTTTTCTTCGCCAGAGTCCCGCTATCGCCCTCTACTGACAACGTTTAGCATTGTGAAAGTCACTCAGTCGAGTCCGACTCTGTGTGATCCCATAGACTTATACAGTCCATGGAATTATCCAGGCCAGGATACTGGAGTGGATAGCCTTTCCCTTTCCCAGGGGCTTTTCCCAATCCAGGAATTGAACCCAGGTCTCCCCCATTGCAGGCAGATTCTTTTCCAGCGGAGTCACAACAGAAGTCCCATAGATACATAGGGGGTCCACCACAAGGCTGGGCCTTGAAGGGTAGATTTGGATTTGAAAAGCAATAAATTGATAACTGGAACAGTTGCTGTTTTTTTCAAATTTAAGTAGTGAACACAGATTTGAATTATTAAAATGGAAAAATTTGGACNATATCCCATTTACATTGATTAACATCTTCCCAGGTGCCTAAAAGATAAAAAATATGGAGGCCTGGCAGCAATCATTGAGTCAACAGGGAAAACCCGTCACCAATATGATTTTTAACTCTCTGGAAAAGGCTCTGTATCTTTAAGATGCTTTTAAGCTTTGTGCCTCTCATGGCTGGAGGGCTGTAAGCAGTCCAGGGGAACCTGTTGGGCAAGCTAGAGAGCTATGAGAGGGGGTTTAACTGAAACATCCCTTTCAAATGCAGAAGACTAAAGTCCTGAGCTGACTTTTTCCAGAGTGTGTCAAAAGAGTAGAAAAGCAGAGTACAAAGGCCGGCAGATTTTTGGTTTTGGGGGTACATGCTCAGGAAATACCAGGGGGAACCCCTGAAGCCTGATTGCGTCCTTGCGTTTTGTCAGGCTTCCTTCCTCATGACCTTGTCATGGGCGGGATTCCTCATGCTGGCTCCTGACACATTCTAATACAAAAAAAAGGCAATGCCAAAGAATGCTCAAACTGCTGCACAATTGCACTCATCTCACATGCTAGTAAACACGGCAACGTCTGTCAGATGCCATGTGAACCAGCTTGAGATACTTCACAGTTTTAACATTAGATCAAGCTAATTCTTTTGGCTAACGTCACATCTTTAGAAAATTGAGTTTGCAACAGTTGCTATGATCTCAAGTAAGTGTCATGCAGAATCCAGTGTGGGACAGGACATGAAGATAGTGATGTCCCATCTGAGTTCCAGGTTTGTGAAGTTACACAGTGCCCAATAGGTATACACACCCAATTAGTAAGCAATTGTGGTTCTTTAAGAATAAAATGAAATAATTTTCTTTCAATTTACATATCTATTTAAATGGTTAAAATTGTTAGGGCATAAACACATATTAACTTGTTTGGACCTAACTACTTAGTAAATGGAAACAAGAACACTGAGAAAATTTTACTCAGACACTAAAGGTGACATGAACCTCTGATCTAGTAGATGATCATCAATGGCTGCTGCTGCTGCTGCTGTAAGTCCGACTCTGTTCCACCCCACAGACAGCAGCCCACTAGGCTCCTCTGTCCCTGGGATTCTCCAGGCAAGAACACTGGAGTGGGTTGCCATTTCCTTCTCCAATGCATGGAAGTGAAAAGTGAAAGTGAAGTCACTCAGTCACGTCCAACTCTTAGCGCCCCCATGGACTGCAGCCTACCAGGCTCCTCCATCCATGGGGTTTTCCAGGCAAGAATACTGTAGTGGATTGCCATTGCCTTCTCCGTATCAAAGAATGGTGAAAAGCTAACGGAGAATTTTGAAAGAGAAAATATTTAAGCCCACTGAGTAGTTTAACATCGCAAATGAGACTTCCAGAAATGTGCTTCCTAATATGATAGGAAGTATACAATACCACTTACAAAGAATTGATTTTAAAAATCAAGCTTAAATATGATCAAGACTTAACTGCCATTGTTCAGTTGCTAAGTCATGTCTGACTCTTTGTGACCCCATATACTTCAGCATGCCAGGCTCCTTTGTCCTCCACTGTCTCCCAGAGTTTGCTCAAACTCATGTCCACTGAGTAGGTGATGCTATCTAATAACAATCTCATTCTCTGCTGCCCTCTTCTCCTTTTGCCTTCAATCTTTCCCAACATCAGGGTCTTTTTCAAGGAGATTTAACTACCAGTCAACTAATTCTATAAAGTCTGCCTTCTTTGTTGCATGATCACTCCATTTCATTAGCTTGGTGGTCAACTAGTAATTTAGCAGAGATGTGTTTATTAAATGCCTAGAAGCAAAAAATAAAAATAATCAAGGTTCAAAAAACCTCTTCCAGTGCTTGCCAATTAGTTGTGTCATTGGAGCACTCCTTCAATGCTTAGTTAGATACTTTACAGTTCTGCAGTAGTCTCCACTTCCTCCTTGCACCAACTCTAAAAGTCAACCAGAAGTGAAAGCTTAGGTCGACAGGGTCTTCTCAGGTCTTTTCTGAGTACGTGTCTAGACCAAGGCAGACATGTGGCCTTCTAGATTTCCCAGAATAAGAGGAAGCTTTTCAAAACCCTTATTCCCCAAGTATCTGCTCCCCCAGCCTCTTCCTTCCCAGGCTTTTGGCCTGCTTATTATTTGTCTCATGTTATACTGTACCCTGATGACAATGGCTAATATATTTTAAATCTTTTTGACAAACACTACCTAGGAAGCTAGCTGCCTCAGTCCTGGGATGCTTCAGGACAGCCTTGAGCCAAACCTTTAGGGAACCACCAGATAGGTCAAAACACACTCTTTTTCTCTTTTTTTTGCCCTCACACCACTGCCTGTGGGATCTTAGCTCCTTTACCAGCAATTGAACAGGGGCTCTCAGAAGTAAAAGCTCCTTAGCACTGGACTGCCATGGAATCCTTTAGATTCAGGTCCGTGTTGCCCTCTGTGTTACTGTCAACCTAAGCCAGCAATGTGGGCTGCTGTCTTCAAGGCCACTGACAAGCTGGAGATGATCATAGAGCTTTCTTGCCAAAATTCAGCAGTCTCTCCTTAAGTGTTCCCCTGGTTGCTGTAATTTTTTTTTATTAGATTCCAGAGTACCCAAAAAAGTTGATTCTGACAGTTTTGCCAGCTTATTCATTGCTTTTATGGGAGGGACAATTTTCAAGTTCCCTATTCAGCTATCTTTGCTGATGTCATTCTATACCATTTCCTTTTACACTTCTCAGCCTTACCTAAAAATATTTTCTCAGCTTAAAAAGCAGAGAAAAAAGAACATTTTGCTCTCACTGGAGTTATCAAAAGAAATGTACTGTTGACCTGAAGAATGTAATGTTGATCTAAAGAGCAATTGCAAAAGTTTTTAAATAAGGATACCATTAGAAAAATAACTTTTATCTACCTTAAAGGCAAGGAGGGCATGGCAACCCACTCCAGTATTCTTGCCCAGAGGATCTTATGGTCAGGGAAGCCTGGCGGGCTACAGTCCATAGGGTCACAAAGAATCAGATGCTATTGAAGTGACTTAGCATGCACCTTAAAGGCAATGTTCATCACATCACCTGCCTTGTATTTGTCAAACCCTCAATATCAGAGGCAGTGTTTGAGAGCACAGGTTTTGGAATAAGACCTTACTCTGATTTCCAGCTCTTCTGCTGCTTAATAGTTGTGCCTTGGGTAACTCACTTAAATTCTCTAGGACAGCTTCCTTATTTGTAAAATAGGGGAAATATATACTAGAATCATGGTAAAGACTTAAAGAGATATTGAATGTGAGGGTACAGTGGATAATGATCCAACTGTCAATGCAGGGGACACAGGTTCAATCCCTGGTCAGGGAAGATTCCACATGCTACAGAGCAACTAAGCCCATGCACCACAGCTTCTGAGCCCAAGTGCCACAAATACTGAAGCCAGCGCACCTAGAGCCTGTCCTCCACAACAAGATAAGCCACCACAATGAAAAGCCTCTGCAACGAAGAGTAGCTCTGCTCTCCACAACTAGAGAAAGCCCGCACAGCAACAAAGATCCAGCACAGCCAAAAATAATAAAAGAAAATATTTTTAAAAGATATTTTGCATGTAAAATGCTTGGCACTCAATATCAGATATTTGTTAAATTTGGGTTATTTCATTTTCCATTAACATATTACATTGTTGTATTTATCCTGGTTGTTTTGCTTCCAAAAAAAAAAAAGTCACTGGCTTCCTGTATAAGAAGAGCTTCTGTATCACCATATGCTTTTCAGAAGGCTTACCTTAAGCTGACTTTTAATAACAAGCACATTAATTTTACTTAGTTGTATGTTTATTTGGGGTGGCTCTGGGAGAAACTGTTACGGATGGGGAGAGGGTGCTTAAAATCCTCCCAAATCCCCTTTCTGGCTAGTGAGTAATTTGCCAACACGTTAAAAATTAAAAAAAAAAAAGCCTAGACAAGGAAGGAAAAGTGCCAATCCAACAATTTTCTTTTTTCAAACCAGCTTCCCTTGGTATCCATAGGGTTCAAGCACGTGATGAGAGTACAGAGCATCAGCCAGAACATCCTGAGATGAGAGACAGTGGGAAGTCTGCCCTAGATGGAAATATCACATCAGCCCTTTCTCAGTGGCCACCGGGGTGGTACCGACTGCAGGAGATCGCGTCCCGCCGCTTCGAAGCCTTAAGGGTCTCAGACAGACAACAGACTCCAGCGCGGACGTCAGGCGGCTGGGGAAGCGATTTGTCTACCCGGGCCGCCCATCTTTCTGAAGCCGAAGCCCAAGTAAAAGGCGTAGCTGAAGAGGGAGGGTTGGGCTCTGCGGCGGGAGGCGTGTTGGTTGTCGCAGAGCCCTCTGGGGGTTGTAGTCCTCGACGGCGGGAGGTTTGACTGCGGCTGCCGGCTTGGTGCTCTCAGAACTCCATCCCCCGCCGGCCCCCGCGACCTAGGCCTTTGCCTTTTCCTGTCCAGGGGACAAGAAGCCTCGTTGTGGCAAGTTGAGGAGCTTGGGGAAGAGTGTTCTCCTTCCCGCCAAACGCTCTGAGCTTCTGGGCTTGGCCTGCTCAGGTAGAGCACGTTGCGGGTTTTGCAAGCTCACCTCCGAGGAAGGAGCGGAGGGAAGAGGGGAGAAGCGGCCTGAACGACTGAGCTTGCATCGGAGCGGGCTGTCACCCGGGGAAGTTCTTTGGTGAAACGCGCCGGAACGGTGGCTTCTTGCGGGAGCGGTGAGGCCAAAGCTGGGGCCCGTGGAGTCCTGTCCGGAGGGGCGGCGCGCGCCTCTGCAGGGTTCGGGTGCGAGCAAAGCAGGGGACTCAGTCCGTGGCTGGGAGAACTCGAGGGGCTGTGGGAGTTGTGTCTGCCCGGGCCTTAAGGAAAAGGCATGGTTACAGTGGGTGAACACCCAGGTGAGAGGAAGGAGGCGGAGAAATGGCAGAATTATAGGAATGGGAGTAGGAGAGAGCTAGAGAGGGGAGGTGGAGGGGAAACCCCTTTGATGCCTTGATGCGGTCCTAACCTCAGATGGCGGGGGCGAGGGGTGGGGAGTGAGGGCCAGACCAGTAAGTCCTTGTCACTCTTCTCCCCAGCCCCCATCCCCGGCTCGATTGTGAGAGCTAGTGCCCTGATAGTAGGTGGCTTGACATCTTCCTGTCTTAGAGTAACAGCTAGGAGGGGTCTTGTTGCTATCAAGTGCGTTGAGACTTTCCAGATGAGGAAAGTCAGGCCCACCGAGATGAAATTAACTCGCTCACCACCAGACAACCAGTTATTGACCAGCTTGACTGAAACCTAATTTTCATGACTCAAGCCTTGCCTTAATCTTGCTGCGATCAGTAGATTAGCAAACTCTAACCTGTTCCCCCTTCTTTTATCTTTTTACTCTGTCATATGCAAGGTAACCAGGCAACCCCTGAAGGGAAAGAAAGGCTTTAAACTCCAATGCGTGAGTGCAAAGTCGCTTCAGTCCTTTCAGACTTTTTGCGACCCTATGGGCGGTAACCTGCCAGGCTCCTCTCTCCATGGGATTCTGCAGGCAAGAATACTGGAGTGGGTTGTCATGCCCTTCTCCAGGGACTCTTCCTGAACCAGGGATCGAACCAGCGTCTCTTCCCTCTCTTGCCTTGGCAGGCGGGTTCCTTACCACTAGGGCCACCTGGGAAGCCGTTCAGCTTTTCAATAGGTTAAAGAAACCTTGTTTTAACTTGAACGAAAATCTCCTTGCATCACAAACATCTACAGACTTCATGTTAAGATGACAGATTGGTAGCAAACTAAAATGTAACCTATAGATTCTTTGACTGGAAGAAAATAAATAAAGTTCACCTTTCCCACTGTGTGCCCACTAGAGCTCTGAGAACCTTTAGCCTTAGATTTCTTCTCTCAATCTTAAATGCTGCATATCTAAGTTACATACATAAAAGTAGTTACTGTTCATTGTGATTTTCATAATTCCCTGAATAGTTACAATAAAAGATAAACAGCATAGGAAGATGGGAATGCATGAATTACAAAATAATGATTTATAGTATTTTTTTTAAGGAGATATGACCATAAAAGTTAAAACAAAATCATTAAGAGATTAAAAATCTCTACCAGGCCAGCATTTTATAATACACTTAAATTTAAGTCCTTTACCAGTATTATTTCTTTCTTCCTCCCTAAACGTAACTTTAGAGCATTTATAATAGTGTTCCCTATTGTGGAAGGAGAGGTTCTTTGGTGCTACTGCATTGTTTTAACTGGTAATTTCTTTATTAAACCACATTCTCTTCCAGCCCTGTCAGATTTACACCTCTTGAAGGATTTGTTGATCCAACTGTCACATCAGAATTTAAATATAGCTTCTGTCAGTTGACCATTAAGCAATTCATAAGGAAGAGGTTTGGATAAGTCCATACTGGGCTTTATAGAAGTTATAGACTTACAATACATAGAAGAACATGCATATACATAACAAAACTGCTTTTACCAGGCTGCCTTTTTAATGATATGATTCCATTTGCTTTTTTTAAAAAATATATTTATTTATTTATTTGGCTGCATCAGGTCTTAATTGCGGCATGTGGGATGTTTTAGTTGTGGCATGTGGAATCGAATTCCATGACCAGGGATCGAACCGAGGACTTTTGCATTGGGAACACAGATTCTTAGCCACTGGACCAACGGTAAAGTCCCCCATTTGCTTTTATATTGGTGTGCTGGATAGGTGTGTAAACTATGACCAAACTTGGCCCACTGCCACATGTATTTATTTTTTATGTAGTTTTACTGGAATACAGCCATGCTTACTCATTTATATATTGTCTTTTGTGCTACAAGGCAAAGTTGAATAGTTGCACAGACTGTATGGCTGGCAAGGCCTAAAATATTTACTATCTGGCCATTTACAGGAAAAAAAAAAAAATCAACCCCCAGCCTGGTAAACTGAATATAAATGTACTATCTAAAACTCTACCATATGCAGAAGTATTAGTTAATAGTAATTCTCACTCATAAATACTTATATGGTGGGTTCATAATCCATTTCTTTGGGCAAAAGCCAGTGCCTGTTATTGCAGATTGTTGCTAGCATCTTGGCATATATGTTGAGTTGGCCAGTATATTTGGTTGTTTTATGTAAGGTGCTATAGTAGTGCTTTGTTGTTTTTAACTTCATTTGAAACAGTTCTGTTAGATTGTATTGTAACAGCTGTCATATCAGTGTGCATTAAAAAAAAATTCATCAAAATTGGTGAATTTTTGTGTAGCTTTTTTAATATTGAAGATGGAAGGAAAAAAGCAACATTTTTGGCATTTTATGCTTTATTATTTCAAGAAAGGTAAAAAGGCAACTGAAACACAAGAATAGACTTGTGCAGTGTGTAGAGAAGGTGGCATGACTGATCAAATGTGACAAAAAATGGTTTGTGGTTTGTACTGGAGATTTCTTTATTTACGGCTGTGCTAGGTCTTTGTTGCTGTGTGGGCTTTTCTGTAGTTGCAGAGAGGAGGGGCTACTGTCTAGTTCCAATGCATGGGCTTTTCATTGTGGTGCTTCTCTTGTTGTGGAACACAGGCTCTAGGGTGCATGGGCTTCAGTAGTTGCGGCACATGGGCTCAGTGGTTGTGCCTCCCAGACTTTAGAGCACAGTCTTGGTAGTTGTGGCACACGGACTTAGTTGCCCAGTGGCACGGGAACTCTTCCCAGACCAGGGGTCAAACCTGTGTCCCCTGCACTGGCAGGTGGCCTCTTTAATCATTGAGCCATCAAGGAAGTATTGTACTGGAGATTTCTTTTTGGATGATGTTCTATGGTCAGGTAGACCAGTTGAAGTTGAGAGTGATCAAATCGAGACACTAATTGAGAACAGTCAGCTTTATATCATGAGGGAAATAGCCAAAATACTCAGAATATCCAAATCAAGCACTGAAAATCATTTGCACCAGCTTGGTTTTGTTAATTGCTTTGGTGTTTGGGTTCCATGTTAGTTAAGCAAAAAAACCTTGACCATATTTCTGCATTCAATTCTCTATTTAATGAAAATTCCATTTTTAAAACAAATTGTGATGGGCAATAAAAATTGGATACCATACAGTAATGTGGAATGCAAGAGATCATGGGGCAAGTGAAATGAACTACCACCAACCACACCAAAGGTTGACCTCCATTCAGAGAACATGATGTTGTGTATATGGTAGGATTGGAAGGGAGGTCTCTACTATGAGCTCCTTCTGGAAAACAGAACTATTAATTCCAGCAAATACAGCTCCCCATTTGACCAACTGAAAGCAGCACTCGAAGAATCTGGTATTAGTCAACAGAAAACACATAGTCTTCCATCAAGATAACGCAAGACTGCATATTTCTCTGATGACCAGACTAAAACTGTTACAGCTTGGCTGGGAAGGTTCGATTCATCCACAGTATTCACCAGACACTGCATCTTCAGATTTCCATTTATTTCAGTCCTTCCAAAATTCTCTTAATGGAAAATTTTCAATTCCCTGGAAGATTGTAAGAAGCACCTGAAACAGTTTCTTGCTCAAAAAGATAAAATGTTTTGGGAAGATGGAATTGTAAAATTGCCTGAAAAATGTCAGAAGGTAGTGGAAAAAATGGTGAATGTTGTTGTTCAGTCACTAAGTTGTGTCCCACTGTTTGCAACCCTGTGGACCCCTGGACAGCAGCATGCCAGGCATCCCTGTTCTTCACTATTTCCTGGAGCTTCCTCAAGCTCATGTCTGTTGAGTCTGTGATGCCATCTAACTATCTCATCCTCTGTTGCCCCTTCTCCTCCTGCCTTCAGACTTTCCCAGCAACAGGGTCTTTTCCGCAATGAGTCAGCTCTTTGCATTAGGTGGCCAGAGTATTGGAGCTTCAGCTTCAGCATCAGTCCTTTCAATGAATGTTCAGGGTTAATGTCCTTTAGGATTGACTGATTTGATCTCCTTCCTGTCCAAGGGACTCTCAAGAGTGTTCTCCAGCACCACAATTGAAAGCATCAATTCATCGGTGCTCAGCCTTATCTATGATCCAACTCTCACATCTGTGCATGACTATTGTAAAGACCATAGCTTAAAGTTGAGGCAACTGAAAATTATCAATTTTCTTACAATTCTTCATATTTTTTGAATATTATAAATCTCTGAAAGGCACTGGGAACTTTGAATTTGAACTTTGAACTCATTCATGATTTATTTTAAATCATTGAAATAATCAGTCCTTCANTGACTATATGGACCTTTGCTGGCAAAATGATGTCCCTGCTTTTTAATATGCTGTCTAGGTTTGTCATAGCTTTCCTTCTAAGGAACAAACATCTTAATTTTGTGGCTGCAATCACAGTCCACGATGATTTTGCAGCCCAAGGAAATAAAATCTGCCACTTCATCTACTTTTTCCCCATCTACTTGCCATGAAGTGATGAGACCAGATGCCATGATCTTCGTTTTTTGAATGTTGAGTTTTAAGCTGGCTTTTTCATTTCCTTTTCACCCTCCTCAAGAGACTCTTCAGTTCCTCTTCACTTTCTGTTATTAGAGTAGTTTCATCTGCATATTGGTGAATATGTTGCAATTGGTGAATATGTTGTTCAATAAAGTTCTTGGTGAAAATGATGAAAAATGTGTCTTCTGTTTTTGCTTTAAAACTGCGGGAACTTTTTGACCAACCCAGTACTATAAATTTGCTTTCTCAAAGAATTGTGAAAGGAGGTTTCTGAACCTGGAGTGGAAAGGACTGACATTCTTTGAAATATGGTGATGCTCACAGTTAATACCTTTTAAAAGATGTTACAGGAGCTTCCTTTTGTTGTTCTCTATGTTCTTTTTATAGAGATAATGTTTCAGCATAGGTATTAGCAAGCAAGTTAGTAATAAGCTGTTTTTGTCTTGAGACCCCATACTAAAACCAATCTTAAATGATTAGGGGCTCATTATTAAATGGCTTATCTTTGACGTTAATCTTGCATCTGGGACTTTGTTTTAAAGGTCAGAGGACTGAATGAAATAGAAGTGAGTATGTCTGTTTATGTCATTTTGTGTATTTAATTTCCTGTATTAGTGTTAGTCTATGACAAAAATAATACTTTGGAATATTTAACAGTTTAGTCAGTCATTCATAGCACTATCCTGTGTTACCATCTAAGTAATATTAACTATGAAACTCCAGTTCACTTCTCAACCTAATTCATCAGATTTTAAGATATCTTATAGTTCTCATCAAGACTTTCAAAAAAGATACTAAATTTCCTTTGAGACAGCTTTCTAGGGGAATTTAAAGTTGAGGCAACTGAAAATTATCAATTTTCTTACAATTCTTCATATTTTTTGAATATTATAAATCTCTGAAAGGCACTGGGAACTTTGAATTTGAACTTTGAACTCATTCATGATTTATTTTAAATCATTGAAATAATCAGTCCTTCATATTTTCCTCAACCGTGATTACTACTCTTTGTTAAGGCTGACTGAAATTTAAGAACCTTTCTAGATTTTCTTCCTTTCTGATTTCCTAACATTCAATAATCAGTGAAAGTATCATCTCTGGGAGTTAAAAGAATCCTGTTGGTAAATTCAGCCACATCCTAGTTTAGTTTAGGAACCAATACAGTGGAGAGCTTTGGTTAGCAAAGTAAGTCAGAAGTGTAACCCTGTATTTCCACCATTGTTTAAGTAGGTAACTTTTTTCCCTACTCTGACTTGGTTATTAACTTTTCCTCTGTTTCACTGCTGCTAGAAGGATTGTTGCTGCCTAAGGAAATACCTAGGGCTTCCCTGGTGACTCAGACAGTAAATATTCTGCCTGCAATGTGGGAGACTCAGGTTGGATCCTGGATTGGGATGATCCCCTGGAGGAGAAAATGACTACGTACTCCCGTATTCTTGCCTGGAGAATTCCATGGGCAGAGGAATCTGGTGAGCTGTAGTACCTGGGGTCACAAAGAGTCAGATATGTCCATGGGGTCACAAAGAGTCAGATATAGTAAGGAAATGCCTAGGGTTAGGGTTAGGGAGGGTTTCCCTGGTAGCTCAGATAGTAAAGAATCTGCCTTCAACATAAGAGACCTAGGTTCAATCCCTGGATTGGGATGATCCTGTGGAGAAGAGAATGGCTACCCACTCCAGTATTCTTGCCTGGAGAATTCCATGGACAGAGGAGCCTGGTGAGCTATAGTCCATGGGGTCACAAAGAGTCAGATATGATTGAGCGACTAACACCTACTTACTTACTAAGGAAATATCTAGAGTTCCCCTGGTGGCTCAGTGGTTACAAATCTGCCTGCCAGTGCAAGAGACCAAGGTTCAGCCCCTTGGTCAGGAAGATCCCTTGGAGAAGGAAATAGCAAACCAATATTCTTGCCTGGGAAATCCCATGAGCAGAGGAGCCTAATGGACTACTGTCCATTGGGTCACAAAAAGTCGGACACAACTTAGCAACTAAACAACAAAGTGTTCCATTGTACATATACCACATCTTCTTTATCCATTCATTCATCTGTTGATGGACACAGGTTGCTTCCATGTCATAGCAGTTATAAGTAATGCTGCTGTAACCATTGGGATACATGTATCTTTTTGAATTAACATTTCCTTTTTTTTTTTTTTTTCCGGATATATACCCAGTAGTGGAATTGATGAGTCATATGGTAGTTCTTTTTTAGTTTTTCTGAGAAATAGCCATACTGTTTTCCACAGTGGTTGCACCAATTTACATTCCCACCAACAGTGTATAAAGGTTCCCTTATATCCACATACTCACCAAGACTTGTTATTTCTTACCTTTTTGATGATAACCATTCTAATGGGTGTGAGGTGATATCTAATTGTGGTTTTGAATTTCCCTGATGATTAATGATATTGAGCACCTTTTACTGTGCTTGTTGGCCATCTGTATGACTTCTTTATAAAATGTCTATTCAGGTCTTCCACCCATTTTTAAATTGGGTTATTTGGTTTTTTCATTGAGTTGTATGAGCTGTTTATATATTTTGAATTTTGACCCTTTATCAGTCATACCATTAGCAAATATTTTCTCCCATTTAGTACACTGTCTGTCTTGTCACTGGCTTCCATCGTGTTCTGCAAAAGCTTTTAAGTCTGATCAGGTCATATTTTTGCTTTTATTTCCTTTGCTTTAGCATTTGTTGTTCAGTTGCTCAGCCATGTCCAATTCTTTGTGACCCCATGGACTGCAGCACGCCAAGCTTCCCCATCCTTCACCATCTCCCCGAGTTTGCTCAAACTCATGTCCATTGATTCAGTGATGCCATCCAGCCATCTCGTCCTCTGTCATGCTTCTCCTTGCTTTAGCATAAAGATAAAAAAATACTGTGATTTATGTTAGCATGTTCTGCTTATGTTTTCCTCTAGGAATTTTATAGTTTCCAGTCTTATATTAGGTCTTTAATCCACTTTGAGTTTATTTTTGGATTTGGTGTGAGAAAATGTTCTAATTTCATTCTTTTACATGTAGTTGTCCAGTTTTCTGAGCACCACTTTTTGAAAAAACTCTTTTCTCCATTGTATATTCTTGCCCCCTTTGTCATAGATTAATTGACTATAAGTGCATGGGTTTATTTCTGTGCTTTCTATCCTGTTTATTTGATCTATTTATCTGTTTCTGTGCCTATGTCATAGTTTTGATTTTTATTATCGTTTGTTCTTGTAGCTTTGTAATATAGTCTGATGTCAAAGAACATTATTCTTTTACCTCTGTTCTCTTTCTCAAGATTATTTTGGCTATTCAGGGTCTTTTGTATTTCCATACAAATTTTAAAATTATTTTTCTCTAGTTCTGTGAGAAAGGCCCTTGGTATTTTAATAGTGATTGTATTGAATCTGTAGATTGCCTTGGGTAGTATGGTCATTTTAGCACTATTAATTCTAACCCATGAACATGGTATATCTTTTCATCTATTTGTGTCATTTTCGATTTCTTTCATCAGTGTCTTGTAGTTTTCCAAGTACAGGTCTTTTGCCTCCTTAGGTAAGTTCATTTCTAGGTTTTTTATTCTTTTTTGATGCAGTGGTACATGGACTTATTTTCTTAATTTCTCTTTTGAGTAATTCATTATTAGCGTGTAGAATTAACAACAGATTTCTGTATCTTAATTTTGTATACTGCAGCTTTACTGAATTTATCAGTGATATCTGGTGGTTTTCTGGTGGCAGTGTAGGATTTTCTGTATATAATGGAGCTTCCCTTATAGGTTATTATCCTTTTTCCCTTTGCTGCCTTTAGCATTTTTTCTTTGTGATTCACTTCTGACAGTTTTTTGTTGTTACTTTTTATGGCTTTATTGGGTTTTCATTGCTGCATGGGCTTTCTCTAGCTGCAGCGAGCATGAACTACTCTCTAGTTGTGGTACAGGGCTTCTCATCACTGTGGCATGCATGCCTGGGCGCGTGGGCTTCAGTGGTTGTGGCTCCCAGAATAGAGCACAGTCTCAATAGTTGTGGCCCACGAGCTTAGTAGCTCTTTGGCCTGTGGGATCTTCCTGGATCAGGAATGGAACCCATGTCTTGTGCATTGGCAGACAGATTCTTTACCACTGAGCCACCAGGGAAGCCCCTTTTGACAGTTTTAATATAATGCGTCTTAGAGAAGATCTTTTTGCATTGAGGTAATTAGGTGTTCTCCTANTGTGTCATTTTCGATTTCTTTCATCAGTGTCTTGTAGTTTTCCAAGTACAGGTCTTTTGCCTCCTTAGGTAAGTTCATTTCTAGGTTTTTTATTCTTTTTTGATGCAGTGGTACATGGACTTATTTTCTTAATTTCTCTTTTGAGTAATTCATTATTAGCGTGTAGAATTAACAACAGATTTCTGTATCTTAATTTTGTATACTGCAGCTTTACTGAATTTATCAGTGATATCTGGTGGTTTTCTGGTGGCAGTGTAGGATTTTCTGTATATAATGGAGCTTCCCTTATAGGTTATTATCCTTTTTCCCTTTGCTGCCTTTAGCATTTTTTCTTTGTGATTCACTTCTGACAGTTTTTTGTTGTTACTTTTTATGGCTTTATTGGGTTTTCATTGCTGCATGGGCTTTCTCTAGCTGCAGCGAGCATGAACTACTCTCTAGTTGTGGTACAGGGCTTCTCATCACTGTGGCATGCATGCCTGGGCGCGTGGGCTTCAGTGGTTGTGGCTCCCAGAATAGAGCACAGTCTCAATAGTTGTGGCCCACGAGCTTAGTAGCTCTTTGGCCTGTGGGATCTTCCTGGATCAGGAATGGAACCCATGTCTTGTGCATTGGCAGACAGATTCTTTACCACTGAGCCACCAGGGAAGCCCCTTTTGACAGTTTTAATATAATGCGTCTTAGAGAAGATCTTTTTGCATTGAGGTAATTAGGTGTTCTCCTAGCTTCATAGCCTTGTATATCCAGTTCTTACCATAGGCTTGGGAAATTCTCAGCTATTATTTCTTTAAATAAAGTCTGTTCCCTTCTCTCTTTTCTGGGATACCCAATGTCCTAATGTTGTCCTTCCTAAAAGAATCAGTCAGGTCTTGTAGAATTTTCTGATTTTAAAAAATATCTTATTTCTCTTTCTTTCCTACTGGTATTATTTCTAGATTTCTATCTTCAAGCCTGCCGATTCTGTCTTTTATCCAGTCTGCTCTATTTCCATTGCTTTGTAATTCATTCTTCATTTCATTTACTGAATTCTTTAGCTCTAGAATTTTCATTTCTTTCTATTTTTAGAGTTTAAATCTCTTTGTTAAAGTATTACTTGTGTTCATTAATTTTATTCCTAAGCTCATTGAATCTGCCTTTCTGAGTTTTCTTGTAGTTTGTTGAGTTTCTTCCTGACAAATATTTTGAATCTGTTTCAGTTAGATCACAATATTTCATTACTTTACATTTGTTTTCTGGAGAATTGTCATTTTGTAGTGCAGTGTTACTATGGTTCATGGTGCCTGATGAACTGTTTCTCCATAGACAAATTTCAAGTGGCAAACAACCTTTTTTGCTTGATTATAACAGATTCAATAGATTAGAAATTAGAGGCCTTTCTTCTGTTTTCCAGCAAGTGGTACCCAACCTTTTGGTTTCTCTTACCTGAACTACCTGTAGTTATATTTGAATCTTCACTCTCCATCCTCTATCACCTCTGTTAGCAGTGTTACCCTGGGCACTCATTATTGCGTCTTGTGCCTCCCCGGTTGTCGGTGCCTTGCCTTCTGCTATAGCCGGGATGGTGGTCTCTTACGTCATATCCAGGGTCTCCTGAATTACAGGCTCCGCCGTTGCAGGGGGAGGGAGAAGAGAGAGAAGAGCCAGGATTGCAGGGCACCTATGCTGGGCGCAGTGTTGTAAGGTTCTCTGTCTTGGCCTCTGTGTTCATGGCGACTGCTGAGGCAGGAGTCGTGTGCCCACCTCCCCTGCTGCCAGCCAGTCTTTTGGGGCTGCAGTCTCAGCTGCTAGAGCTGGAGGGCTAGGATTACAGGCACCACCACCACTCTTCTCTTGGTTTCTCCCTCCCTCAGTTCCCCCCTCTTCTATATATTCTATCTAGTCTGCTCACTCTGAGATGTACAGATGTGTGGAACTCTCCAGCTCCTAGTGTGTTGGGTGGAGGCAGTTTTGTTGTGTTATAGATGTTTTGCTGGTTGTACTTTGAAGGGAAAAGATAAAGGTAGCTTTTTATTCCACCATGTTGCCAGCATCCTCTCTTCAACTTTTAAATACATCCATTGAGTTTTAAATTTTGGCTATAATGTTTTATTATTTTTTCTTTGTTGTTATTTATTGGGGCCTAAGTGTTCACTCTTGTTCTTTTCAAACATGCTGTTACTTTTTGAAAATATCCACTTTTTCCTTTATTTGTTTAAAGGTAGGAAGCATAATTGTTTTGTAATCCTATTCTGATAATAATAATGTGGTTGAAATCTTTGTGAAACTATTTCTGCTGTTGCTTCTGGTTCTCACTAATAGCATTTTGTTTCTTTATATGCTGGCTTATTTTTGACAGTGTACTGTTCATTGTTCTTGAAAAATTGTTTGCAAGTCTTTTTTGAGGGCTAGGATCAATGTTTTCTGGATCCTCAAAGAAAAGATTTACATTTGCTTCAGCCAGTTACCTATAAGCTCTACCAAGCAAGTAACCTGAAATTATGTTCACAGCTTTAAGTGTTCTTTGATCACCTTGCAAATCCATGAGGTACAGTTTGTAGTATATAACATTTCCCTCTACACAGACACACACACAGACACATACAGACACACACACAGGCTATGGTTAGTGTCAAGAAAAC